>CM034309.1:3156039-3756039 GCA_019925795.1 Dendrobium chrysotoxum | reverse complement strand
TATTTTATTTTCTTATTCATTTATAATTCAACCAAAATAATATTTGGTTCGTATTATATATGTTAAGATGTAAAGTTCTTACTCTTCCCGCTACTTCGAAAAATTGCACATGCATTTCGTTCCATCTATTTCATTATTTCCACATGAATCATATACTTTTGACAATATCAACAAAAAAAATTTTAAATCCGAATCGATTTGATGTATTATGTCGATTCTTTTAGTAATATTTCTAAAAATGCCCAGCAATTCTTTATTGACACCCTTCCGAGCACAACAAGTGCATTCCAAAATCACTATAATTGAATCTATACCCTTGGCCATGAACCTCCTTTTCATCTTAGTTCAATATCTTGGATCGACTACACTTTAGGACTCTCTTCATTTTCTTTTTAACCTGAACCAAATAAAAAGAAAATAAAAGAAGAATCTATATTCTATATCTATATTAATAAAAATTACTAACTAAAAATAAAGTTCTTAAATATTTTCTTTTCCAAATTATTAGAATTTGAATGACTTCGAAGTACTATAATAAAAAATATAATCACTATTAATTACTATAACTTTAAAGAAAGAGAGTCATATTCATTAATAGCATAATAATTAATAAATACATTTTTTTCTAACTATCCCAATTTCAGATTTTTCTTCTTTTTAGATTAGAATTTAGTGGAACAACCCCTAAATGACTGAATCCACATTCCCATTTCTTTTCCCCCAAATTCTTTCAAAAATTCACCAATTTTGACTGAAGTTTCATACTCTCTTTCTCTCTCTCTCTCTTTTTAGGATAGCAAAGAAAAAGGGAGCAAAATTGGACACATGTTACATAAAATGTATCTAAAAAATTCTTCATTTCTTCATAGATGAATACAACAATTCAATCAGGATTTAAAAAAAGGGAATGGCAAGGCATCTAGAAAATGAACTATTAATTTTTATCAATAGATCTACTAAAGACCCAAACCATAGAGTGGTTAGAACTGGTGCCATTGAGAGATATGTTTTGATATCTCGCATTAAAAATCATCCAGGTTCATTTATTTTTTCTTAATTTTTTGTATTGTATATTACCATACATATATTATTCTAGTTTGATATTTTAATAGATAGATCATAGATAGCCTGATTTTTTAGTTCAGGATTCTTTGTTTTTGCATGAAATAAAATAAAAAATAGGAATTCCTAACTAAAATGCATAAGTACATTGACCCAACAGATACAATTTTGCCACCCCCCAAAAAATGATGACAAAAACATTCTCTAGCTATAAAAGCAAAAAAGAAGGATGTGGAAAACAAGACATGGATTTTATACAACAACACTATACAGATGTAGGATGTTGTTGGTGGTACCATTTATTTTTATTGGCGTAATTTCTTTAGTTTTTAGTATTTATTTGTGCCTTGCTTTTAGTTCATATTGCGGTATGCACAAAAAATTAAATTTAAAAATTAAAAAAATAAAAAAAAATGGACTTTCTCCCTAGTTTTTGAAGAGATCACTTAGTAAGGGCTAGATCTCAGGGAAAAAAATAAAATTAACTTGTAATTCAAACAATAAAATTTGTTCTCATCAAAAAGGGGGAGATTGTTGTACTTTAGAATTTATGTTTTTATGATAACAAATATTATTAGATGATATTTATTATTGCATATATTTTTTGTGTGTATTAATATTTCAGTTTCAACATATACCAAGAACCTCTAGAAGATTAAAACTCAAGATTGGGTAGCATATGTTTAATATTTTTAAAAGGAGTGTGTAATCTTTATTTTTCTTGAGTCATAATTTGTGCAAGGTCTATGTTACTTTAGCAACCAAGAACACACACACACTAGGGGGGGGGGGGGGGGGGGGGGGGGGGGGGGGGGCGGGGCGTATAAATGAAAATATTTTTATTTTTTTAAAATCATACTATACGAATTTATTGTGCTATATGATTTATAGAAATAGAAATTAATTAAAGTATTTTATTTAATTTACAAAATTTTATTAAAAAATATAACTAATCATATAATATAAATACCATATCATACTAGATGATCACTATAATAAAAAAAACCCATCGTTAATTAAATCGGGCAATAATTTGAATTTTAAAGTATTCTATTTTTACTATATGAACTTGATCATGCTATGCGATGCTTTAAAGATTGCCTAATTTAATTCCATGATTAATTAATTGAATATGGGTTAATTCTTATTTTAAATTGTACTGTATAAATTGGATCATACTAGATGATATTTGGTCATCTCTAGATTCATCCTGAGTGAACTATGATTCAATTAAACTAATCAAATTGTACCACTATTAATTCATGCAATATGATTAGTGAAGAATTGAACTAATCGTGTTATACTAATTGATAATCGTATAGTACTAACAGGAAAAAATTAAACTGATCGTCTTGCACTGATTAATAATCTTAGGGTACTAAAGAGCTTTGGGAAGAAGACCACCTTGGTGACAAAGGACCCTACTACTTCACCACACTATTAGCGAAAGGGATTCGACAAATCCACCACACTAGGTTGGTGAATGTGATTCGGCTACTCTGTCACCCAGGTTAGTGAAAGAGATTTTGCTTCTCTACCACATCGTGGAAGGATGGAATTAATTTTGTAAGTTCTTATCCGCCTTGATGTGTGAGCTAAATGAGAGTTACTAAAGAATTAGTGTAAAACCCAAAGATGAGGACTCCAGAGAGTGGACATAGGTAAAGATTTGATCGAACTGCTATAAAATTTGGTGTGCTCGTTTCTTTTTATTTAGCATTTTTAATTTCCTGCATATTTTATTCAAGAAAATCTAGATTGAAAGTATTGTGATTGATTTAGATTAATTTTTATGTAAACAAAAAAATTTAAAAATTTAAAAAAGAACAAATATATTTTTTTATTCATTTTTCTGCAAGATCAAAAAATATAAATTTTATTTAGTTGTTATTTGTTTACTTTTGCTTGTGTATTTGGTTAAAATTTTTCAATGAAAAAGGGTTTGAAAGAGAAAAGTTTTTTTAAAACACCAATTCACTCCCCTCTTTGTGTGTTTTGGGGTAGTTCAATTAGGTTTAACTACCTCATTTGAACTTTCAATATCGTCAATCCTACCTTGCTCCAAAAAGCGTGTATGGGTCTTTGAGATACCTACACGAAAGCTTACAAATTTCCCTATCAACATAAAAATGAATGAGTAATTTAGAGTTTCCTTGCCACATTACAAAAAATATGTGTAGTACCTACCTGCTTTGCCGCTAACGTCACCTTCAAACTTCCTCTTATTGTGCTATGAAAAGTACATACAATGGGTTGTATATTGCACCATAAACTTTAACAATAGGATTTAAGGTGGAGAGTTTAGAGAGCATTATACCTTTGCACAAGAGAGGCGATTATGTTGAGAGCATGAGGAATCAAATCACAAAAAGTACTCTCTTCTTTCTTTTCTTTAAATCTTTATTTCTTCCTTTCTTTTTTTTTTCAAAAATCTATCTTTTTTATTTTTTTTCTTTCTCCCTTTTTTTAACTACTAATAATATAGAGAGGGAGAGAGGAAGATGCACTCTATATAGAGAGGAAGGGAGGGAATAGAACAGGATGGTGGCTAAGTGGGATTGAAGTTATGGGCTTGAGGTGGTTGTTTAAGAAGTGAGGTAATTATTGGGTAGAGAAGATAAGTATTGGTGGAGATGGGCTTCACATGTGGGTAATAAGGGAGAAATGATTAATTGATTGCTGCACATAAGAGTTAACTGGGTAAGGCTATAGTTATTGCAATCCTTGAGTGCATAAAAGAGGTGCAGGTGAAAACATAGGCTGTGAGGAGGAAAAGAGGTAAATCTGCTACTTGGAGTAGAGGTTTAGGAGGTGTGATGTAGGTTGGAAGTTTAAGTTGAGTGATGGGGGTTGTTAAATAAATGATGTAAGAATTGCTTACTATATCAACCCTAAACAAAACTTAGATTTTTTATGATATGTCAATAATGAAACCCCACTTAGTATACATAAGTATATGTACATAATAAAGTAATAAGTGATAGAGTAGAGTGTCGATCTCATGAGAGAGTGTTATGCTTATGTTCAAAAAACTACTACCATTTAGTCTAATTGTATAAATTATTCAACTGAAATAAAAATGATATTTTTGGAGTTTCTATCACTGAGTAAAATAATAAAATAATAGATACAATATTTAATAAAAATATTTTGGATTGATAAATGTAATGTCATATTTTTCCTAATAAGACTCTTAATTATAGATGTGATTTAGAGTTGTTGCATTCATAGATCTTTGTGGAGCTTATAGGAGCAAAAAGGATATATATTGATCTCCTATAGTTATAATATTTACTTTAGAATTTAGAATATTTAACATCATCTGTCTAAACATGCAAACATTCTATTTGAATATTCCTCATTATTCTTATATTCCTCCATCGAGGCTATACATCACACTATAGTTTAACTATGCACATAGCTACTATGTGTATTAAATAAAGAACGAGAGATAATTAAAAACATCATTAAGCATTTAAGTACTAAAGTCATTATTAGTACTTAACATTTTCTTTATATTATCAATCCCAAATAAGAGATTTAGCCAGACATAGAATAAATTACAAGCAAACTCATTTTCATTAAATTTATAGAAGAATGAAAATACAAAATATTGATATCACCAATGTATCTCATCTATAATCCTTCTTCCTTTACTTACAAATTTGCTTCAACAAACATAGACTAAACACTCCAATGAATTGTATCTTGTACTTCTCTAGCATCCTTTAGATTCTACTCTAAGAGAAAACTAGAGAAGTACATTGAAATAGTATTAAATATTTTATGCAAGTTACTGAACTCTCCTACAATAAAACAGAACATCTACTTATAGGAAAATACATAAAGGTAACTAGCATAATGGCGCTTAAAAGTGTGGCATCGCGGTGCCGTCATATTAAAGTAGCACCTTAGTGCTAAAATTTATGCTCCGACGTAATGCTTGATGACATAGAACGGTTACTTAGTGAACAATCACTACTTTTTATTGGAACAATGTGGCCCTTAGAAGTTACAGCTGCAACACTGCGGTATTGTTAAACATTCGAGTGTTGTGGCACTCGATTAGAAAAATTGGCACTAAGGCATTGGTAATTATGGCACTGTGTCATTTAAATACCCAAGAACTTGGCATTGCCAAGCAGACTTTTTGATGTAGAGGCACTGGTAATGCTACAGTGCTGGTTATATTGCCGCTGCAACACTCATAAATAGAGAACATGGCATTATAATGTCTATAAAATGGCACCTCGGTGGTGTTGAAGGTGACACTACAATGGTGTTTCTTCGGATGTTGCATTGTTGTAAGCTCTTTAGTATTTTTACCGATTTTAATATTTTCCAATACAAAAATAACTAAACAATATATTTTATTGAAATTCAAACATATTAAATAGTATATAATTTACACTTATCAAATTCTCCCAAGCCTAAACTCTTGCTTGCCCTCAAGCAAATAAAGAAATTTGCACTTCTAATTAATTTAATAACCAAAGTAAAAAATTGGTAATTTAAAATTACTAAAATATAGGACAATACATCACAATCAAAAAGTAGTTGAAATGAATAAAATTATAATTATAGTTTACATAAATTCTATTAATATCATAACCAGTCACCCTTACCATTATTTATTTTTAATTTATATGTTGGGAATATAAACATTGACTTTTGAACTTTTAATTGAATAATATAGCTTAAATATTAGATTTCTTTATAGTTAAAATTGAAATTTCATTATTTCATCATTATTTGTATTAATTAGTTCTCCTATTTTATCCTTTGTAAATTTAAGTATACGATTATAGTGAGACTTTAAGATTTTTATCTGATACCAATTTTTGAATGTACTCTCCTTCTTTTTTTCTTTTTAGAACATTTTTCATATTTCTATTATTTTTTTGTGGAGTACATAATTAATTATTTGAATATTAGCTTTACTTAAAATCTTTATAATCTTAATGATTTTAATGTAAGAATTTAATAAGATCACTGATTTTAAATTCAGGCTATCATGATTTTCAATTTTAAGCTATCCCTATCTATTCCTTAACATTGATTATTCATCATTCAATTCAAAGGTCAATGTATAAATATATAACTTATAAATTAAAGTTAAGTCAATAACTTAAATATCTTAGTTAATTATTAGCTCTTTTCAATCTATAAATTATAAAGCAGTGTTCATTTAAACTATAATCTAGGATTTTATTATTATCCTAATTTTATATAATTTTTATTACTATTTTTATTCTAGTTAAATAAAAAATTAGAATATGTAGATGTTAATGGAAAATAATGTAATAGTGGTAGCTTATGGGGAATTAAATTAAATATAAATATAAATATAATTAAAACAATAGTAATAACACAAGTTTCATATGAATGATAAAAAGGTGTAAAACATGTGATACAAATAAAACTAAACATGGCATAAAGATAACTAGTGCTTAATGTACTATTCTAATCTCACAATGCAATGGCTCTGATGGCCATAACTAATATCATACAACCATAAACATAACAATCTATTAAATCACTAGGACCCCCCTAAAGAAAAGAAATGAAAAAGAAATAAAATAATAACATGCTACAAAATAGAGTAGTATTCACACAGAGTCTCTCTCTCCTCTCAAGATAAATAAGAAAAACTCCTAATTAGCAGAATCTGAATCTGAATCTGAATCTTCCTCCTCCTCTTAATCATCATCATGGCCTCTCTCACCAGGCAGCCAAATAAAGGGTTCATAAATAGGTGTAAGCATAAACTGAAGCTGATCAAGATGCTCCATAAGTGGGCTACTTTTGAACATCTCAACAAGAGCATCATTGAAATTAGCAGTGTATCTATAATACTTTCTTGTTGGTCCATGTTATGGGCCATCCTCATCTTCATCTTAAACTATCAGTCTTTAGATTCCTCATAGAAGTGAGTCACCTCTTTCATTTTCACTCTCAATTCAGCAATCTAATCACCTAAAGTCCTACTACAGCTGCTACTACTAGGTCTACCAAATAATCTAGGCTCACTAGTGTCTCCTTCTTCCTCCTATCTTTATACTTGCTTAAAACCAATTATTTTTTCTCTTTGTAAGGGTTGCAATAAGGAATAATTATTCTTCAGTTTGATCATCCCTTATACTAGCTGCAATACATAAAGCATAAATAAGAGAAGGGTGCCTCAATCTAACAAAAGTGGTACCCCTAATGAAATACATTAGAGAGGATAAAATAAGTTTTCCTACATTAATGGAATATCCCATTTGAATAGCATAATTCAAAAGGGCAAAGTCACGAGTGACTTCACTAACATTTCTATTGGGCAACAAATAGGCTAAAATTAAATAATGTCATGCTTTTGAGGTTTAGGTAAAATAGGTAGAAGGGAAATTGATGATTTTGTTCTCTCTCTTGTTCCAACTTGCTTTACTATTAGGTCTACATAGAATGTTCAGAATATCCTTAGGATTTATAGGTGTCCTAATGAAAGCAGTATACTCATCAGATTCAAATTTTTTAAGTTTATAAATTTTATTAAAGGTTAGAGAATTGAAAGGGACCCACTTACCCCTCACATAACATTTATTATCAATTGCTCCTTTGCATTAGCAAAAAAATTCCTTACTACATTCACTATGGTTGTGAAGGGCTCCTCACAAAATTGTTCCCAACCCCTACTCACAATAATCTGCATGATTGGGTGACTAGGATTCTTGAAGCCTCTCTCTAGAATAAGTTGTTTAGAAACAACATAATTAGCAAATCTAGACTCTACTTCAGCAGAAATGAATATGCTCTTATCATAAGAACAAAAAGCTCTATTCTTTCTAAACATCTTAGGAGCCATTGTTCTTGAGAATTTTAAAAAGGCAAAGAGTTTGAAAGTAAAGAAATGCCTTGATTGAAATGAAAATCACCCCCTTTTTATAGATCAAAGAAGAACTCCAGCATTATAAGAAGAGGCACTGCGGTGCTCAATACTTGAACAAAATGATAAAATGGTCAAACGGATAGGTACGACAGTGGTTTAGGCCATGTGGTGCAGCTACACTATTTGTTGGAAATTGTAGTTTCACTTTGAATTGGCCACCACTACAGCATTTGATACATGTAAGTGCAACAGTGCTTGAGTCTGTAACCTCTGCGGCAATCTTAATGAATCAATAATGAAAATGTATTGGCGTCGTGGCTATATTTATCAATGTTGTGACGCTCCCTATAGTGTTATAATGTAAAGTTATAATCGTACAGTTTCTTTTTTGACTTTCTATAAATACTTTTTTGACTTTCATGACTAGACATCGTGTGCTTAAATTAGTAGCACTGCGGCACTAATTAAGAAAATTTAAAGTGCTTTAATATGAGCAGTTTTTAAGACCTTGGGGCTACATTGCTTTTTTTAGAGTTGCGATTCTTCAAAGGCTAATGCTATGGTGTTTAGAGCCATAGCGATGTGGTGCTAGATTAATTTTTATCTCATCTCTTCTTTTCTAGAAATTGATCATAACTTTAATTAACAGAATAAATAAAATGCAAAACATTTCAATAATAATAAAATTTGCAATGACTCATGTAAACTAGTAATTAGTATGGCACACTAAACGTAAAGTGGATTGCCTCTCATATAGTGCTAAGTTTATAGTCTTCAGCGAAACTTACATAGATTTATTAATTTGGCTGGGGGTATATTGCTATCATTCCTCAAATGATTTTCAATAGGATTTTTTTTCTTTTTCCTTTGGATTAACTTCAGTATTACTAGGCAAGGATCCAAGAGGCTTACTACTAATTAAAATTGCAAGCTAACTTAATTGAGTTTTCAAATTTTTAATAGAAGTAGCTTGACTTTGGAATTGAGTCTCTAACTATATCTCTACCTCTTCCAAAGGTGATTTTCTATTTCTAAATTGATTATTTTGATTAAATCCTAGAGGATATGAAGGTCTAGGATTAACAATAAGTTGTTAATGATTTTTCTAATTTCTTCTTGATTATTTTGACCTATATTCTTTTGATTATTACCTCCAATATTATTTGACAATTTAAAATTAGTATTGTTCATCCAACTTGGATTATAACTATTGGAGTAGGGATTATTTTATCTTCCAATCAAATTATTATTATAAATCTCTTGCACATTATTATCTCCATTTAAATCTTGATCCTTTAATTTAATATATGATTCAGATTCTAATCCAAAATTCACTCCTATAATACTCAACTTCTTAAAAATTCTTGCAACTTGTACATTCAAAATTAACAAAGCATCTGATTTATAAATTTTACTACTCTCTTAGGATTTATCCTATGAGCAAACACTTAAAATTATTAGTAGTCATTTTCTATATTAATTCATATGCTTCCATAAATTACTTTGACATTAATGATCCTCCATTCATAGCTTCTATGATTGCTCTAAGAAATCCTAATAATCTATTATAAAAATTTTGAATTACCA
Source organism: Dendrobium chrysotoxum (assembly GCA_019925795.1). Lineage (NCBI taxonomy): Eukaryota > Viridiplantae > Streptophyta > Magnoliopsida > Asparagales > Orchidaceae > Dendrobium > Dendrobium chrysotoxum. Next base: position 3,746,519 of record CM034309.1, on the reverse strand, counting down.
ACCAATCGAGTAAAGTATGGTGAGTGTATTTCTTAAATATTTTCTTAAATCTCTCCCAACTATCATAAATTAATTCTCCTTCAAATTAGATATAAGATGTGATATCATTTTGAAGTTTGGTAGTCTTTAAAGGTGGGAAATAGTTAGCAAGAAATTTATGAGCTAACTCATTTCAAGTGGTTATAGAGCATAAGGGTAATGAATTCAATTACATCTTAGCTTTGTCTCTTAGAGAAAATAGAAAAAATTCAAACCTAATAGCATCATCAACAATACCATTATACTTAAATATTTCATAAATTTCTAAAAAAAATGTCTAAGTATAAATTAGAATCTTTAATAGGAGTTCCCCCAAACTGAAAATTTTGATCCTTTTAAATTATGGCAAGTTTTAATTCAAAATTATTAGCTTAGATAGTAGTCTATTAATACTCTGATGAATTTCATCTACTATAGGGTTAACATAATCCCTAAGAGATCTAGAATGACCTTGATCTTGTACTGGTTCAAACATTTTTAATATCATTTTTGTTTTTCTAAATTTTGAAAGGGTCCTTTTAATTTCATAATCAAATAATAAATATTCCTTTCAAGATCTACAAAGCATGTAATAATGAACATAATCAATAAAAATAATAAAATATAAATAAAAATTTGTTTAAATATATAATGTAAATTTTTATTAATGAGACTCTTAATTATAGATATGATTCAGAGCAGGTTCATCTCTAGATCTCTATCGGTCTTGTAGCGGTGAAAAAAATTGTTGTAAATCTGGTTTTGATGATGACAAACATGTTTCTATTGTGTTTTGTTTGGCTAACCCGTTTCAGGCACAAAAGATCACGAGCAACTCAAGCCAACTCAAGATCGGGTCCAAGTGTGTCTAAGTGTCCTATTTTCCTTTTCTTGAATAAATTGTAATGTAACTGATCCTCTAGTTAAGTAACCTTGCACACACACCCTCAGGGGGAGAGCTTGAGTGAATTAGAGTTTCTGTTCAAGTTTTTGTTCAGATCGTCCTAGACGATAATCACATCGTCCTAGATGATCAAGTAAAAATAGAAACCCTAATTAGGGCGACCAAGTTAAATGTGTCCGATTAAGCAGATCGTCCTGGAAGTTCATTGCATCGTACAAGACGATATGCTCAAATCAAAAATTCTCAGCCGCCATGTCAAGTTAGGTAAGTTTTTATTTTAAGATATTTGGTCTGATCATCCTGGAAGATACGTGTATCTTCCTTGACGATCCAGTATAATCATGCCTAAATTAGTCTGGTAATTAAGGAAAGCAATTAATACTTGATTGATACGATCATATCGTCCTGGACAAACATGATCGTCTAGTGTGTTTCAGCTGGACACATTTTAAACTAATCATACAGGATGATATCCTGATCATCCTGGACGATCAAGTCATTTTTGGGTCGTCCAGCACAAGTTTCTCTGGATGACCCGAGCGGTCTTCTGGACAAAATTCCTCAATTTACACTAATCATCCCGGACGATCGCAGAATCGTACGGGATGATATGAACAACTTTTTCTACTGATCGTCCAGAAGAGCCGGATCATCCAGGGTGAAGCAGTTGATTTTGAAATGATCGTATAGGGTGATCTATCGATCGTCCTGGACGATCTAGGCTAACCAGTTGAGATTTAGGGCAAATTTTGAGCCCTCCTATAAAAGATCTTTTTTTTTCAATAAGATAAATCTTTTGCCACTTTTCTTTCCAGAGAAACCCTAGAGAAAGAGAGAGTTTGGGAGAGAGATAGAGGATCTTGTGAGGGGGAGTTCGTGAGGGGTTCACAAAGGTTGCTTCAAGCAAGGATCAGAGTCATCTTCTCCGCTCGTCATCTTTCATCGTGTTGGTGTTCTTTGTGAGAGGATTGTTTGCAAGAAGATCCGGGTTCTCTGCCCGCTTCAGGAGGAAGCGAAAGGAGTCTGAGGTTCTCTTCCTGCTTCAGGAGGAAGCAAAAGGAGTTTGGGTTCTCTGCCTCACCGTGTCAGTGGAAAGGAGGTTTTTGTACAGGCTTCTCCGCCTTGCTGTGGGAGCAAAAGGAGAGACACTTTGAGTTAGTGCAATACCCAGAGGGGAGGCTCCAGGGAGTGGACGTAGGTCAAGTTGATCGAACTACTATAAAATTTTGGTGTGTTCTTTCTGATTACTTTCTGCACTTTAGTTTTTCGGTGATTATCTGCTTGGGTGAAATTTATGTTTAATTTTTTCGTTTGGGTATTTACTTATTTCCACTGCATATCATAGAAAAGATTTTTGTTGTTGCTCTCGAATTTTTAAATAATCAATTCACCCCCCATCTTGGTTAGCCTCACGACTAGTTCATCAGGGCTTAACATCCCTATCGAACTTTCAAGTGGTATCAGAGCAGGATTCAAAATTTAAGTTTAAAAACTTTTGAATTTGATCCATGGCTAACTTTGGTAATCGTAATACTGCTGAAGGTTATTCAATTACACGACCGCCATTGTTTGATAACATACCTTTTAATTTTTTGAAAACTCGCATGTCCACTTTTCTACAATCAATTGATTATCACATATGGATGCTAGTTAAGGATGGATACGAACCACCTTTTAGGATGGTTAACAATGTTAAAACTGAACTGCTCTTTACTGATTGGACTTTTGATGATCGTGATTTAGCATAATTGAATGCCAAATGTTTGAATTATTTTTTTTATGCTTTAAAATCTGAGGATTACATGCGTGTCTCTACGTGTACAACTAGTAAGGAAATTTGGGATAAATTGTGCATCACGTACGAAGGTACAACTGAAGTCAATCAGTCTAGGTTAAATATTTTGCTTTATGACTATGAACTATTTCGCATGAAATCTACTGAAACCATTTCTGAAATGTATAAGAGATTCACTCAAATCATCACTTCTTTGTATACCTTAGGTAGAGAACTTACAAACTACGAAAGAGTAACAAAATACTTAGATGTTTGCCTTCTTCATATGATGCTAAGATAACTGCAATCACTGAATCTAAAAATTTGAATACTTACTCTATTGATAGCTTACATGGATCCCTCATTGCTTACGAGCAAGGGGTGAACCAAAGACAGCTTGATACAGGTGAGAAGAAGAAAGAGAAAACAATGGCACTGAAGGCCAATGAGAGTGATACGAGTGCTTCCGGGTCTGATAACGATGATGTTGCCTTGATCACTAGGTAATTCAAAAGCTTTCTAAGGAAGAAACACAAGAACTTTTAGATGTGGAACAAGGGTAAGTCCAACAAAAATTTTAAGGGTTCATCTGACATTGTCTATTTTGAATGCAGGAAGCCCGGACACATTAAGGTTGATTGTCCTACACTTAAAACTCACCCAAGCAAGGAGAAGGGTGAGGAGAAACATAAGTTCAGGAAGGAAAAGAAGCGAATTCAGAAGGCATTCTAGGCAGATTCTGCATCTGACTCTTCTGAGACTGAAGCTGAAGAGGAGGAAATAAATTTGTGTCTGATGGCTGATGATCATCCTGGTCAATCTGACCAGGAAGAGGTATGTGAGCTTACTTACGATCAATTTCTTGAAATATCTGAAAAAATTCATGCATCGTATAGGAAGCTTAAGAAAACCCATGCTAGCTTTAAATTGGATTATTTGACTTTGCAAAAAGAGCATGATATTTTGATTAAGGATCATTCCACTGTTGATTGCAATCACATGTCTTTACTTGATGAATTTGATGAACTGAATAAAAAACATTCTGATTTAACTGTTGAGCATGATTCATTGAAAATCACGCATGTTGACTTAGAAAGAGCTTTTAAAAAATTAGACAATATGACATGTGAAGTGGAGAATAGCAATGGTTCTTTGAAATTTGAAATTGTAAGTTTAAAGAAAGAAAATGAATTTTTGAAAGTTAAAATCAGTGCTTTTGAGAAACATGAAACACCTCCTACGTTTGCACAGTTTTATGCACCTCCACCTTTTATAGAATCTGGTTTAAAATCATCAAAGCATGTTTCATACAAACCTAGGAAGAGACATTATCACCCACGTAGATTAGTTAACCCTTTTCCTGGTATTAGATATTTTTCCTGTGGCAAGTTAGGACACATTTCCCATACCTGCACTATTCACCATAGTACACATTGGGTGTGGAGGCCCAAACTGCCTGTTTCATAACACAGCACAGATGCATCGCATTCTTCTTTTCATAAGAAGGAACCCAAACCTGTTTAAGTTCCTAAAACTGACGTTTGATGATTTTGTAGGTGTGCTCTCACACAAGACCTCGTGAGAGCATGTGATACCTAGACAGCGGATGTTCTAGACACATGACTGGAGATGTAAATCAGTTCATTTCGCTGAAGGTCAGGGCTGGAGGCAAGGTTACACTTGGAGATAACACCACCATGAGGGTGGTAGGTTCAAGTATAATTGGTAATTCAAAGAGTTTTATGATTGACAATATTTTTCTTATAGATGGACTGAAACATAACTTGTTGAGCATCAGTCATCTCTGTGACAAAGGATACAGCATCAAATTTCTACCTACTTACTGCATTTTAAGCTTAAATGACAAAATTGTTTTGCAGGGATAAAGGATCAATAATGTCTACAAGCTAGATGTAAGTTGCATTAAGGCTGAAAATTCAATTTACTTAAAAACTGCTGCTGACGAGTCTTGGTTGTGGCATAGGAGATTGTGTCATGCCAGTATGAAAACCCTTAGGAGAGTCACCCAAAAGGACTTAATTAGAGGTTTGCCCAAGCTTAAGTTCACTAAGGACCACCTGTGTGATGCATGTCAGTTAGGAAAGCAAGTTCAGTCCTCCTTTCACTCTGTTAAGGAAACTAGCACCTCTAGACCTTTAGAAGTCCTTCACATGGTTCTCTTTGGACCCATTAGCACTGCCAGCTTAGGGGGAAAAGTCTATGGGTTTGTGATTATAGATGACTACTCGAGGTTCACTTGGATTAAATTTTTGTCACACAAATCTGAGTCATTTGATGAGTTTAAGTCCTTCTCCACTTGAATTCAGAGGAAGTTAGGTTGTGAGATCTTGACTATTCATAGTGATCATGGTGGAGAGTTTGAAAATATAAAGTTTGGAAGTTTCTGTGAGGAGCAAGGGATTAGTCACAATTTTTCAGCTCCTAAGACCCCTCAGCAGAACGGGGTAGCTGAAAGGAAGAACAGGACCTTAGTGGAAGCCGTTAGAGCCATGCTTACTGAGTATTCACTTCCAAAATACTTTTGGGCTGAAGCGGTGAACACTGCCTGTTATGTGCTGAATAGGGTGAATGTGAGATCAAATCTGAACAAGACACCTTATGAGATTATTAAGGGTAGAACTCCAAACCTGTCCCACCTCCATGTCTTTGGCAATAAGGTTTTCATTCTGAACAATGGGAAATCACCCTTAGGAAAATTTGACCCCAAATATGATGAAGGAGTGTTCTTAGGCTATTCTAGTGTGGGGAAATCCTTTAGGGTGTTCAATAAGAGGACTTTGGTGGTGGAAGCCCATGAGCTCCTCTGTTCAGTTAGATAAGGATTCAAGTGGAAAATCAGTTTATCAGAAGAGGTATAAAGGAATAATTAGATAACTACTTTACCTGACTGCTAGCCGACCTGATATCATGTTTAGTGTCTATCTTTGTGGTAGGTTTCAGGCTGATCCCAAAGAGTCCCACCTGACTGCTGTTAAGAGAATTCTTAGATATTTTTTAGGGACCCCAAACCTAAGAATCTGGTACCCTAGGCATAGCACCTCTTTTGAGATTATTGGATATTTTGATTCTGACTTTGCAGGGTGTAGGGTGGATAGAAAGAGCACTTCTGGAACTTGTTAATTCATAGGACATTTGTTAGTCTCCTGGTCCAGTAGAAAATAGAACTCAGTTGCACTTTCCACTGTTGAAGTTGAGTACATTACCTTAGGGAGTTATGTGGCCCAAGTTCTTTGGTTGAAGTAACAAGTCTTGGATTTAGGATTACCTGTGGGCACAATTTCTGTTCTGTGTGATAATACTAGTGTCATCTGCATCTCTAAGAATCCAATCCAACATTCTAGAACCAAACACATTTATATAAGGCATCACTTCATTAGGGACCATGTTACGAAAGGGGACATTAAGCTACATCATGTAGCAACTAAAAATTAGCTGGCTGACATATTCACTAAACCACTGGCCTTTGACTCATTCAGCATTTTGAGGACCAGATTAGGAGTGATTGATATAAATGCTTGATTCTGATGATTGCTGATATCTAATTTCTCTGATTTTTATTCTGCTTCTGTTAGTTAGCTGTTTGATTTGATAATTTGCTTTCTGTTATTTTTAGTTTTTCTTCTGTTAATTTTTGTGTTAGCCTTGGTGTTAGGTTGATTTGAGTATTTTTGTTGATATAATTTTTTACCTATTTTATTTACTGGTTCATCTCTTTTATCTATTATTTTATACTTGTTAAAATCCGATCACTGCTGCTACTTCTGATAAACTGAATTTCTGACTGAGAGTTTTATCTTATTTTTATTTGGAAGCTGGTAAGCAGTGATTGATTCCACTGGATCTGTTAAAGGGAAGAAACATTGATGATTGTTTCTCTTCCTTTAACTCCTTTGCTGGTGTATTATTTCTTTTGGATAAATATCCTCTTCAAAATTAAAATATTAGCTTTTGAAATAAAGATTTATTTTATCTTCCTACAGTAATCTACCTCATATGAATAGTATTTTCAAAGTCTTGAGTCAGTATTATGCTTTTCTAAACCAAGTGATTGCACTTATCATATGACGTATGATTTTTTGTTTTGTAAATTACTCTTCCCTATTATGGAGAGCGTCTCCTATGTCTGGAAGGTAACTTTACAGCTGAGACACTTTAAAGATTTTAAGAGGGAGAAAGCTTAAAAAGGATGCGCAGTGCACCAAATAAATTGAAAAAGAGGCACAAAATGAGCCCAAAGCTGAAAAGATGCAAAATGTCGCCAAACTAAAAGATACACAAAGTGTGTCAAAAATCAAAAGATGTGAAAGCACCAAACAAATTGAAAAAGAAGCACAAAATGAGCCCAAACCAAGCTTTCTTCCCTTTCAGATCGTTAAATGTCTTAGAAAAATTCATGCGCCACTTAATATTTTCAAAAGCTTGAGTTTGAAAATCCTGATTTCTGATTTATTACTTTGTAACACTATTATATCAGATATTTTTCTGAAACGAGGGTTGAAAGGATCTCTTTTTGAATCTAATTTCTTTTCTTATGAATTGGATTTTTATTTCGAAAGAGATTTGCATCTATAAGGTGCCCGAGGTGTGAGTTACGAAAGTCAAATTTTCCAACTTTTTTTGGATTTCAGCGATGTCAATCGTCTTCTTATTGGTTTTTGGATCTAAAATCAAGAAAAAATTCTGATTTTCTGGAGCAGCTTGATAAAAAAAATCATTGCTTTTGTTCTCATTTCACGTTTTATTTCCTTTGGTTTTATTTTTCTTTTTAATGTTTGTATTTTTGGGATCCTGATCGTTCATCTCCATCCTCCATCTTTTTCCAGTTTTCATCACATCGTCCTGGATGATCTTCTTCGTCCTGGACGATACAAACATCATCCTGGATGATCAATTCAAAATCATCCCCAATCTGATCATACGGCTAAGAAACACCAATTATTGGTGATCGTCCTGGATGATCCTTACATCGTCCAGACTATATGATCCATATCTTCTTGTTCTAATCAGACGGCTGAGCATGCGCCAATTATTGGTCATCGTCCTGGATGATCCACGTGTCAACAGCCAGACGATTCGAATTCGGCCCGTCGGACACACTTATTGCACATCGTCCTAGATGATACTTTTCATTAACGGTCGTCTGGCTTGACTCCTCGGGACGATCGCATGTGTCTAATCATCCTGGACGATCTCTAATCATCGCGGACGATCCGAATGCCTTTTTGACCAATCGTCCTGGCCGTCATAAATGATCATATCGTCTCCATTTTAGTGTTATGTTTTGTAGCTGTTGGTTCTGTGTTTTGTTTGCACTGTTTTGTTTGTACTGTTGGTTCTATTTGCCCTCCTCTTTTTTGTGATGTCAAAAGGAGGAGTCAGTTGTAGTAATTTTTGTTCTTGTTATGTTTTGTACTTGTGTTTCTTGTACTGCTCTGATTATTCAATAAAAATTGGAAAAAATTTGTTTTTCGATCTCCTAGTTCTTTTATTTTTTAAACTACTACACATATATTTGCCATCATCAAAAAGGGGGAGATTATTGCAAATCCGGTTTTGATGATGACAAACATGTTTCTATTATGTTTTGCTTGGCTAACCCGTTTCAGGCACAAAAGATCACGAGCAACTCAAGCTAACTCAAGATCAGGTTCAAGTGTGTCAAAGTGTACTATTTTTCTTTTCTTGAGTCAATTGTAATGTAACTGATCCCCTAGCTAAGTAACCTTGCACACACACACTCAAGGGGAGAGCTTGAGTGAATTAGAGTTTCTGTTCAAGTTTTTATTCAGATCGTCCTGGATGATAATCACCTCATCCTGGACGATCAAGTAAAAATAAAAACCCTAATTAGGGCGACCAAGTTAAGTGTGTCTGATTAAGCAGATCATCCTGGACGATCATTGCATCGTACGGGACGATCATTGCATCGTACGGGACGATATGCTCAAATCAGAAATTCTCAGCCGCCAGATCAAGTTAGGCAAGTTTTTATTTTAAGATATTTGGTCTGATCGTCCTGGACGATACGTGTATCGTCCTGAAAGATCTAGTACAATCATGCCTAAATTAGTCTGGTAATTAAGGAAAGCAATTTATACTTGATTGATACGATCATATCATCCTGGACGATCGCAGGATCGTCCTGGACGAACATGATCGTCTAGTGTATTTCAGGTTGACGTCCAGAGCGGTGCTCAGGACGATTTGGGCACATTTTGAACTAATCGTACAGGATGATATCCTGATCATCCTGAATGATCAAGTCATTTTTGGGTCGTCCAGCACAAGCTTCTCTGGACAACCCGAGCGGTCTTCTAGATGAAATTCCTCAATTTACACTAATCGTCCCGGACGATCGCAGAATCGTACGGGATGATATGAATAACTTTTTCTACTGATCGTCCATAAGAGCCAGATCGTCTAGGCTGAAGCAGCTGATTTTGAACTGATCGTACAGGACGATCTATCGATCGTCCTAGACGATCTAGGCCGACCAGTTGAGATTTAGGACAAATTTTGAGCCCTCCTATAAAAGCTCTTTTTCTTTCAACAAGAAAAATCTTTTGTCACTTTCCTTAACAGAGAAACCCTAGAGAGAGAGAGTTTGGGAGAGAGAGAGAGGATCTTGTGAGGGGGAGTTCATGAGGGGTTCACGAAGGTTGCTCCAAGCAAGGATCAGAGTCGTCTTCTTCGCTCGTCGTCTTTCGTCGTGTTGGTGTTCTTTGTGAGAGGATTGTTCGCAAGAAGATCTGGGGTTCTCTGCCCGCTTCAGGAGGAAGCGAAAGGAGTCCGAGGTTCTCTGCCTGCTTTAGGAGGAAGCAAAAGGAGGTTGGGTTCTCTGCCTCACTGAAAGTATGAGATGAGCCAAGAGGGGGGGTGAATTGATATTTTAAAAAATCAATCCTAAACAAGAGTTCTATTTTTTTTTGTATTTTTTAAAGGATAACTTAACGAATAAAGTGCAAAAGTAAGTAAAATATTCACAACGACGATATTGGTAATTCAATTGTAACTTTCACAATACAAGATTTAAATTATGATTTTTCACTAAGCAATTTAAAATACTAATTAAAAGCATGAAAAATAAAGTACGGTAAAATGGAAAAAATACACCAGAGATTTTTATAGTGGTTCGGTCACTTGACCTACGTCCACTCCCCGGAGTCCTCTACTCCGGGATTTGCACTAGTAAAAGTTGACTCTCCTTTTTCTCCCATAGCAAGGCGGAGAAGCCTTTACAATACTCACTTTCACCTCCCTCGATGCGGCGGAATACCAAACGCTATGTCACCCTCCTGGTGACGGCAGCGGACCTTCTCCTTTTTCTCCCTCCTGGAGATCGCAGAGTACCTTGACGATGTTGATCTTTAAGTGACACTTCCCCCGAGAACTTTCCCGAGACTCCCCAAAGCCACAAGAGGAGTAAAGCATGCACCTAGCTTGGAGCCACCGTGTGATCCCCTCACACTACTTCTCCCTCATGCTCAAGCTCACCTTCACCTTCCTCTCGTAAGCCCTGGATCACTTCGAAGAAAAACTTCTCCTGCAAGAATCCCCTTCCTCCCTCAAAGTCTCTCACAGCAAGAAGATAGACCAACAACCTCTCATAAAAAATTTTAAGTTGTTTTTATATCAGGCTTCAGAAAACCCTAAAGATTTCAACTTTTGCATTTCTGTTCGTACAATATGATATATATTCGTGCAGTACGATCAGTTCAAGTACAAATCAATCCAGTATGATCTCAGATGAACAGTTCTCAAAGTTTATACATATCGTACTGTACGATATGTATATCGTATAGGATGATCATGTTAATTTCTATTGTCTGTACAGGATGATCTGTGGGACGATCCCTGGGATGAAAGAATTCATCTCTACCAGTCGTCCAGCACTCCACTAGTCGTACTGTACGATTAGTTCATTTCAGGATATCATCCTGTACGATATGAATATCGTCCAGGATGAATAGAATAAAAAAAACTTGGTTTCATCTGGTACGATCGAAGGGATGAATAAAATCATCTCTGTTAGTCGTCCAGCACTCTACTAGTCGTACAATACAATTAGTTCATTTCAGGAAATCGTCCTGTATGATATGATTATCATCCAGGACGAATAGAACAAAAAACCTTGGTTTCATCTTGTATGATCGAAGGGATGAATGAAATTATCTCTGTCTATCGTACGGTACGATATATTATCGTACAGTACGATCGACTTTAAATAAGAAACCAACGTTTATTTCAAGATTACGGGAGATAATTTTGGTAAGTATTCAATTAATCGTACCGTATGATCATGATCGTACAGTACGAACAGTTCAAGAAATCAAAATTATAAACTTACCAAACTTATTCTGGCGGCTAGAGTTTTTCAATTGAATCTCATCGTACAGTACGATAATGATCGTACAGTATGATTAGATTAAAAAGATAATCATCTGAAAAATAGCCGTTAGCCTGAGTATTATTGATGAATCATACAGTATGATTTAAAATCATACAGTATGATATTTTTTTTTAAAAAAATTTAACATAAAAATAAATCTCCCCATGTGTGTGTGCATGGTTGCTCCTTTCACATACATGCTTCTGTGGTAGACTCACGAAAATAGAAAATAAAGAAATAAAAATTACAGAATTTTCAACATTCTATTCTACCCGGTTTAAGTCTCCAGTAACCTTGAGCAGTGTGCATCTGACCTGAAATGTTAGTGCTCATATAAAGGATAAACATTTCTAATGTTAAGGAAGTCCATATGGATTCAGTAAGTATTAGTTGTCACCATCAAAATTAAGTGCTCAGGATCCTGGATTTCAATAATCTCCCCCTTTTTAATGGTGTCAAAAAATATTTTCTGATGGCCATAATTGTTCTGTCTTCCTTAGCTCCCCCTCAGAAGAATAACTTATTTTTTTTTACATAGGAGGAGGGAAAAACTTTTATTTTCTTTTTATTATAACCTACAGAAAAAAAATATAACAATAGAATAACATATAGTAAGAACATAAGAGTAAATAAAAACAACTGATATCATTAATTTTAAAAAATAGAACAACACAGAACACAGAAACATCTCCCCCTTTTGACAGCACCAAAAAGGGAAGAACAAACAAACAACTATAATGACAAGAAATAAAAAAAAAATAACATAAACAATTACAATAACTCAAAATTCTGGATCCTGATCCAGAGGTGGTGGTGGAGGTCGTGGAAACATCTGGTAGTACTGATGGAGGGACGCAAACTGGTGATCGATGGAGGTGAAGCAGTCCCTAAACCATTTCATATCACTTTCATGTTCTTGATATTGTTGAGCAATGTGGGAATCCAGCCTAGTCTCCAATCGATCAAGGCGTTGAATGATGTCATCGTGAGGGTAGTCAGGATGAGCAAGACCAGGCGGGTGGATTGGTGGTGGTGGTGGGGCGTCAGCAGGAGCAGCAGCCTCTTCTTCATCAAAATTGGGATCGGTGTGAGTGGCCCCCCGATGGAATAAGATACGAAAAGAGGCATCTGAGTAGAAGATAGAAAGATGATCTGGAGGTAGCAGATAATGAATTTGATACTTAGCATCTAAGATGTAGCCTATGACATGTCCTAAAGCAAGGTTCAGTTTTTGGCGGGCACCGGGATATCGGTATGCAGACAGGGTATGGATATAATCAAAAACCCTTTAGGCTTCATTGAATTTGGTTCCAGACATTATTAGATAAGTGACCACAGACAGCAGTGGAGTAATATGGATGCGGTCTCCAACTTTGGGTATGATGGACATGCGAAGGACATGCTGGATAACGCGTGCATTCTAATTCAGGGTTTGGACAAGGGGCAGGTGTTGATTGGATGGGACACCTCTAAGGGTCATGTTAACTGAGGTCCAATCATAATCATGTGAGATCATAGATTGGGGATGAGGGCCGTCAGTAGATTGCCCAATGTGTGCAGCTATATCGTTGACGGTGATAATGACATGCTGTTTGCAGATATAGAAAGTGAAGGTGGTGTTCTCTAGGTCGACTTTTACATTGGAAAAAAAATTCAAAAAATAGTTCGGAGTGGAAGGGAAATGCTAGAGTTAACAGGAATTGAAGAGTGGTGGAGGCGAAAAGGTTCATCACCTCGAAATTCAGAGCGGCTTGATTCAACATTCGAGATGGGGTGATTTTGGCTTCTTTGAGTTTATTATATGCTTTCTCGTCTGCAACAGAGAGAAAGCGATCGTCGAATCGCCGAGAGGAGGAAGAGCTCCCGACGATCATTCGGCCGTGCTTACTTGCACTGGACATTGTTGAAGAAGTGAATTGAGAAAGTGAGGAAATTTGGAGTGAGTGAGTTTAGCCAAAGAAGCCCTCCATTTTGTATAATTTTGGAACTATTGTACAACACGATAGGTGCAATAATGTCGTCTGGATGACCGTTCAAAAAAGAGAGTCAAATCATACAGTACGATCAGAATCGTACTGTACGAACGTGAGTGAGAGGCGTTCGTCCCGAGAAGTCGTCTGAACGACTTTGATAAAATGAATCGTACAGTACGAACAGGTGTTCGTATAGTACGAAGGGCAATAATTTTCGTACCGACCGAGTTTAAATTCATCCCAATCCATTTGACACGTGGATCGTATAGTATGATGTATGGTTCGTACAGTACGATGGCCAATAATGTGTATCGTACGGTACGAGTGGTGAATCATACAGTATGATATGTGCAAGCCAGGAGAGATCTAGACATTGAATGGGAGTGGACGGTGGAGATTTGAGTTATTTTGGGATAATCGTACAGTACGATATGTGATCGTACAGTATGATGTGCAGAGAAATTCAAGGTTTGTCTTTAGCCAGGTAAGAGGATCAGGAAACCATTTTTTTTTAATTTTAAAAGAAAACAAAACAACATAACAAACACACATTTGTTTTCGTATTTTTTTTTTGGTTTTAAGCTTGAATGTCTATGACACCTAACTTTGTTCTCAAGGTGCTAAAGGTGTCATAATCTAATGGTTTTGTGAAAATGTCAGCCAATTGATCTTCAGTAGCAACGTGGTGCAGTTCAATATCGCCTTTGGCTACGTGATCTCTTATGAAATGATGTCTAATGTCTATATGTTTTATTCGTGAATGTTGAATTGGATTTTTGGATATACAAATAGCACTAGTGTTGTCACACATGATTGGGATGATTCCTATAGGTAGTCCTAGATCTAAAAGTTATTATTTTAACCATAAAACTTGTACAACACAGCTACCTACCACTATATATTCTGCTTTGGCTGTTGATAGGGCTATCGAATTCTATTTTCTACTGGACCATGAAACTAATGATTTTCTAATGAATTGACAAGAACTAGAAGTGCTTTTTCTATCTACCCTACATCCTGCAAAGTCTGAATCTGAGTACCCTAAGATTTCAAAAGTAGTGATGTGTCTAGGATACCAAATTCCTAAGTTCAGGGTGCCTAGTAAATATCTAAGAATTCCTTTGACAGCAGTCATGTGAGATTCTTTCGGGTCAGCTTGAAAGCGGGCACAGAGACACACACTAAACATTATGTCTGGTCTACTGGCAGTCAATTAGAGAAGTGATCCAATTATTCCCCTATACCTCTTTTGATCTACAGACTTCCCACTGGGATCTTTATCCAATTGAATGTTAGAGCTTATGGGTGTATTCATAGCCTTAGCATTGTCCATTTCATATTTTTTCAAAATATCATTTATGTACTTAGATTGGCTAAGGAATGTTCCACTTTCCATTTGTTTTACACTAAACCCAAGGAAGTAACTAAGTTCTCCCATCATACTCATTTCAAACTTATCACTCATTATTTTTGAAAATTCATTACATAAATTTTTCTCCATCGATCCGAACAAGATGTCATCTACATAAATCTGAACAATGAGTATCTCAACTCCTACCTTCTTCAAGAATAAGGTGGTGTCCACACTACCCTTAACAAAGCCTCTATCTAGTAGGAACGTACTAAGTCTTTCATACCAGGCCCTAGATGCTTGTTTTAACAAGTATAGTGCCTTTTTCAGTTTGAACACATGGTTTGGAAATTGTGAGTTTTCAAACCCCGGGGGCTGCTCCACATAAATATCTTCCTTGATTACCCCATTCAGGAAAGCACTCTTGACATCCATTTGATACAGCTTAAAATCCCTAAAGCAAGCAAAGGCTAACTATACCCTGATGGCTTCTAGTCTAGCTACCGGAGCAAAGGTTTCTTCAAAATCTATTCCTTCAATTTGGTTATACCCCTTTACTATTAACCTAGCCTTATTTCTCACTACTACTCTAGATTCATTCATCTTATTTTTAAAAACCCATTTAGTTCCAACCACACTTTGTTCTTTAGGTCTTTTGACTAATTCCTATACATCATTCTTAACAAATTGGTTCAACTCTTCTTGCATTGCTAGGATCCAGAATTCATCTCCTAAGGCTTGATCTATATTCGTGGGTTCAATCATAGATATAAATGCAGAATGACTAACCTCTTAACTAAGTCCATGCCTAATTTTTACCCCTTCTGATGGGTCTCCTAAGATCAGTTCTCTAGGATGATTAGAAGAAAATTTCCAATCTCTAGGCAGATGTTCCTGAGGTTCCGCTCTAGTCTCTATGGTAATGGTTTCTACTCCCTGTATAATCTCAACTTCTTCTTCTTCATGATTAGATTCAGTGGTCTTATTGGATTCATCAAATACCACATGGGTAGACTCTTCTACTACTAGGATCCTCTTATTAAATATTCTATAGGCTTTACCTACAGATGAGTAGCCTAGGAAAACCCCTTCATCAGATTTAGGATTGAACTTTCCTAAGGGTGACTTGCCATTGATTAAGATGAAGCATTTGCAACCTAAAATGTGTAAGTGGGAAAGATTGGGTGTCCTACCCTTAAGCAACTCATAGGGTGTTTTATTAAGTTTGGATCTAACATTTACCCTATTTAAAATATAGCATGCAGTATTCACTTCTTCTGCCCAAAAATATCTATGAAGAGTGTATTCAGCTAACATAGCCCTAGCAGCTTCAACTAAAGTTCTATTCTTCCTTTCAGCTATTCTATTTTGCTGAGGAGTTCTAGGGGCAGAGAAATTATGTACTATTCCAACATCTTTACAGAACGATTCAAACTTATCATTCTCAAATTCTCCACCATGATCACTATGAACTGTCTTAATTTCACATCCTAATTTTCTTTGAATCCAAGTGGAGAACGTTCTAAACTCTTCAAATGACTCACTCTTATGAGCTAGGAATTTTACCCAAGTAAACCTAGAGAAGTCATCCATTATTACAAATCCATAAGATTTTCCTCCTAGGCTAGTGGTACTAACCGGTCCAAATAGGTCCATATGTAGAATTTCTAGAGGCCTAGTGGTGTTGATATCCTTAATTATATGAAATGATGATTTCACCTATTTTCCTAGTTGGCAGGCATCACATAGATGGTCCTTGGTAAATTCTAACTTAGGTATGCCTCTGATAAAGTCTTTCTGAGTGATGTTCCTAAGTGTTTTCATACTAGCATGGCATAGTCTCCTATGTCATAGCCAAGAGTCATCAGCTATTATTTTCATACACAAAGGGTTTGAGTTTTCAATGTAGTTTAAATCTAACATGTAGACATTATTTATGCATTTTCCTTCTAACACAAGTGTACCATTTAGGCTAATCATGCATTTATTAGACAGAAACTTAATGTCAAAACCCTTATCACATAGTTGGTTAATACTTAAAAGATTATGCTTTAAACCATCAACTAATAATACATTTTCAATTATTAAATTCTTAGAGTTTCCAATAATACTTGAGCCCACCACTTTTCTGGTGGTGTTGTCTCCCAGAGTTACCTTGCCTCTTGACCTGGCCTCCAGTGTCACGAACTGCTTCATGTCTCCAGTCATGTCTCTCGAGCAGCCACTGTCCAGGTACCACATGCTCTCACTAGGTCTTTTGTGAGAGTATCCCTATAATGTCAATCACAGGTTAGCTTTGGGAACCCAAGTGAGTTTGGGTTCCACCCTATGCTTATATGAATGAAATGTATGCATGTTATGCTGTGATGAATGCGATTTAGGTCTCCACACTAGATGTGTCCTATAGTGAATTATGCACGTGTGGGCTATGTAACCTAGCATGCCACAAGAATAACATCTGACACTGGGAAATGGGTTCACTAATCTACGGGGGTGGTAGTGCCTATTTCTGGGTTTGGATGATGCATACTCTGCTGGTTTTGAATGAGATGGTTCACATGGTGGAGGCTGAAAAAACTCAGCAAACGTGGGAGATGTTTTATTATTTTCGAATGCATGAAGTTTTTCTTTTAAAAATTTATTACTTTGGTTAAGGCTTGCATATTCAAATCTCAATGTATGCTCACTCCTACTTAGTTCCTCTGCAAGTTCTTCTAGTTCCTTAAATGCTTTCTCTAATTCAACATGTGATTATTTCAAGGTATCGTGTGCAGTGGTTAATTCAATATGCTTCTTGTTTAATGCATCAAATTCATCAAGCAGAGACATATGATCTTTATCCAAGTCAAAAAAATTCTTAACTACACTAGCATGCTCCTTTTGTAAAGTACTAAACTCAATGTTAAGACTAACATGCTTTTTCTTTAACTTTCTATACGAGTCATGGATTTTTTCAGAAATAATAAGCAGTTTATCGTAAGACAGTTGACATACCTCATCTTGATCTGATTGATCAAGATTATCATTAGCCATAAGACATAGATTCGTTACCTCCTCCTCTGCTTCTTCTTTCGATGATTCTGAGACAGAGTCGGCCAAAAATGCTTTTTGTGTCTTAAATTTTCCCTTCTTGAGCTTTGATCTTTCCTCACCCTTTTCCTTGGTTTGATGAGTCTTGACGTTGGGGCAATCAGCTCAGAGATGACCGGGTTTCCTGCACTCAAAGCAAATTGTGTCGAATGCAACTTTAGTATGCTTTGAGCTTTTACCTTTGTTCCAATTGCTTTGATAACGGCATTGCTTTTTTTCAGAAAATTCTTGAACTGACGAGTCATCAAGGCGATGTCATCATCTTCCTCCGCTCCTGAGCTGTCACTTTCAGAATTGTTTGCTTTTAAAGCTACCATTCGCTCCTTCTTCTTTTCACCTGCATCACTTTATCGTTGACTCACTCCTTGCTCATAGGCAATGAGTGACCCAAGTAAATTATCAATAGAATAAACATTCAGATCTTTTGACTCAGTTATTGCAGTGATTTTAGCATCATACGAGCTAGGCAAACATCGCAGTATTTTATTAACTTTTTCCGAGTTAGACAACTCTCTCCCTAAAGCATGCAGAGATGTTACAATCTAGGTGAATCTTGTGTACATGTCAGATATAGTTTTATTAGGTTTCATGCAGAATAGTTCGTAATCATGTAGCAGTATGTTCAACCTAGATTGTTTGACCTCACTAGTTCCTTCGTACGTGATACACAGTTTGTCCCAAATTTGCTTACCATTAGTACAAGTTGATACTCGCATATAGTCTTCTGATTTTAATGCATAAAAGAAATAATTTAGACATTTAGCATTTAACTGTGCAAGTTCTCTATCCTCAATGCTCCATTCATTAAATGATATTTCAGTTTTAATTCCATTCAATATACGAAACGGTGCAGAATAACCTTCCAGGACCAACATCCACATGCGATAGTCTAGAGACTGTAAAAATATAGACATGCATATTTTCCAGAAATCAAATGGTATATTGTCAAATAAAGGTGGACGGGTTATAGAGTAACCCTCCGCAGTGTTACGGTTACCAAATTGAGCCATGGATCTTACGTTTCTAGGTTTTCTAAAATACTATTTTGAAATCCCGCTCTGATACCACTTGAAAGTACGAGATACGCCAAGAGGGGGGTGAATTGGTATTTTAAAAAATCAATCCTAAACAAGAGTTCTACTTTTTTTGTATTTTTTAAAGGATAACTTAACGAATAAAGTGCGGAAGCAAGTAAAACGTTCATAACGACGATATTGGTAATTCAATTGTAACTTTCACAATACAAGATTTAAATTATGATTTTTCACCAAGCAATTTAAAGTACTAATTAAAAGCATGAAAAATAAAGTACGGTAAAATGGAAAAAATACACCAGAGATTTTTATAGTGGTTCGGTCACTTGACCTACGTCCACTCCCCGGAGTCCTCTACTCCAGAATTTGCACTAGTAAAAGTTGACTCTCCTTTTGCTCCCACAGCAAGGTGGAGAAGCCTTTATAATACTCACTTTCACCTCCCTCGGTGCGGCGGAATACCAAACGCTATGTCATCCTCCTGGTGACGGCAACGAACCTTCTCCTTTTTCTCCCTCCTGGAGATGGCAGAGTACCTTGACGATGTTGATCTTGAAGTGACTCTTCCCTCGAGAACTTTCCTGAGACTCCCCAAAGCCACAAGAGGAGCAAAGCATGCAGCTAGCTTGGAGCCACCGTGTGATCCCCTCATACTACTTATCCCTCACGCTCAAGCTCACCTTCACCTTCCTCTCGCAAGCCCTGGATCACTTCGAAGAAAAACTTCTCCTTCAAGAATCCCCTTCCTCCCTCAAAGCCTCTCACAGCAAGAAGATAGACCAACAACTTCTCATAAAAAATTTTAATTTATTTTTATATCAAGCTTCAGAAAACCCTAAAGATTTCAACTTTTGCATTTCTGTTCGTACAGTACAATATATAATCGTACAGTACGATCAGTTCAAGTACAGATCCGTCCAGTACGATCTCAGACGAACAGTTCTCAAAGTTTATACATATTGTACTGTACGATATGTATATCGTACAGGATGATCATGTTAACTTCTATTGTCCGTACAGGATGATCTGTGGGACAATCCCTGGGATGAAAGAATTCGTCTCTGCCAGTCGTCCAGCACTCCACTAGTCGTACTGTACGATTAGTTCATTTCAGGATATCATCCTGTACGATATGAATATCGTCCAGGATGAATAGAACAAAAAAAACTTGGTTTCGTCTAGTACGATCGAAGGGATGAATGAAATCGTCTCTGTCAGTCGTCCAGCACTCCACTAGTCGTACAGTATGATTAGTTCATTTCAGGATATCATCCTGTACGATATGAATATCGTCCAGGACGAATAGAACAAAAAATCTTAGTTTTGTCTGGTACGATCGAAGCGACGAATGAAATCATCTCTATCTATCGTACAGTACGATATATTATCGTACAGTACAATCGACTTTAAATAAGAAACCAACATTTATTTCCTGATTACGGGAGATAATTTTGGTAAGTATTCAATTAATCGGACCGTACGATCATGAGCGTACAGTACGAACAGTTCAAGAAATCAAAATTATAAACTTACCAAACTTATTCTGGCGGCTAGGGTTTTTTAATTGAATCTCATTGTACAGTACGATAATGATCATACAGTATGATTAGATTACAAAGATAATCATCTGAAAAATAGCCGTTAGCCTGAGTATTATTGATGAATCGTACAGTACGATTTAAAATAGTACAGTAAGATATTTTTTTAAAAAAAATTTTAACATAAAAATAAATCTCCCCCTGTGTGTGTGCATGGTTGCTCCTTTCACATACATGCTTCTGTGACAGACTCAAGAAAATAGAAAATAAAGAAATAAAAATTATAGAATTTTCAACATCCTATTCTACCCGGTTTGAGTCTCCAGTA
The DNA here is from genome assembly GCA_019925795.1 of Dendrobium chrysotoxum. Taxonomy (NCBI): domain Eukaryota; kingdom Viridiplantae; phylum Streptophyta; class Magnoliopsida; order Asparagales; family Orchidaceae; genus Dendrobium; species Dendrobium chrysotoxum. The sequence continues at coordinate 3,726,099 of CM034309.1, read as the reverse complement.
ACCTTGAGTAGTGTGCATCTGACCTGAAATGTTAGTGCTCATATACAAGGATAAACATTTGTAATCTTAAGGAAGTCCATATGGATTCAGTATGTATTAGTTGTCACCATCAAAATTAAGTGCTCGGATCCTGGATTTCAACACTCACCGTGTCAGTGGAAATGAAGTTTTTGTACAGGCTTCTCCGCCTTGCTGTGAGAGCAAAAGGAGAGACACTTTGAGTTAGTGCAATACCCGGAGGGGAGGCTCCGGGGAGTGGACATAGGTCAAGTTGACCGAACCACTATAAAATTCTGGTGTGTTCTTTCTGATTACTTTCTGCACTTTAGTTTTTCTGTGATTATCTGCTTGGGTGAAATTTGTGTTTAATCTTTTCGTTTGAGTATTTACTTGTTTTTGCTGCATATCATAGAAAATATTTTTACTGTTGCTCTCGAATTTTTAAATAACCAATTCACCCCCTACTTGGTTAGCCTCTGGACTAGTTCATCAGGGCTTAACATCCCTATCGAACTTTCAAGTGGTATCCGAGCGGGGTTCAAAATTTAAGTTTAAAAACTTTTGAATTTGATCCATGGCTAACTTTGGTAATCGTAACACTGCTGAAGGTTATTCAATTACACGACCGCCATTGTTTGATAACATACCTTTTGATTTTTGGAAAACTCGCATGTCCACTTTTCTATAATCAATTGATTATCGCATGTGAATGCTAGTTAAGGATGGATACGAACTACCTTTTAGGATGGTTAACAATGTTAAAATTGAACTGCCCTTTACTAATTTGACTTTTGATGATTATCAGGGCTTAACATCCCAATCGAACTTTCAAAAATATATGCTGACCTCCTACAATTATAATATCTCCTTTGGAATATTTTTTTTTTATTTTTCATTTTTGCTTTTTTATTTTTTCCTTTAGAACCTAAAATATTTAACATCCCATATCAAGGCATGCCAATATGTTATTACAATATACCTAGTTATTCTTACATTCCTCTATCAAGGCTATACATCACATTATATTTCAACTACACATATGATAACTATGTGCATTAAATAAAGAATGGGAGATTATTGAAAATATCATTAAATATTTAAAGTATAAAAGTTTTCATTATTACATAACATGCTCTTTACATCATCAATCTAAAATAAGAGAATTAGCCATACATATAATAAATGACAAGCAAACTCATTTTTCATTAAATTCATAGAAGAATGAAAATATAAAAGATTGATATTACTAAGAAGGATCTATGTCCCCAAAATGGTGCCTCAATAGTGTTGAAAGGGCAATGTGGTGGTGTTTATTCAGACATTATGGCGCTATAGGCTCTTTAGTATTTTTTCCCTTAAAAAAGACTTTGACACATGAGGAACAAGGTGGGCATTAGCCTGAGTAACCATGTCTAGATTCTCTCTCACACTCCCTTGCACCCACGAAGCTTCTCTCTCTCTCTCTCTCTCTCTCTCTCACACACACACACAACTACACCTTTCTCTCCCTTACCTAAAGCTATCTCTTTAAACCCTTGCTTATAGAAAACTCTAGCCCCTTAACTATCAAAGACTCTTACAAAGTCTAATTAGAAATCTTAAATAGTGGACTTAAAAGAATACTAATTTTTCAATTATATCAGCTATGTTCGTATAGTATGATTAGTACAACTATCCCACTGTAGTATTATATAATAAATTAGAGTACAATATGATCAATTAAATTTCTTAACTGGTCAAATTGGATGAAAGAATAGTTGAACAGTACGATTCGTTCAAATCAAGGATCAGATCATATAAGACGAATTAAATTCATCTAGAGAGTCCTAGGGTGAGTCGTACATTACGATCTATGATCATATAGAATGATCGATAATCAATTCATATCTAGTTTGATTGCATAATTAACTAACCTAATTAAGCAATAGTTAAAAAGATTATACCATATGAATTGATTCGTATAGTATTAACAGTGCAAATTTTAAAATTTAAATTTGCTTATTTTAGGTAAGTTAGATTCGATGGCGGGATTACTGTTTATAGTTGATCATCTAATATGATGTAGTGTTCATGTTGTACGATTAGTTAAACTTCAAATTTAGTTTTTCATTTAAATTAAATATTTTAATTAATTTCTATTCGAACTGATCAAACAATATGATTTAGATCGTATAGTATAATTTTATACAAAAATTAAAACATTTTATTTTTCACTCTGTTTGTGTCTGTGCGTATGGTTGTTAAGCTAGCATACATATTTTTACATATACTGACTTAAAAAAAACTAAAATTACAGACTCTTTAATATATAATTTAACTCACACACTAACAACGCACAGTCTTAAGCCTAAATCTTCAGTCTTTCTTCATGTGTTGCTACCTAAAAAGTTAGGAGAGCACAAAAGAAATTTCCAAAATAATATGCAGAAATAAGTAGATAAATCATCTAATAATATTTATAATCATCAAAACACAAGATCAGACTCCCGAATTGCAATAGGCTTTCGCCTTTTCAGGTTCACATAAAAATTTTGGTATCTCATTTAATTACTGCACCCCTCTCCCTTTATCTATATGTGTACTAGATCTTTATTTAAAGCTAAAATATTAAGCTCTTTATCTCTCTATTGCCACGAATATTCTGACACACAACAATATCTCATCTATATATATATATATAAAGATAAAAATTTGATGAGCCTAAAACCAATATAAATAAAGTGAGAAAATGTAATATATCTCACATATTATTTCCCTCTCAAAATTTTAATCAACAAACACAAGGCTTTTGACCAATTAATCAGCATATGACAATGCTAATAGCTAGTAGAGAGCACAGCTTCTCTTCATAATGTATTTGAGAAGGCTAACATCTATCCTTGGCCTTTTATTCCGCGATAGATGTATTACTAAATAAGATTAATTCTCTTATTGTCTTGATGAGGTTGCGACGCACCAGTGATTGTGACATTAATGATGAATAACATGATGGAGAAGGATAAACCATAAAACCTCTCCCTCGCCAGTGATGGCTTTGACGAGATCTCCCATGTTGATATCCTTGCCATGTATTAACGGCATTTTTTTTGTTCTGCGCATTCATTTGCTTAGCAGAGCTATACTCTCTCTGCAGCAACAAGCAGAACTTAGGCTTCATTTGGAGCAGCTTTTTTTATTCAACTTTTTAGTATCAAAAACTCTAGTTCAAAAAATTTTTGTTCTAAAAATCTATTTTATGAAGCAATAAAAAACCGTCCCGAATGAAACCTTAATCCCAACTATAATTTCAAGTGAATTCAAGACAACTATAATATATTGTTATAAGATTTAGAGTATAAAATATAGTTTTTTTTCAAGGTAGTCTGTAGAGTAATGCTCGAAACGTAAGTGGATTACAAACAAATTAACAACATACTTAAAAGCCTAAACATAGAAAGTTATCGACTTGTGTTTATTTTGGGGCAGCTTTCTTACTATGTTATAAAATAACTTTTTGATATAAAAATTTTCAAATCAAATAATTTTTTACTAGAAAATTATTTTTGAAAGCAATAAAAAAGAATCAAGATGTTTCAAAAGAAGCCTTCCTCAATAGTCAATAATGCAAAGCAGAACTTCTTTTCCTCATTAATCAATTAATAATAAAATACATGCATAATAACATCTCTAAGTTCTTCAACCATATAAAAAAAAACTTTATTTTGTGAAGTAAAATTAACACGAAAATAAAGTTATACACCAAAATCAAGAAAATGCATAATTGAATAAAATTAACACAAAAATATAGGTTGCCAGGTCGATGCAGGAATGCTAATGCAGGAATTGTAAGTTGATAAAGTCATGGCGGGAGGCGTACTTACTTATCTCGATCTGTTGAGGCTGCCAAAAAGCTTAGGGAAGACAAAAATGGCAGAGAGGAAGTGAGAGGTCGTTGTAGAAGAGAGAAAAGTTTTTAAATGTTTGAGTCCAAACAATCCCTAAATAATCGATCTCAGAGCATCCATTTCTCCTCTACAGTTAGAATAGAGATTTAGCTACGAGCGCACCAGATAGCTCGATAAATAAAGGGAATCCTTATCAGTCACTTAACCAACAGTTCTCTTCATAGTAGACGAAGAAAATTAAAGCCTTCCAAACCTCAACCATTAATTCCTTTTCTCATTAGAAAGAAGAAGAACCTCATTATCCCAGTAGCTGTTGGAAGTTTCGAAACTAAAGCTATCGATATACTGAAATCTCTCAATGACCAACTCGTGAAAGAAGTGGCAGAGTGCCGCAAATAAATAGAGCACCTCCAGTTTCAGCTAGCTTCATTGGCCTCCCACCACAACATCCTCGACAGAAGCGAGCATGACATCTCTTTTATTGCCCAAAGAAAGCATGAAGTCTCTTCTAGTCAAATTGAAGCCGCCGCACACAACAACATAAAGATGGCCGTGAAGTAGGCAGAGTCGGCCATTATTCAACTCGATGGAGTTCAGAAAAACTATAGTTGACCGGTGTTGGAGGTCGAAAGGCCCGTAGTTGGCAGGCGACGAAGGTCGGGAGGACCATAGATGTAAGGCGGTGGTCTGATAGAAGTGCGAGCCTCATATGGTGGTCCTGTAGGAGTGCGGGCCTCAGGTGGTGGTCCGGCAGGACTGCGGGCCTCAAGTGGTGGTCCGTTAAGAGTGCGGGCCTCAGGTGGTGGTCCAACAGAACTCCGGTGTCCCTTGGTGGTCTGACAGTGGTGCAGAAGAACTCAGACGGTGGTGCGATAGAACTCAGACGGTGGTGCGACAGAACTCTAGCGGTGGTCGAAGAGGAGCTAAGCAGCTGGAGCCTTCTTCCTTCTCTTCCTTCTTCTTTCTTAGCTTTCCCCCTATTTCAAGAGGTAATGAGGTTCTATTTATAGAGTTCTTGAGTGCCATGACTTTGTAAATAAGTGGAAGATCAAGGGTAAATCGGGAGTGGTTCGGATGGATGGCCGATCTTGATTCCTGCGAGTGTGCACTGTTTAATGGACCTTTGATTAGTTTAATGATATCAGAATTTGATGATCTTAGGCTCGTTGGATTCATCTCGTCGAGCCGCTCGATTTGAATATAAGCATGTCACGATTAGAGACCATTTGATAACCAAAATTGTTGTTTAATCCTTCTAAAAGTGCTTTGAGTCTTTGATTTGGACTCATTTGGGCTCGGATTGGGTCGATTTTGGTGTCGTTGGGTTCGTATTTTCGAGACGCTCAATTTGACTGTAAGTTTGCAGAAATCAGAGTTTGGATGATCCTAATTTTAAATTTGGAAGTTTCCAACTTGATTTTGCCTCAAGATTCGTGCACGATCAGAATGATTTTCTGTGACGTATTAGTTGCCCCCTATTTTTGGACGTCGAATTTTATAAAATCCAAAAATATATATTTGTCTCTTACTGAGCTGCTTATGACTGATAATTATTATTTAGTTTTGTATTATATGTTTATTAACAACTTTTAAAATTTTGTCATCATTATTCCACTCAATGATGCCCTTTTAAATTCTAAAAATTAATGAATTTTCATTAATTTGAAGTGGCTCTTCATCTCCTCATCATTATTCCACTTAATAATGCCCTTTTGAATTTTACAAATTAATGAGTTTTCATTAATTTGAAGTGGCTCTTTATCTCCTCATCATTATTCCACTTAATGATGCCCTTTTGAATTCTAAAAATTAATGAGTTTTTATTAATTTGAAGTGGCTCTTCATCTCCTCATCATTATTCCACTTATTGATGCCCTTTTAAATTCTAAAAATTAATGAGTTTTTATTAATTTGAAGTGACTCTTTATCTCTCTCTCACATAACTATAAATACCCCCCTTTGGGATAAGAGAAATTGCACCTCCCCCTCTCTTCTCTTCTTTCTCAAGCTGAGGCCTTCCTCTAGCTCTTTTCAGATGGGTATCCCCTGTTCAGCCTAAGGGCCCCTCACTGAGTAAAAGGAAGGTGTGAGGTTGGAGGCTGGGTGAAAGATCGATATCACCCCGAAGTCGGGTGTAAGACCGACGTCACATAGAGGTCGGGCAGAAGGCCGACATCACTTGGAGGTCAATAGAAGACTGACGTCACTTGGAGGCCGGGCAGAAGACTGAAGCCACTCAGAAGTTGGGTGCAAGATCGGCGTCACATGGAGGCCGAGTAGAAGGCCGACATCACTTGGAGGTTGAATAGAAGACCGACGTCACTTAGAGGTCGAGCAGAAGACCAACGTCAATCAGAAGTTGGGTGCAAGACCAGCGTTACATGGAGGCCAGGTAGAAGGCCAAAGTTACACGGAAGTTAGGTGCAAGACCGCCATCACATGGAGGCCGGGCAGAAGGCCGACATCACTTGAAGGTCGAACAGAAGACCGACGTCACTTGAAACTCGGGTGAAAGACTGGTGTCACCTAGATGACGGGCAGAAGGCAAATATCACTTGGAGGTCGGGCAGAAGATCGACATCACTTGGAGGTCAAACAGAAGACCGATGTCACTTGGAGGTCGGGCAGAAGACCGACGCCACTTGGAAGTTGGGTGCAAGATCGGTGTCACATGGAGGCCGGGCAGAAGGCCGACATCACTTGGAGGTCGAACAGAAGACCGACGCCACTTGGAGGCCGGCCAGAAGACCGACGTCACTCATAAGTTGGGTTCAAGACCGGTGTTACATGGAGGCCGGGCAGAAGGCCGACATCACTTGGAGGTCGGGCAAAAGACGAATGTCACTTGGAAGTCGGGTGCAAGACCGGCGTTACATGGAGGTTAGGCAAACAGCCGACATCACTTGGAGGTCGGGTGCAAGACCGATGTTACATGGAGACCGGGTAGAAGGCCGACATCACTTGGAGGTCAGGCAGAAGATCAGCGTCACTTGGAGGCTGGGTAGAAAGCCGATGTCACGCAAAACTCGGGTGCAAGATCGACGTTACATGGAGATCAGGTAGAAGGCCGACGTCACTTGGAGGTCGGGCAGAAATCTAACGGTAGGAGAGCACTATTCTTTCTTTCATCCTTTCTTCCAGTATAGGCCTTTTCCTGGTCCTGGGTTAGGACCCCTCTTTGTGATGAAATAATTTCGAGGAGAAATTATTGGGGGAGTTCCAATGATGTGACAAAGTCTGAAATTGTCATAAAGTTCTTTGTCAAGTGACAGAGGTTAGAAGGACCATAGTCTGCAAGCGACAAAGGCCGGGAAAGACTTTAGTTTAATGACATAGGTCGAAAAGACCCTTTTTAGGAGACGAAGGCATAAACGATCATATTCGGGCTACGAAGATTGAAAGGACCGTAGCTGTCGAAGGTTGCAAAGACCACTATCATGCGACAAAGGTCAGATGAACCATATTAATGGGAGTTGAATGGCTTGACAGAGTTGGTCAGGTGATGCACCAATTGTATTAACCTTAAAAAGATTGAGAGAATCCACCAATGATGTATGACCTATTCGAGGTTGTATGTCAGAGTGCTTTGATCAATGACATTAACCTGTGTGGAAGAGATTGAGAGAATCCACCAAGGATGTATGACCTATCAGAGGTTGTATGTCAGAGACTTTGCTCGATGACATTAAACTGTGTTGAAGAGGTCGAGAAAATCCACCAAGGATGTATGACCTATCCAAGGTTGTATGTCAGAGCCTTTGCTTGATGACGTTAATCTGTGTAGAAGAGGTCGAGAGAATCCACCAAGGATATATGACCTATCCGAGGTTGTATGTCAGAGCCTTTGCTCGATGACGTTAACCTGTGTGAAAGAGCTCGAGAGAATCCACCAAAGACGTATGACTTATCCGAGGTTATATATCAGAGCCTTTGCTCGATGATGTTAACCTGTGTGGAAGAGGTCGAGAGAATCCACCAAGGATGTATGACCTATCCGATGTTGTATGTCAGAGACTTTGCTCAATGACGTTAACCTGTGTGGAAGAGGTCGAGAGAATCCACCATGGATGTATGACCTATCCGAGGTTGTATGTCAGAGCCTTTGCTCGATGACGTTAACCTGTATGGAAGAGGTCAAGAGAATTCACCAAGGATGTATGACCTATCTGAGGTTGTATGTCGAAGACTTTGCTCGATGACATTAACCTGTGTGGAAGAGGTCGAATTGGATCCCCCTGGGATCAATTTTGTCATGATTGGGAGGGGCAAATGCCGCATGTATCCCGAATCAAGGATGAAGAATGGTCTATCTTTAGACCGTTACTGCCTTTTTGAGGTCGAGATCAAGACTTTGCTAAAGGAGTAGAAGTCCAATTAGGGACTGTATAAAGCTTGAAAATTATTGGAAGCATTATTGCATTTGCTTGAAGCTGTATGATCCCAAAATATTATCTTGGATATTGGATGGACAAATCTTCTTAACCACAGTTGTAGTCAAGGTTGCGCCCCCAGTCGGCATTTAATTCTAATAAAATTGATGCAGCAATAGCTGATGCTAGGACGTCGGCACGAGCAACCTTTTGAGGTTGGAGCAAAAGTAGCCCCCCAGTTTGCATCTGATTCTTATGAAATTAATGCAGTAATGGCTAATATTAGGATGTTGACATGAGCAATTTTTTAAAATTGGAACAATAGTTGCCCCTAGTTGGGAACCACATTCCCACAGACGGCGCCAAACTATTGCGTCTTGGAGTATTCGCGACGGTAGAGAAATATAAAGCTAAACGTCTTAGCATTGTATGAAGATTTGGCACACAATCAGATAAGAGAGAGTGTGTGTTGCATTCATATGAGACACTAGAGTTTTTACGTGGAAATCCCTAAAAAGGGGGAAAAAACCACGGGGCCTGGCCCAGTTTGAATGAATCCACTAGTATTTGTAGTTGATTACAAATAAGGCCCTCCTTTTCCTCCTTTTAGGGGAAGGACTTGGATTGATATAGCCAATATATATCATATTGAGTGCATTACATGGTGGGAGTTAATATATAAATGTTGGTTGGGTCGGCTGACCATAGTTGGCAAGCAACGATGGTCGGAAGGACTGTAGTCGGTAGGCGACGAGGTCGGGAGGATCGTAGTCGACAGGAGATGGAGGTCAGAAAAGCCATAGTTGACCGGTGTTGGAGTTCGGAAGGCTCGTAGTCGGCAGGCGACAGAGGTCGGGAGGACCATAGATGTAAGGCAGTGATCTGACAAAAGTGCGAGCCTCAGATAGTGGTCCGGTAGGAGTGCGGGCCTCAGGTGGTGGTTCGACAGGAGTGCGGGACTCAGGTGGTGGTCCAACAGAACTCCGGCATCCCTTGGTGGTCCAACGGTGGTGTGGAAGAACTCAGACGGTGGTGCGACAGAACTCTGGCGGTGGTCGAAGAGGAGCTAGGCGGCTGGAGCCTTCTTCCTTCTCTTCCTTCTTCTCTCTTAGCTTCCCCCCTCTTTCAAGAGGCAATGAGGTTCTATTTATAGAATTCTCGAGTGGCATGACTTCGTAAATAAGTGGAAGATCAAGGGTAAATCGGAAGTGGTTCGGATAGACAGCCGATCTTGATTCCTGCGAGTATGCACTGTTTAATGGACCTTTGACTATTTTAATGATATCACAATTTGATGATCTTAGGCTCGTTGGATTCATCTCGTCGAGCCACTCGATTTGAATATAAGCATGTCACGATTAGAGACCATTTGGTAACCCAAATTGTGGTTTAATCTTTCCAAAAGTGCTTCGAGTCTTTGATTTGGACTCATTTGGGCTTGGATTGAGTCGATTTTGGTGTCGTTGGGTTCGTGTTTCCGAGACGCTCAATTTGACTGTAAGTTTGCAGAAATCAGAGTTTGGATGATCCTAATTTTAATTTTGGAAGTTTCCAACTTAATTTTGCCTCAAGATTCGTGCACGATCAGAATGATTTTCTGTGACGTATCAGTTATAAAATAACTTTTTGGTATAAAAATTTTCAAATCAAATAATTTTTTACTAGACAATTATTTTTGAAAGCAATAAAAAAGAATCAAAGATGTTTCAAAAGAAGCCTTCCTCAATAGTCAATAATGCAAAGCAGAACTTCTTTTCCTCATTAATCAATTAATAATAAAATACATGCATAATAACATCTCTAAGTTCTTCAACCATATAAAAAAAAACTTTATTTTGTGAGGTAAAATTAACACGAAAATAAAGTTATACACCAAAATCAAGAAAATGCATAATTGAATAAAATTAACACAAAAATAGTAATGCACAGAGGTTGCCAGGTCGATGCAGGAATGCTAATGCAGGAATTGTAAGTTGATAAAGTCATGGCGGGAGGCGTACTTACTTATCTCGATCTGTTGAGGCTGCCAAAAAGCTTAGGGAAGACAAAAATGGCAGAGAGGAAGTGAGAGGCCGTTGTAGAAGAGAGAAAAGTTTTTAAATGTTCGAGTCCAAACCGTCCCTAAATAATCGATCTCAGAGCATCCATTTCTCCTCTACAGTTAGAATAGAGATTTAGCTACGAGCGCACCAGATAGCTCGATAAATAAAGGGAATCCTTATCAGTCACTTAACCAACAGTTCTCTTCATAGTAGACGAAGCAAATTAAAGCCTTCCAATCGTCAACCATTAATTCCTTTTCTCATTAGAAAGAAGAAGAACCTCATTATCCCACTAGCTGTTGGAAGTTTCGAAACTAAAGCTATCGATATACTGAAATCTCTCAATGACCAACTCGTGAAAGAAGTGGCAGAGTGCCGCAAACAAATAGAGCACCTCCAGTTTCAGCTAGCTTCATTGGCCTCCCACCACAACATCCTCGATAGAAGCGAGCACGACATCTCTTCTATTGCCCAAAGAAAGCACGAAGTCTCTTCTAGTCAAACTGAAGCCGCCGCACACAACAACATAAAGATGGCCATGAAGTAGGTAGAGTCGGCTGCTGTTCAACTCGATGCCACTAAAATGCAGCCACTTAATGTTGTTAGAGAGAAAGATGCGATTGAAAGCAATATGGAGCGCATTATTGGTTGTTTGGAGTAGTCTCTGGACCAATGGAAGTAGATTGCAGATGCCGAGCAAGGTGGTGGAAGAAAATGGAAGAAGTGATCTGTTGTGCTGCTGTTGCTACGGTTTCTTTCTGCGAAGCTGCTACTGTAATGACCTTATGCCGCTCTAGGAGCTCAATTCCTAAAAATTAGTTGTAGATTTTAGATTTATCGGTAGCATAATTTAATCTTTTTGAGGTACTGTTATTTATTTGTTTTATTTTTTTTTATCTATTTCATTCTTCTAATTTTGAGTTGATAGAAATATTTTATCATTTTAATTTAAATTACTCATAAATAATAGTGCCAGTCTATTTAATTTTTGTTAAAAATAATAATTTTTTTTCAAAGAATTTTTAAACGACAGATTGAAATTTAAAGATATGATGGTTAAAATTTTTAAATATATATATATTTTTTTGCATTTTATTTTTGATACAAAGAATATCATTTGAAAATTAATATTTTTCTAACAGCATGAATTTGTATGAGGAGGGAGATGTTTGTTAGAATTAATGATCGTTGTGAATTAAATATTTGGTTGAATTTTTACTCTATCTAATGAATTATTAACAAAGCAAGAATTTATAATATAATAATAAAATGAAGTATATTTAAATGATTCCATGCACTATAAGATTTTTATTTGTTGGATAATTAAGAGATTATCTTCAAAGATATTGATCTTCATTTCATAATTAATTAATTTGTTGAAATATTTCATCCATCTATATAAATAATGATTATATTATAAAACATCTAAATTTTAAATTTATTTTTATAGCTATAATAATGTAAAAAAAATCAAATCGCATATAAAGAGCCACAAATTAGGTAAAATATCCACAAGGAGTTCCAAAAAATTTACAGTAAAAGCATATATGCATAAAATTTGAAGTATGAATTATTTTTCCTAATTATACAAAATCTATACAATTCATAATTAACGACCATTATCTGGGGGAATGTGATGCTTTAAATTATTATATGTATTATTATTATTATATATTCTCATTATTAAGTCTATTCTCTTTTATCGTGTTTTCTATTATATATATATATATATATATATATATATATATATATATATAAAGATGAAGTCCTTCCAATTCTTTGCCTTTTAATAATAATAAGCAAACATGATCCTTGTAGTATTAAGATGCTGCTACACTAGAAATATTTTAGCAATGCATGAAGTCTTTTATTACTATTATTCATTTGATTTTTTTGCTCTATACCTTTTTTTTTATGTTCATGGGCATAATCACCCAAGCGAAGTGATACCCTAAGAAAATAGTGATACCACTTTTGAATTTATTCTAATAATAAGAAAGGCTATATATTATATTCACGTTAAATTATGGCAAAAAAAATCAAGTTTTATTACATTCCAAATTTTGAAATATCATTTATTAAATAGTTTTACACATGTAGAATAAAAGCTTGTAATGCATATAGCCTAGATATATTTAAGTACGCACTATTACATATTCCATCTTTGCTATCATCCATGCTCTCTTCTCTACCAAAAGAAAATTAGATTTCATCTCTTTATTTCTCATTATCATCTTCTTCACTTCAATATTTATTACTCCATAACTCTTGCATATAAAATTGCTCAATTTACTTTTGAAGGTGTGTACTTTTTTCTCCCAATTTTGATGCTTTGCAATGCATATAGCCTAAGCCAGCAAAGTCATTATAAAGACAATCAAAATTATGCTAAGCCAAGCTTTGCCTGTTGACACCATAGCCAAGCCAACTCTAATATAGCCTATATAAGTTAAATCAAATCAAGCAAATAAAAACATGTAAATTAAAGTCAAACTAAGCCAATATAATCCAAACTAAGCTCACAAAAATTAAGTAATCCAAATATGGCTTAAATTAGCCTAGGTAAGCTAAGTTAAGCAACTTCAAGCAACCTTTTCTACAAACTAAAGATGCCTCCTCTCACTCCCCAGATGAGAAACAATCATTGGGACCTCCCTAGATGATAATTCATCAGATGATATTCCCCCTAATCTTAACCTTTCGGCCAATAACCCCTCTTCCTCCAAATAACAATCTCCAAAAACAAAATCATCTCCCCCTACAAAACACTCAATAGCCAAATCTGCCAAAAAGGAAAAATCCTCTAAGTCTTAATGCCCTTGCTGCCTTTTGCTTGTTGGAATGTGAGGGGGTTTAACAACCTCGAGAAGGTGAGAGTTTGCAAAGATCTTGTGAGCTCTCAAAATTTGAAGTTTCTTTGCATTTTAGAGGTTAAAGTGCACCAGCCTACTGATGTGGACCCTTAGTTTATTAATGTCTATTTGATTTTTTATAATGAGACTAACTGTAACAATTTAAATTTTTTTAACCCTAGTAGAATATGGATGAAATGGGATTCTAATCACTTCTCTTTCACTCCTTCTTTCCTTTCCTCTCAAATTATTCTTGGTATTCTCTCTGTGGGTTCCTCTCTCCCTATTTACCTTTCTGTTATATATGCTGCTAACAATGCGAAGGATAGAAAGTTATTATGGAAACATTTGAGAGATTTAATGTTGGGTCCCTCACAACCTTGGATTATCATGGGAGACTTCAACTGTTGTAAGCTTGATTCTGAGAAAGCTAGTGGCATTCCTTTTCCAGATTGGGGATTTTAACAATGTTATCTTTGATTGTGGTGTCCAAGACCTTGCTTCTGTGGGCTTGTTACACCTGGTTTAATCAAAGGGCAGACAATCCCATCCACATTAAACTAGATAGAATGCTGGTAAATTCTGCTTTATTGGATATCTTCTCGTCAGCTTATTATAAAGTTGGTTCCCCTATTGGCTCTGATCATTATCCTCTGATCATGATGGCTTCTTCTATCAAACCAAATTCCAATTGGTTCATGTTCAAGAACTATTTAATTTATATGGAAGGTTTCTGGGATAAGGTTCTCACAACTTTAGCTCGGCTTACTTCTTATAGCCCGGTTGCCTCCTTTTATCATTGCTTACATAACCTGAAAAGGATCCTCAAAGGTAAGAACTGGGCTTCTTCCAAATTTTTGTCTAACTCTATCCTAGTGTTAAAATATAAAAACTAAACTGTCTTCTAGATCTTCAAACTCAACCATTAGACCAATCATTAAAAAACATTCCTTGAAATGATCAATGACCAGTTGGCTGCTATGTAATCCTCTTGGGCTTGTTGAATCTCCCTAAGAGCCAAAGCCAAATGGCTCACCAATGGGGCAGATGACCTTGGGTTCCTATATGCTAAAATCAGAGCTAGGTTGAACAAGAATGTTTTGAAGGAAATTACTACCCCCCTTAGTCATTTCACTACTCCCACTGATGTTGCTACTGCTATTGTTCATCTCTTCGAAGGCCTTTTCAATTCTCCTAGGCCTATCAAAGAGAATAATTTCAGCATTCCTGTAGGTGACTTGGTTTCATTGTATTTAGTTAACTCATAGGTTTCTCCTTTTTCTAATGAAGAGATTAAAGCTGTGGTGTTTGTGGGGCAGTCTTCCTCTGCGCCTGGACCACATTATTATTCCTTTGCATTCTATAAACTTTCTTGGCACATCATTAGCTTACAAGTTTGTAATGTTATTAAAAATTTCTTCATCTATGGGCACTTACTAAAAGGTGTGATAGCAACGACTATTACTCTTATTCCCAAGTGTTCTTATGTTTCTAATATCTATGATTTTAGGTTGATTTCACTTTGTAGTGTGTTTTACAAGATTGTGGCTAAGTTACTTGCAAATAGGCTTAAATTAGTTTTATCTTACATCATCCATGAAAGTCAAGCAAGTTTCATTCAAAAAAGATGCTCTATTAACAATATTTCCCTTGCCTCTGAGGTTTTGAGGGACTTCAAATCTTCTCAAAAACTTTTCTGAGCAAAACTTGACATTATAAAGGCTTTTTATTCAGTATCCTGTGATTTCCTTCTTAACATAATGCGACAAAAAAGTTTTTCTGATTTGTTTATCAAATGGATTAAAGGTTGTATTTCGGATGTGCATTCCTCCATCTGCCTCAATGGTTTTCTCGAAAGGTTCTTTAATTCTTCCTCAGGACTACGTCAGGGCTTCCCTCTCTCCCTACTTCTTTTCTATATCGTGATGGATGGTTTGTCTTGTTTCCTACATTCTCCTTCACCTTCCCCTTCTTTCACTAGTTTAAACTTAAACGGGCTTAGTTTTAATCATTTTCTTTATGCAGATGACTTGCTTTTCTTTGGTGTTGCTTCCATCAAAATGCTTCTTTCCTGAACAATTCCTTGACCCTCTTTGTCGATGCCTCTAATCTCCACATTAACCCAACTAAAAGTTTAATTATTTTTTCCAACAATGTCCAAACTGCCTCTAAAATTTGTGATATTATAGGCATTGATCAAGTTGACTCATCTCTCAAATACCCGGGGCTCCTTATATCACCCAAAAGACTCAATTTATCTCACTTCTAAGCCCTCTTGAGCAGAATTTCTGCTCTACTTGAGGGTTGAAAAGTTAAGTTTCTCTCTTTTGTAGGTAGGGTTAATTCTTAAAGTTTTCTATTACAAATACAATAGCTTATTGGATTAGAGGTGCTATCATACCTAAAGCTTGCTGCAAAATAATTTCTAAATTATGCTCAAGGTTCTTGTTTCATGGCAATATCAATGAGTGAAAGCTATATTTAATTGCTTGGAATTCCACTGTTATTCCTAAACATAAGGGTGGGCTGGGTATCCCATCTTTTGATTCTATGTATCATGTTATTACTTGCTCCTTTATCTAGCGTATGTATAATCAAGAATCTGTCCTCAACTCTTGGTACAGGGCTAAGTATGATTCTCCCTGGAAGTAGCCCCCTCATAATGCTTCAAACGCTTGGTAACTTATATGATATTATTTGAATGAAATAGACAACAAAATCAGAGGGAAAATAGAAGTTTAACATAATAAAGAAAACCCAATCATCATAAAAGCCAACATGCCAAAGCTATTAGAAACATCAACAAGAACAATGCCAGCAATGAAGCAGAAAATTGAAGTATTAAACTTAAAAATATTATCCTTGATACATCCTCAAAAAATTATCTTGATCAGGCACAAATCTCGAGGCAAAATCAAGTTGGAAACTTACAGGAATAAAATTGGGACCATTAGAGCTCCGATTTTATCAAGCTCACAATCAAACTGAACGTCTCAAAAATACGAACCCAATGACACCAAATTTGACTCAATCCGAGCCCAAATGGGTCCAAATCAAGGGCCCGAAGCATCGTTGGAAGGTTCAAACAACAATTTGGATAACCAAATGGTTTCCAAACACGATGTGCTTATCGTCGAATCGAGTGGCTCGACGAGGAGAATCCAATAAGCCCAAGATCATTGAATTCCAACATAACTAAGACTTTCAAATGTCCATCAAATGGTCCATGATCACGGGATTCAACATCAGTCGTTCACACAAACCACTCCCCATTTATACTTGATCTTCCACCCATTTAAGGGCCATGCCACTCCATGCAGGAAATCTATAAATAGACCACTCCTTCCTCATGAAAGGGGACCCCCAAGCCTAAGGAGAAAAGAGAGAGATCAGAGATCACTCTTGCCTCCTTGCCTCCTCGATCACTGTCTGAGTTTCGTCGGACCGCCACCTGATGCCTTTGCTCCGTCGGACCACCCCGTGACGCCGTTGCTACGCCTGACCACCACCTAATGTCCTTAGTTCCACCGGACCACCACTTGGCGTCCTAGGCTTCGTCGGACCACCCCTTGATGCCCTGAGCTCCACCGGACCACCACCTGATGCCTTGAGCTCCGTTGGACCACCACCTGAGGCCCGGACTTTTGTCGGACTGCCATCTTAGGTCCGAACTTCTGACAGACCACAACCTAACGCCCGAATCTTCAAGAAACACTGAACTTTTAGATTTCAACCACACGATTCATATTTGTAATCTGATTGCCCTTGAAGGCGAGTCAGCCCACTATAACCTACTAGTGTTTTAGTGGAATCATTTTCAACGAGGCCAGGCCCTATGGTTTGTCACCTTTTTAAGATTTTTCAAGTAAAAAATCTTATGTTCTCTGTGTGTGAGCTTGATATCCATACAATATTAAGATATAAGATTATAACTCTATCATTGTGTATATTCTAGTCTGCAATAATTTGACGCAGTCTGTGGGAATCGCTAGTCCCACCATCTTGAAGCACCACTGTAATGACCAACAAGCATAGTAATCACATCCTAGGGGTCTCCCGCTCCAACTCATACTAATCCAGGAATCATTCCATGAATCAGGGATGCCAAGCATCTACCTCTTTTCACCCCAGTGGCTGAAACCCTGCCGGAGAAGGGACATCAAGGCCATCCCTAGAAGATCGCATCTAAAAAATGTAGGATTCCCAAAAGGTGATCCTTCAACACCTACGAGAGACCCGACAGCCGGCACTAGCTCCACAGGAAGAGATCCTTCCCCCTCGAGATCCCCCCCTCAGGTCAAAGAAGTTCAACCAGAAATCTTTATGTTGAGATTCCTCTTCCTCTGCCTAGGATACATCCTCCGTCACGTCAAAAAAATGAACTTGTAGATACTACAATCTCTACCCATCCTTCATGTGCAAATTGGTAATCTCACATCCCTCTAGATGCCCCTGAAGATATAACCTGACCTCACATTGCTGAGCTCCCTCGTTACGCCCTATGTCATGAATTATGATGACTAGTCTGAGAAGAGTTCCCCATGAGAGGGCGAAGATAATCCCTTCGATGATGGGACTTCTAGGAGTCATCACACTTGACTGAAGCCATACTTCGACACCCCATCTCAGCAGGATTCAAACTAACAAGCATTGATTCCTACGATGGGACATCTGACCCATACGAGCATATCGATCACTACAAAACCATCATGCATATCCAGTGAGCCTCGGATGTGCTCCTCTACCAGGTTTTTCTTACCACCCTCAAAGGATAAGCTCGAACATGGTTATATTCGCTCCCCGCCAAAATAATTCTAACATTCATCAAATTTGCCAAAGTGTTCGTCGAATAATTTATCGCCAACCGAAGAATGGTCAAGGATTCTTCTCATCTCTCAGGAATTCATCAGAGTGAAAGTGAATCCCTCAAAGAATACTTCCAAAGATTTTCTATGGAGGCCCGATAAATTCTAGGAGTGGATCCTAAATTACTTAGAGGAGTTTTCCTTGGAGAACTTCATCTTGGCCCTTTCTAATCAGCGCTCATGAGAGACACGGTCCATTCATACGCAGATCTGAACCATCATGTGGAGGCACAAATCTCTACCGATGAAGCCATTAACGCTCATAGAAAGTAATTTGAGCAAACAACCTAGAAGCATAAAAGTGCATCAGGAACAGAGAACCCTTCATAATGAAAGAAGCAGGGGAATTTTAATCTGTCTCCTCACCCCTCATAGCCGTGATGAGAGCCACGCCAACAAAAGGAATGCACGCCACTTAATGCATCTCGAGCAAATATATTAATGGCCATCCAAAATCAGCAATACTACCACTTCCACCGCAGTCATGGACATACTACTGAGGCGTGCAAGAAACTCAAGGAAGAAATCAAGAGGCTATTCTAACAAGGATATCTCTAATAATTCATCCAAAATCTGCCAACTCAAAATGAGGGTGGTCTGGCTAGGGGCAGAGTCAACAACAAAGGCAATTATCGAACAATCATCAAATGGTTGGTGAAATTGAAACTACTATTGGGGGTCCTTCAATGCCTAAGGTAACAAGATTGGGAGCTCTTTAGACTTTTTATTCTGCTCCAATTTTCTCAACATGGGTCTCCCTAGAGAGAAATTATAGCCGGTCGCAGGTCTATATTATGGATTTAATAATCGACATGTGCGAGTGGAAGGAAAGAATAATCAGTTTTCCAGTTGTACTCAGAGAATTCCCCCGACAAGTCAAGCACTACATCCAGTTCATTGTGGTAAAATTAGAATTGGCCTATAATGCTATCTTTAGAAGGCCGCTCCAGTCAATTTTTGGGATTGTTGCTTCAATCCCTCAACTCAAGCTAAAATTTCTCACCCTTACCGAAATTGGTATGGTACGAGGAGATCAACAAGTTGTGCAATCTTGTTACCTTAGGCGGGCTCAACCATTTGATAACTGGCGTTAAATGACCCCCAATAATAATTTTAATTTCACCAACCATTTGAAATTGAAGCTAGATTCATATGGGAAGTGCACCATCCCACCTGGCTAGCAAATGCTGTTATGGTCAAGAAAGCTAGTGGAGCTTGGAGGATGTGTATAGATTATACAAACCTCAATAGGGCTTGTCTAAAGGATAATTTTTTTCTCCCTTGTATCGACTAACTAGTTAATGTCACATCTGGGCACCAAATACTGAGCTTCATGGATGCCTACTCAGGCTATAATCAAATAAGAATGAATCTTGTATATATAGAGGTAACAACTTTTCAAACTAATAAAAGACTATATTGCTACTAGGTTATGCCATTCAGACTCAAAAATATGGGAGCTGCATATCAATGCCACAAGAATAAGGTATTTAAAGACCTTATAGGACATAATATGGAAGTTTATGTGGATGATATAATAGTGAAATGCCTTGAAAGATCTCAGCATATCTCTGACTTGGAACAATGATTCTATCTTCTTTAAACTTACAACATGTGCCTTAACCCCTCTAAACGTGCATTTGAAGTTACCTCAAAAATAATATGTAGGATTCATGGTTAACCACCAAGGGATTGAGGTCAATCCTGAGAAGATCAAGGTCCTAAGGGACGTGGTACCCCCAAGAAACATCAAGAAAGTCTAGAGATTAAATGGAAGGATCGCAGCACTCTCTCACTTCATGGCTCGCTCAGGAGACAAATATTTACCCTTCTTTAAGATCCTCAGAGGTGCTCGTAGCTCAGGATTTTAATGGACTGACGAATGCCAAGAGGCACTCGAGTAGCTCTGAGCTTATCTAGCCTCACCTCCACTACTCTCAAAACTAGTTCTAGGGGAAATATTATATTTGTACTTGGTTATTTCTGCCCAGGCTATCAATTCGATCTTGGTCAGAGAAGAGAATGTTATACAACGTCTTATATATTATGTCAGTAAGATCTTATCTGAAATAAAAGGATGTTATCCCTTAGCAGTTAAAATAACATTGGTGTTAGTCTACTCAGACAGAAAATTACAATTGGACTCTACACAAATTTGCTGCTGAGAAGTATCCTGCAAAAGCCAGAAGCATCTGGCAGACTCTATTGCATCATAGTAAAGTTACTCTTAGCCAGTAAAAAAGAGCATCAGATTATCTATATTCTTCGAGAACAAACACACGAGAAGATACCCTCTCCAAACTAGCTGCTTCTACTTTAAAAGAAAGTGTATCGAGGAGATCCACTTTCCAAGTATTCCAGACTCATGGATAAAATAATCAATTGATGATTCAAGAGAGGCGTCATAAATTGATCCCATTTTAACTTTCCTATAAGAATTTCTGAAGATCAGATGGCGGTAGTGCGACTTCAGAGGCAGGCAGCAAACTTTATTATTATTATTGAAGAGTTGTACAAACGAGCCTTCATGGGACCATACCTCAAGTGCCTTCCTCCTTTAGAGATGAACTATGCACTTTAAGAAGTATATTTAGGCATCTACGGAGATCATCTAGGCGGAACGACATTAGCCAGTAAGGTCATGAGATAGGGATTTACTTGCCTACGATGAAATAGGATGCACTAAAGTTTGTATAAAAGTGCAACAGTTGCCAGTTACATGCCAACCTCACCCATGTACCTGCCATAGAGATCTCTGCATTACGGAGCCTCTGGCCTTTTGCCTAGTGGAGAATTGACATAATAGGACTCTTTCGTATAGCCACCAGACAACGTAAGTTCATCAACTTGGCTATGGACTATTTCACAAAGTGGATGGAAGCGGAACCTCTAGCAAAGATCACCGAAGCCAATGCCAAACAGTTCTTATGGAAGAATATAATATGTCACTTTGGCATTCCCATGAAGGTTGTCACCGATAATGAAACACAGTTCACTGGAAAGATCTTTACCACATTTTGTAAATATCTCCACATTCAGCTGGAGCACACGGCCATGGCCCATCCTCAGACAAACAGATAAACAAAGGTCACGATTCAAACTATACTGAAAGGATTAAAGACACGGCTGAAGAAGGTTGGGGGGCAATCGACTAATGAACTCCCAAATGTCCTCTTGGGCTATCATACCACAACAAGGACTCCAATAGGAGAAACCACGTATAATCTCTACTTTGGCATGGAAGCTTTTATTCCCGTCGACATTGGAGTCCCAAGTCACAAATTCAAACCTTTGACTTCAACAACAATGGGGTGAAGCTAATAAATAACTTAGATCTCCTTCCGAAAGTAAGATATGTGATAATGCTCAAAGTTACTCCCTACCACCAAAGAGTTACCCGATATTATAATTGAAGGATGAAATTTTAACGCATTTCAATTGGTGATTTAGTTTTGCATAACATCGAGGCAGCAGGAAAAGGTCGTCAACGTAATAAAATCTCCTCCCTTTGGGAGAGTCCTTACTTAGTGGTAGTCATGGTGAAGCTCGAAACTTTCAAATTGAAGAATGATGAGGGAAAGAAGCTCCTTTGGACCTGAAATATGGAAAATCTCTACAAGTACTATCAGTAGAGGATAATAGTACTGTTTGTTTTGAATGTCATATGTCTTCAGTGTTGAGTGTTATGCTTGTAATTCTTTATCCCTGAATTATATCAGGGTAGTATGACATTATAGTAAACTCACTTCCCTCATTTAGTTACATTATCTTCTCCTTCAAGTAAGATTGCAATGATAATTTCACACACACTGTGAACTTCAATCTTGAAATTCTTGATTCGAGCAATACGCAATTATTATTGCAACTCAATCATCGGATGATCTGTCTCAAGGGGATTCAATCTGACCTCTTCCGTACAGGTTAAAAGGCATCAAATAATACTTTGATTAATAACCTCAGACAGGTCAAAATATCCTATATGGATGTCACTTAATTCTAATATCCTGATTCGATACATGCACACTCTTTATTGCACCTCAATCACTAGATGATCAGTCCTAGAGGGATTCAAAAAACATCTTCCACACAGTTTAAATAGCATTATCAATGCTATAGTCAACAATTTTGGAAAGGTCAAACATCCTTGACAGGTGTCATTTAAATCTTGAACTCCTTGATTTGAGAAGCCTAAATCTCAATCACTGGATGTTCGATCCCAAAGGGGATCCAATCCGACTTTATCCACACAGGTTAAAATACACCGTATAGTGCTGTAGTTGACAACCTCGATTAAGTCGAGTGCCTTAACAGAGCACGAATGAAATCCACCCGAGCTGAATAAGAGTACTGAAAGATATTTCACTAATCAAGTAAAATCATCAACTCTTCACTAAATCATAAAGGATAACATGTATGAATACAAATACCTAATACAAAATAATCACTAAGAAAGATAAAGTGATACAAATAGTGGAAAATAAAAAATACTACTCAATATCTACAATCGCATCATCAACCTCAAGGGCAAAGGCCATCTACATCTCACTCTCTATCTAATGACCGTCTGAATCCAAAGGGGAGTCATCTAAGCATGGCTGGACTTCAACCCTTCAACTTCAACTCCAGCCTTCCCCTATACTAGACGAACTCCCTTCAAGAAGCTCTGGATGAATCCCTTGTCGATGCATTGCTTCTCCAAAGCCTTCACTTCTATATCATAAATATGATCACGAGCCTCCTAAACGTGATCCGGGATGATGGTCTTGAAAGCTATAGACCTCTTGAAATCTTCAATGACCCTCGAAGATTCTAAACCAAATAGAGCAGCCTCCTTCTCAGCTATAAGGGTTTGGGACCTCTTATTCTCAGCTTCGAGTATCGCTACATTCTCTATAGAGGCTTTTTGATCTTTTTGAAGACGGGTGATCATTTCCTGGGCCTCTACCAAGTCAATCTAGAGTTGATCTGCCAGCTAATTTTAAAGAGACACAGAGTGCACTAGGTTAGACAGCTCAGTCCTGCACTAACATAAATCCTCCTCTAACACCTTTGCCTCCTTAGTCTTATGATTGTACTTCTGCTTGTACTCTCCTTGAAGATATTTGACCTTCACAAATTCATTATTCCATTCATTCAAGGCCTCTGTAAGCTTGACCTCAAGCTCCATGCATCACGATAACTAAAACAAAGAAGAAAGGTATGTTAGAAGCCATCCCAGAAGAAAAAGAGAAGAAATGTTAGGAAGGTATTACCCACCAAGTCATCAGCTTTACGATGTCCAATACACTAGTGGCTAAAGACATCCTCAGGGATCTAAAACTTGGCAGGAGAAGAGTCAGGTGGAGCCTTGCTCATACTCATCACAACCCACTCCCACTTCTTCTTCTTCAAAAAAATTTGAGGGTCTTCACCTCTTACCTGTCGTTTAGGAGCCACCCTTGAAGCTAGGGCGGGGGCTCGGGAACCTTAGAAGACGGCTTCAGGATCCGTGCATCAGACCTCTAGTATGAAATGATAGCTCGACCTGAATAGGAACTCTTCTTCTACATATTTATTCAACTAATAAGCCTCATATAGAAGATGTTCGATGTCGAGAACCTTCAGGATCCTCATTATGTCTTTTTCTCCGACGTGTAGAGGAGCTGGCAAATCCTTCATCTCCCCCCACTTCTCTATCAAGCCGCAGTCATTTTTCACAAAGAAGAAGGCATTGGCCCAGCTCTTCGCAATATCCCAGGTGTACATGTCCAACCATTTAGATATGAATGTAACACACCCTACGTATCACTAGTGAGTCAGCCCATCCGTGAAAGATGTTAAGGTGTCAGAATGGCTACTTGATCTCTAAAGAGTGCAATCAGCCCCACTATCACTGATATGGCTTTGTATAAAAATTGGGATAGGCACACCCCACACCTTACTAAAATCTCGACCAGCTCAACAGAAGGTGGAAAGCGTAACCCTATTCGTAAACCAGTCTTGCAAATAGTCTGGTACTTGGGAGGAGGAAGGCCAGCCCGATCAGACCTCTTAGGGACCATCGTCACCACATCGTTTGAAAAATGAAACTTCATATGGAGAAAGATCAGAGAATCACCCGTGATGGTGGACGCAGCATCATCCACCCTAGCTCCATTCTTTGCCCTCCGCTCACTGTCATTCAGGGCAATAGGATCTCCCCTAATCACAGGATCATGCAAAGGAAGATGGCCACTCGACATAACCTCTATATAGGGAGGAGCCCTGCAGTCGGATAAGGGATGTCCTAAAGTAGGGGAAAGCTTCCTGTATAGGAAGAGGGATGAGGGGGGAAAAGGGGGGAACATCCTTCTTGCAGAGAGGGGCCCTGGGCCTGAACAGGAGATACCGCCTATATAGGACCAGGGGAAGGCCTCTAATGAAAGAAGGGAGGGAGAGGAGAATGTGTGAATTTGAAGGCCCAGAGGGGCTATTTATAGTTGGGGGAAGGGTGTTTTGGTAAATTTTAAAAAAAAATTGGGTGCCACATCATCAACCACGTTAGCGCCACATCAATGACACATCAACAGCATTTTAGCCACGAGTTTGCATGTTGTGGCCATGTCAGCCATGATCCTGTGTGTCGTGGCCACGTTAGCCATGACTCAATAGGTCATGGGTGACATCTCATCCATGATCTGCGTGTCGTGGCCATGTCAGCCATGATCCTACGAGTTATGGCTATATCAACTATGCCCCAATAGGTCATGGGTGACACGTCAGCCACGATCTGTGTGTCGTGGCCATGTCAGCCACAATTGTACGTGTTGTGGCCACGTTAGCCACAACCCAACATGTTATGGGTGTCACATCAGCTATCTGTCCTGCATGTTACTACTGCATCATCAATCCATCCTACATGTCACTACCATATCAGTAATCCATCCTGTGTGTTACTGCCACGTCAGTAATTTATACTGTGTATCACTACCACATCAGTAATCCGTCCTGTATGTCACTGCCACATCAGCAAACCATCCTACGAGCCGCTGCCATATCAGCAAGCCATCATACATGTTACCGCCACATCAGCTATCCATCTTACATGCCACTACCACATCATTAATCCATCTTGCGTGTCAGTACCAGATTTATAATATATCCTACTTGTCAGTGTCGCACCAATAATCCGTCCTACGTGTCACTGCCATGTCAACGCCACAATCTTGCAAAAGAACCCTCAACTTTAGTGTGATTTGAACCCTGGATCTTAGGCAATAAATCCAAAAACTTATTCACTCATCCTCCAAGGAAAAAGTGATATAATTCTCTCTAGTTTTTATTTAAATTATAACTTTTCAACTCATGGGTGCAACATCAACCACAATCTTGCATGTCATGACCACGTTAGCGCCACGTCAGCACAACATCAACCACAATCTTCTGTGTTATGACCACATCAATACCACATCAGCCATGATCCAGTGCCACGTAAGTTCCATATCATCGTGGCCAAATTTGGGCCCGGAAAAGCTAAATTAGATGTTTTTGGTGTCTCCAGAAACATTTTTTGACATTCCAAACTCAATTTTAATACTTTCAGAGCAATTTGGGACCTCTAAGTCCAAGATCGTAGGGTTTTTGAATTTCAAATTGCACTTATTTTTGGACTCCTGGAGCTTCGATGTCCAAAAATAGGGGGGGGGTAACAGATATATCCTCAAAAAATTATCTTGATCGGGCACCAAATCTCAAGGCAAAATAAAGTTGGAAACTTCAAGAAATAAAATTGGGACCGTTCGAGCTCTGATTTTAGCAAGCATACAGTTAAATTGAAATTCTCAAAAATACAAACCCAATAACACTAAATTTGACTCAATCCAAGCCCAAACGGGTCCAAATCAAGGGCCCGGAGCACCATTGGAAGGTTCAAACCACAATTTAGATTACTAAATAGTTTATAAACATGATGTGCTTGTAGTAGAATTGAGTGGCTCAACGAGACAAATCCAACGAGCCCAAGATCACTAAATTCTGACATCACTAAAATTTTCAAATGTCCATCAAATGGTTCACAATCAAGGGATTCAACATCAGCCGTCGACACAAACCACTCCCCATTTACCCTTGATCTTCCACCTATTTATGGGTCATGCCACTCCAAGAAATATATAAATAGACCCCTCCTTCCTCATGAAATGGGACCCCTAAGCCTAAGGGGAAAAGAGAAAAATCAGAGATCGCTCTTGCCTCCTTGCCTCCTTGACCACTGCTGGAGTTCTGCCGGACCACCGCCTGAAACTGCTACTCCACCAGACCACTGCCTAACGTCACTGCTCCTTCAGACCACCACCTGATCTCCTAAGCTCCACAGAACCACCGCCTAACATCGTTGCTCCACCGGACTACCACCTGACGTCCTAAGCTCCACCAGGCCACCGCCTGACGACATTGCTCCGCCGAACCACCGCCTGACGTCGTTACTCTATCGATCCACCACCTAACATCCTCAGCTATGATGGACCACCGCCTGATGTCATTGCTCTGCCGGACCACCACCTTATATCCTAAGCTCTGCTGGACCACCGCATGACACCGTTGCTTCACCGGACCATCGCCTGATGCCGTTGCTCCGTCAGACCACTGCCTGACATCCTAAGCTCCGTCAGAGCACCGCTTGACGTCTTAAGCTTCACCAGACCACCACTTGATGACCAAAGCTCTGCCAGACCACCACCTGATGCCATCAGCTCCATCGAATCACTGCTTAAGGCCCGAACTTCTGCTGGACTGCCACTTGACGTCCAAACTTCTAACTTACCATAACTTTGTTGACCTCATTTTTGTATGAGGTCACTAGGAACAATTCAAACCCTAAGATCAATTTAGATCTTAGAATAATCTAAACCTTAATCCTATCCATCCATATACAATCATCTAATTGATTATCAGTGATGTGGATAATTCAAATTTAGGCAATCAAATCCAAAATCCAACTTAAATCCAGATTTCAAAACCAAAATCCAAGGGTAAAAGGCCCTGTCCTGAAAGCCTTCTCTAGTGATTTTCCAAACACTTCAAATCCTAGTTAAATGACTCTCGATTCATGATCTATCAATTGCATTTTGATTAAGCATGTCCCTAAGGTCTACCCTTCAAATTTGAACTCATTCTGAGGTCTCTAACCTTAGAAACTGAATTGAAACTTAAAGGCTGCAAAACCTTCAAATATTTATGGCCTATACAACTAGACCTGCTACCCTGTGAATTTCACCTTGGAGCCTTCTCCAATCCCTTTGATCACATATAGACTCTTGATTATCATATATTGAACACTAAACTACATTTTGGGGGATCCATTTTGACCTCCAGTTGTCTTTAAAATGCCCCTAAAGGCCAATTTTGGAGTTTTCTCTAAACTCTAATATAACCTTTTTAAGTTAAACCCTGAAAACTCTTCCAATACATCCTGATCATCATTAGGAGTACATTGGACTCAAACTCAGATCCTGGTTTACTAGGTCAACTCAAATGACCAAAATACCCCTTAGAGGTATGAATAGTCATTTTGAATCAAATGACCTTATCTTTGGATGGAACAACTTCCATTCAACTCCAAATGTTAAAATAAACCTATTGGACCCAATCCCAACCCCTGGGTTAACTTGGTTGACCAAGTCAACCAGGGTTGACCCAAATACCCTTTAAGGGTCAAATAGTCATTTTTGACTGAACTAAACTCTCCAAATCTTAGGATCATCTCCAATAAACTCAAAATATCAAACCAAACCCCTTGACTTCAAACCCAGGTTTTAGGTCAACCTAGCTGACCAAGTGAACCTAGGTTGACCAATAACCCCTTAAGGGTTAAATGGGTCAAATCAACCCATATGACCAAATCAAACCAACCAAATTCTCAAATCCATTTCAAAGGATGTCCCAAATATGTTCAAACTCATTTGAAGTCAAATCACTCTTGATTTGACTTGGTCAAACTATCAAATCTAGTCAAACTAGTTCTTTAAACTATTCCATACAATTATTTCAAATGATCTCTATGTCATCAAGCCTTAAGCCCATTTCAAATCATGGTTTAAACATCTTCCCATACAACCTCATTAGGCAACATACTTAGTTGGCTAGTCAAAGTGGTCAAATAAGTTAAAATACATGCTTATGTGGCTTTGCCACCTTGGCAAGCCAAATCTTCATACTTAATCCATACTTTATGCATTTGGCTGGCTATAAGGAGTACTTGGCAGCACCATAAGGTCTCTTTCTCTCTCTCTCTCTCTCTTGATTAGGATAGCAATAATTTGGGGAAATGGCTAATCTCATGCCACACTCAAAGCTTTGGAATTACCTCATATCATCCAAATTTTATAATTCCATTAGGCCCCAACCCATTCCAGGGATAACTTAGCTTCTCCATCTATAAGAAAAGCTCCTCCAGCCATTTCCCAAGTTTTTGCAAGCTCTAGAACCCAATTTGAGAAGAAAGAGAGAGAAAGAGAGAGAAAGGAGAATTTAATAGCATATTTAAATCTAGCTGTTAAAAGTTCTTGAGGTCTTCATCAAAGTTGTAGAGAACTTCTCCAGCTATCGAACAAGCTCAAGAACAACAAAATCCGAAATATGGATTATAAGTTATCTTCATTTTAAATTATATGATTAAACCTTAATTTCTCCCAAATCTCAATGCATAGAGCCTTTAAATTCCATGGGTAGAAAGATTAGGGTATCAAGATCCTACGTTTTAAATTTCATCAAATTTGGATGGTTGAATTAAAAGTTATGGATAATTAAATTTTCAGTTCATTTTGAACTGAGTTTTGATCGGACAGCCCTGATCATGCCATGTGTCGCCATCACGCACATCGCTGCCATTTCTACTCAAATTGAATAAAAAAATTCAATTAAAATCTTAGAATTTCAAAATTCATCGAAAATCTAATTTTTCACCAAATTGAGTGTTCATGGGCTCGTTGGAAAGGTCTTGAGCTCTACTGTTTACTAAAATTAAAATTCAAGTTTTTTAATCATAGTATTGCGAGTTATTTGAGATTGTTTGAGATCCATTATTAGCAATTTGCTCATAATCCAGTGGTCAAAGGATTGCTGTGGGATGAATTTACAAAGTAATAGGTCTATTTTGGACCCAAAATGTTGAAAATTTATAACTCTCCAAATTGGTAGAATTAGGTTTTTTGATTGTTGTGGTATGCTTGCATATATCCTTGGGTTAGATGACCAAAATTTCAAACCTATTTAAACACTAGAGACACCTAGAAAAATAAGTACGGAAAAGGTCTAGTTAACTTAGAAAACTTATAGGAAATTGTACACATATTCAATAGGGATGAAACTTTAGAACATTGAACTTAGTGATTTTTTTACCTTAGGTTCAAATTTCACTGGATTTAGAGGTCATTAGGTCAAAAATTTAAGCAAGTTAAAATTTAGCCCTTTTTAGGATCCAAAAATTTTAAAAAAATATAATAAATCAAAATTAAATCCAAAAATTACAAAAAAATATCTCAAATTGACCATAATTTGATCCTCTATCTAAGAAAATTAAAAGCCCCTTTACGTGACTTTTAATTTAACTTTAATTTAAGTTTTAGTAAAAATTAATAATTAATTATATAAAATAATTAAAAAATATTAAAAATCCCAAATAAATTATAAACACATGAAAATAGTCCCATGGGTCATCCCTGACCTTTGGGAGTGATTTCATACAGTTTAGGATGAGTTTGGATTAAAAAAATCAAAACCTTCTTAATTAAATAATTTTTAAAAATTCATTAATCAACCAAAATTTGAAAAAATATAATTAATTCAAATTAAATCTTAAATTTTAAATAATATTTCATATTAACCATAATTCAATCCTTTATCAAATAAAATTAAAATCACTTTAATTTGACTTTAATTTTAAGAATAATTTAATTTTAAGTAAAAATCAATATTTAATTAATTTAATTAATTAAAAAAATTAAAAATTTCACAAAAATTCTCAAATACTTTGGAATTTCTCCTTAGGTTATTCCTGGCCTTTGTAGTTGATTTCAAGGAGTTGGGAATTCATTTAGAGCAAAATCATTAAAAAGCCCTTAAGTAAACAAATTAAATAATTCAAATAAATATAAAAACTTTTAAAAATCATAACTAATTGTAGAAAACTCTAAATTGAACAAACTCAAAGGCATAGTATTAGATCTAATATCTAATATTTATGAAAAATATTAGACTATAAAAAATCACTTAAAATAAAAAAGTCAACTTTTTGGTCAACTTCAGTTCAAATTTTAATTAAAACTTTAAAAATTCATAACTTTTCATAGAAAACTCTAAATCCAGCAAATGCAAAGTCTAATTACTCTTTGAAAAAAATCTAATATTTAACAAAAATATCAAAACTCCAAAAATCTCTTTGAATATAAAAGTCTATTTTTGACCCCTTAATTAATACATTAAAATAATCTAGAAAATTCTAAAAATTTGATAAGGAATTTTAAATTTCAAAAAATGTTAAGTCAATTTTAAAATCACTCAAAAAATCCATTAATACATAACAACCACTCCAAATATGAAGTTTTTAGGATGGGCTACTCTGTGCTATTAGGCTACGTGTCTTAAGGAGGCTTTATTCCTCAAGCTTGGTGGCACAACGCCACGAATGGATTCAATGGAGTGTAAAATCTTAAAATTAATTGAATATTAATAATTTAACCAAATAAAAAATCTTAATTTAACTACATCAATCAGGTTTTTAGGATGGACTACTCCGGGCTGCAGGGTTATTTATCCTAAGGAGATTTTGTTCCTCGAGCCTATTGGCACAACTCCACAAACCGGTTGATGAAAAATATAAATTAATTTAACATCTAAACTCAACAAACAATTCAATTAATTAAAATTACATTAATTCTTTAACTTCTAATTAATTAAATCCATTTAATCAATTGACCTCAAAAATCCAATTATAAAATAAACCTTAACAAATTAACATTTGAACTTTAACTAAATTTACCATTGAACCTTCAACAAACCTGAACATTAGACAACTTAAACCAATTACCTGATATAGGAAATATTCAAACCACACAGCATGTTACATACACTTAGATGGTTTACTAGGGCACCACTTCTAGATTAGGCTTGACAGGAGTTTACTTTTCTGCTGCGTGCCAGGTTTTTTGAGTTTTCGCAGCTTGCTAGTTCTTAGAATTAGATGATTGATGTGATTGTTTATTTAATTTCTATACTCTATGATGTGATTGATTATGTGTTAGATTTACCCTTAGGATAGAGGTAATTTAAATGCTAATACAATCTTATGCAGGTGGCTATGTTCATATAGGGCCTTGAAATTAAAGGGGGCAAAATTAAGTTTAAATTAATCAAATTTTTACATATGCTCCAGAATGCTAAGTCCCTCTTTAAAATTTAAAAGTTCCTAGCCAAGTGTAGCTAGTTTGAGCATTTAAATTTTATTATATTAACTACTTGGGATGATTTAAATAAAATTACTTAGGATAACCCTGTAGGTTGTTCGAGTCTATATTTTAAATTTTTATTAAATGTAATTGAAATTTATTGAGTTGTAAATCAAAGTGACATTTGAGAGGGGATACATAAGTATCCAACTTAGATTCCAAAGAGGATAGAGCATCCCTTAGGGGAGAGTTCTCCTCCATTTGGAAGACTAAGTTAGGATAGTTTTAAATATCTAAAGGAAGAGAAAATACCCCTTTCGTTGGGAAGTTTCTTTTCATTTGAATATCCAGACCCGACGGATTTAAGAAGTTTGTAGATGAATAAAGAAGGGGAGATCAAGAAGAATCCCATTCTCAAATTTGCTTGAGTCTCAGGAATAGAATCCGGGCTGTTATCAGTGATACCCATCCACTTTACTTTCTATAGACCCTGGGTTGTAATATTAAGTGGCACTTGACACATAGACTTTCAATTTGAATATTAATTTAATTGATTTGATTAATGATTGATGTGATAATTGCGATATAGGACTCCATGTTTAGTAGTTTTTTGGCGACTTTGCATGTCGATCTTTGATTTTGCCTAGAACCCAATCGGAGGCTCGTAAGGGATCACTAAAACTTTTTCTACCTTAATTAAATTAAAATTTTTAAGATAATATAGAAACTCTAACGCTTTTAAGAAGTAAGCCTAGGATCACTGGAGTTTGCATAGCATCTTGTTGCACTTTTTTTTCCTTTGTTAGGCACCTCCCTACTTGCGAGTTTTGGCATAACACCTGGCCTTTGAGGCTGCAGCTCTGTCAAGGGAAATCTGTGCAATCTCTAGAGAAAAATTTATTTTTAAGCCTTTTTAAAATTTGTTCATATGTGATTCAAATATTTTTGAGTCAAGTAGCATACATTTCATTAGATACAAACTTAAAAGTATATAAATTTTTAATTGCATCATAACTTAAGCATCCAATACCCACATATATTAAGGGGTCAATCAGGATCTGCTCTAGATGTCGACCCCAATTCTTTAAACTTATCTTAATCAACATCCCTAGTTATTCTTTCATAAGTGATCGAACACATAGTTTTAAAGCACCTAGGTAATTAGCTGGATCCCTAATCCAGGCTGGGGTAAGTCTAGATCTTACATTGCATTAGCTAGGTTTGGGTCGCTGATTTTTAGTACCCAATTTAGACTTAGGTTCTGAGGCAAGTTCACACTATAAAACCTCAACCTCTAGGAATTTAATCCCAACATTCTAATAAAATTGATAATTTAAATAAAAAACTCTTTCAATCAAAATTAAAGCCCAACACTTAGGATAGACTGAGACACTTTTGAATTATTTCAAAATCTCAGGTGCCTCCTACGCTTCCTCCTTTGACTCTAGAAATAAATGTTCAATTTTGATCTAATCCCGATTTGAAAACTCCAACCCTTACCTCCTTTGACATTAAGCCTTGAAATCTTAAATGGAATTTCTACCGCTATTTTAATCGAGAGTATTAGTAGGAAACTCTGATTTTCTACGATGTAATTAAATATGAGGGCTTGCGCTCGTAGGAGATTTAGAAACCAATATCATTTTTTAAAAA
The DNA here is from genome assembly GCA_019925795.1 of Dendrobium chrysotoxum. Classification (NCBI taxonomy): domain Eukaryota; kingdom Viridiplantae; phylum Streptophyta; class Magnoliopsida; order Asparagales; family Orchidaceae; genus Dendrobium; species Dendrobium chrysotoxum. The sequence goes on along the minus strand of CM034309.1, from coordinate 3,693,033 downwards.
TAATTTTTTCAATACCTTAATTAATTATTTTTTGGCAAATTTAAATCAAAATCAATGATCATTATCGTCATTTTTAAATAATTAATAATAATTGATATCTTCTTCCTTCAGGAAAATATATCAATTATTATTGTAACTTTAATTATGATTATAATGATAATTTATCCAAATTTTCATAGTCAAATACCTGAGTGAACAATCATTTTGACCCTCCGGTGTCATATGTAGTTTTTGCTCGAATTTGACTACGATAATCAGGATAAAATTTTAATCCTGTAAATTGAACTCATTATGGAATGATATTTTTGCCTCTTGAGGTAATATATTATTCATAATGATGCTTTCAATTTCAAAATTAAAATTTAAAATTTAAAATCACCCAAAGATAATTAATCTTTTTCAAAACAAAACTTTTCAATCAAACAAACCTAACGCCCAAATCTTCAAGCAACGCCGGACTTTTAGATTTCAACCATATAGCTAATATTTGTAATCTGATCATCCTTGAAGGTGAGTCAACCCACTGTAACATACTCAAGTTTTAGTGGAATCATTTTCAACTAGGCCAGGCCCCACGATTTTTCCCCTTTCCAGGGTTTTCCACAAAAAAAATCTTGTGTTCTTTGTGTGTGAGCTAGATATCCGTGCAACGCTAAGACTATAACTCTATCACCACGTATATTCTGGCCCGTAATAATCCTGAATTTAAAAATCAACAATAACATGAAATTTGCCGACATTCTATTGTAGGAAAAGTTGCTGAAGGAATAGTAATCGGAAGAAGTCCACCATAAGCAAATTTGTGCAAGGTGAAAATTTTCTTAAAGAATATAGCACAAATCAGTGGTCACATAATACCTACAAAACTAATTCAAAATACAACTAAATCTATGGACAATTTTTTTTATTGATCAGTAAAACTTGAAAAGAGAATTTGAATTTTGACTTGTAACAATTGATCAATTAAGGCTACTAGTACAAGGGAAAATTTTAGAGTCATATCCAAAAACTTGCTTTAAAACTCAATAAAATGTTTTAGGATGGATTTGGGGTTTACCTTGTGTTATAGAAAGGCCATGAACTTCTCAGAGTTACTCAATCTAGGCCTCATAGTATTCTAGAGAGCTACTGCATATACTGCTCCAAAAGTTCCCGAAAGATCAACCACTAGGATTTGCTTCAAAATAACAAGATTAGACAAAGAAGCATGGTTATGAAAAATGTTGAATTGCTAACTGTAAAAAAAGAGAAGTTAAAAAATTTCTGCATGTTTATAAAGTTAAGATGTAGGAAATTACTCAGGGCATGCATTACCTTTATAGAGATGCAATTAGGTGGCGTGAATGTAGACATGGTCTTCATATATGGCAGACTCCAAGACTCATAAATATAGTTGTGATCTTGGGCATCATATAAAAACTAAGTAAAATGTCAATTGATGATACTTTGAACTAGGGCATATTAGTGAATTTGCAAATGCAAAAATGTGAATAAAATAGATTCAAAGCTAGAGATGAAGTATTAGTTCATTTCAAAAAGTACTTACCTAGAAATTAAATTCTTGAGAAAAAGAAGATCAATTCTCACAATAAAACATAGCTAGAAATAAAATCAATTTTCAGAAATCATAACATTTTGGAATTCTACAACCTTCAGCTTTCAAACTTAGGAGGTGAATTAGATATATATACTTAATGATCTGGCAATTAAATTATATATTTATCATCAAGCCTTATCCATTAGTCTGTTACCTACCATAGAAATTTTCAAGAAAAGCTTACATCTCATTAGTTAGGAACATGGAATTAACGTCACTCCATGTTCTAATCAGAAAAAAAAACCCATGATGCAAAACATCATATACTTAGAGCCAAACAACAAAAATCAAAATATGAAAAGGAACTAATTGAATAGGAAGAAGATCATATGTAAAGAAAGTATTAGATGAACCTTGATAGTGGTCATCGATGAGGACTACATAAGTAATGGCTAGAAGGGATGATGAGAGAATATTAGGAAATTTCAATAATATCACAGCGGAGAAGGGTGGTGGAGACTAATGTGATTAAATTTTAATAAGTAAGAAACTAAGTATCGTGGGAGAAGAGGCGACGTCTTGGCAACTTTTCTAGGTGTATAAAAAACACTTTTTAAGCAAAAAAACCATTAACAACAACAATAAATGTGAAAGGAGCACTTTCTGTAGCAATTAATAAAAACCATGGTGTTGATATATGTACAATAATGCAAGAAAAGTTCAACAAAACATACTAAAGAATTTGTTTCAGGCAAAGAAGTAATGATCTACAATAAAGGATTTTACATAGCTTAAAGAATGCCTCATATTTTGATAAATATCTCAGTTTTAGGCAATTCAACATTTTAGTGATCAAGGAATATGACAAGTCAGATGCAAAATAAAGTACTTGCTAACTCTTTAAGTAGTTTGGTATTAGCTTGATGATTTATAAGCAACTAATGTTATATTATTCTCATAATCACTTTTTTAGGGGAAAAATAATACTTATTTATAAAATGTGATGATGATGATGATTATGATATGGGGAATTAGGGTTTGGAGATGTGAATTATTTCTATAAGCATTAGAGATCATAAATCAAAAGCATAATGAAAAACACAAACCATCCAAACTACTAAAACAACAATATGAACATTTGGTGTGATAAATTTGAAATTGGAATTAACTTCTAAACCTTATTTGAAATATTTAAACCTAGATGTTTTATAAGTAAACAAGCATAATAATAATTATAATAAAAATACAAAAATACTCAAATTTCAATAGTTGAATTATAGGATGAGAAGTTTCAAATCATGAATATTGAGCAATACAACACATAATATCAAAAAATTCTTACAGTTTAAGTAATTCTTATTTTAGTAGGACCTTTAACAGAGTTATGTCCGCATAAAATTACAAGATTACCCCTATGTGTGATCAGTACCTACCAAATCTGCAAGAAGGGAATACCTCAAAAGGGACATATGCATAGAAAATATGTTATTCTAATTTCAAACTACCCTATTGATTGACTGAAGCAGATTATGCAAGGGTAGTTAAATAGGTCCACCAAGACTAAGAGGAGTCCAATCCCATTCTTTATGTGCGTTTGTTTTAGTTGTGAAACTATACTCATGTTAACATTGAAAACTAAGAGATGGATTAAGCGATGGAAAAGCACCGAAATTAAAGAGTCTTAACACAAAATTCTATCGATATTTGTCAAAAAGTTATTTGTTTTAACACTACAGGTAAGATGTATATTATGTGCTCATTGGTATTTCCACAAATTCTTGGACCTTCATTTATGACAAATTCTATGTATTTTTTTAGTTTTTTGCTTACTTTAGAAAAGATCTCACCTTTTACCATTATCACCATAAAATGGAGAAGATCATCTTAAATATCTTCTCTTCTATAATTATTTTTACAACTAATAAAAAAGATCTTGATTTAGAGAGAGCATGATTTAAAAACATAAGGCAGAGGTGAATGTGTGAGGGATAATAGTCAAAATGTTTGCTAGTCTAGCTTGGCCTTCATCCCTATTAGCTCACTTGCTTTTGTTGCTATCAATGTTGGCACTGGAGTTGAGATCATATCAGTAGCCAGCACATGTTGTTGCTAGTTCTCAATATCCTTGTTATCAATATAGTGTAGTAATCATCCATGAACTTTATCTTGCTTCAAGAAAGCATAGTAAAATTTGAGGGATTTCTAATTTTTGTCTTATAATTATTTATTTTAGAAGGTTTTTTTAAACTAAATGATACCTATTATTCTGCATCCTAATGCGTTAACAATATTACTTTTCTTATTTATATTGGGTCCAATGTACTTAAAATCCATTTCATCATAGAGCTTTTTTTGATATCAATGTAGCATTGCTCGATAACCATAAACTTCACACTACAAGTAAGATGTATATTATGTGCTCATTGATATTTTCACAAAATTCTTGGATCTTTAATTATGAAAAATTCTATGTATTTTTCTAGGTTTTTGCTTACTTTAGAAAAGATCTCAACTTTTACAATTATTACCATAAAGTAGAGAAGATCATTGTAAATATATTCTCTTCTATAATTATTTCCACAACTAATAAAAAAGATCTTGATTTAGAGAGAGCATGATTTAAAAACACTAGGTAGAGGTGAATGTGTGAGGGATAAGTAGTGAAAATGGTAGCTTTTTTGTTAATTAAAGTTGATTCTGAGGTTTAGAAGGCGAGTTTGCAATCCCACCCTCAACTTGGTAGTGCTTCTATAAGCATTGGAACTGTAATTTCAATGATAAGTGGACATACTTTAACTTGTTGTGCATAGTTATGTTGTTGCCTTTATCTCTAGCCAGATAAGTGGACATATTTTAGAGTTAGCATGATTTGAGTATGCTCATTTTTCAATTGTTATGCATTGTTATGTTTGCTGCCTTTATCTCTAGCTGCTAATTCTAGATGTCCAATGGAAAATTGTGATGCAAAGAATTTTTAATGCTATAATCTAATTGATGGAGCTGATTCAAATTTGGCTCGACCCTTATTTGTTTACATTTGTGACCCTTTTTTGTTTATGTCGGGGTTGAAGGGGACATATCCCACTAGTAGGGTTAGACCTGAACAGAGCCAAAGCTATAAAAAAAAAAGTAATCATAGAGTTTTTATTTTCTGGAAAGAAAATTAACATACCAAAAAGCTAGCTACAAAAAGGGTTGGCTGAAGTAACACGAAATAAATAGAATTTAAAGAGAAACAAAACCAATGTTATAACTCCTAACGGATAGTTGACCGCAAACAAATCAATAAATCGGAAAGAGCATGCATTTGAAAATTTTCATAATGGTTCCGCGAGCTTACATGAAATGCAATAGAGCATTCGAGCCGACTAGTGGGTTGATGGTTTTGGCTAGAGAGAGACAAAGACGAATGAGTTGTTGCAATCGATGATTGTGAGATGAGTGAGAGCCAATACTGCATTGAAGAGTAGAAACCGAAAGAAGTGAGAAGGAGTGATGTGTTCGGATTTAAATGGAGAACCTTTCGGCAAAGTACCTTCTTTGAGGCAAGCAGAACTAAAATGGTTGGGTTTGATATCCGTAGAAAGGCTGGATGGAGTAGTAACCATTCGACTTAAATGCATATGTGTTGGGAAGAAATTTTCTTCATTACAAAAGGATACGGAAGTCAAAAGTTAAACGGTATAGTGCAGCAATCGGAAGTGAAACGATCGGGTGTGGTAGCCATCGAAACGGTCCTGTGGAAATAAATTCTCTTGGCTGTAGAGTGGATATGCGTTTGGCTAGGTTTTCAGTCAGAGTGATAAAGAGACGCTCACCGGGATGATAGAGAGACGCTCGCTTTGGGATCACTCGATGTGGGAACAGACTGGTGTGATGGACAAACACTTCTCTGATATAGAAACGCTCTCTTTATGCATACAAACACGACAGTGATGTGGAATTAAATTTATTTTAAAAACATGCTAGTAAAATAAATGATTGAATAAATGCTTTGTATGAATAAAAAATGAATAACATGAATAGTCCTAAATAAAGGTTGTAGATTTATTTAAATTTTAGAAATGAACGGTCAGGATTTTGTATGGGAGGAATCCCAAGCCACACTTATATAGTAGTATAGAATATAAATAATTAATAAATCTATAAATTTATAATAAATAAGCAAATTACTAGCTGTTCCATACTTCTCATAAATTAAATGTAAATTAATGCTGCTTAAAGTTACTCCCTCAACTAAATAAAATTTTAATATTCTCAAAACCCGCTTCAGATTCCCTCCATCAAATTTAATTTAACCTCTTAATGTTTGGTTACGTAATATCGCCTGTTTACAATTTCCTTCTTCTCGGTTACCTAATATTGCTTATTTGTGATTTCCTCTATCTTCTTCTTGACTCTTCGGCTTGCTCAAGCATCCTCCGCTCACCCGTCTTCTCTGGTACGTTTCTTCTTACCGGCATTTAGGCCACTTGCACATTTCTTTCTCCAATTATTGCGGTGTATTGAACTTTTAAAATGTTTCGTCAATTAGGTTTCTGAACTTCATTTCTGTTTCTTCACTTTTGGAAGATGAACTCCACCGTCCATACCTTTGAACAAATGGCTCGCTTCTCCATAAGAAAATTGTCAATTTTGTTCTCTTTCTCCATCACATAAAATTTCTAAGACTATTCTCACATGTTTTTCATTTAGATCTTTCGTTGTTTGCATTTCTTAACTAGATCGCAACAACCTCGGCTTCATATGATCTTAACTCTTTCGGCTTCAATTGAAGTTTACTTTAGAGATATGCCAAATCCCATAATAACTTATTTACCTTCTCAAGGAATTGTTCTGTTATTATATATTTTTGTGCTATTTATACATTTTCGTTGTTATAGAATTTTTCAATTTGTAGATTATTTCAAAATAAAACAAAATTTAAAATTTTTATGTATGAATACCCTTGAGTTTCATGTGTATAAAAGTTTTAGGAGGAATTTAATATGAATGTCCTCATTCTAAATTTTGAGACTTTGGTTATCAAACAGTTCCTTGAGTTTCATGTAAAAGCTACAGCGCAAGTGAGAAAATAGTTTATCAAATCAGTTCTACAATAATAAAGATGAACTCCACCATCCATACCTTTCAACAAATGGTTCGCTTCTCCGTAAAATAACTATAAATTCTTTTCTCTTTCTCCATCATATATAATTGCTAAAACTATTCTAACATGTTTTTCGTTTAGATCTTTCGTTGTTTGGATTTTGTATCTTGATTGCAACAACCTCGGCTTCATATGATCTCTACTCTTTCGGCTTTAATTGAAGTTTACTTTAGCAGTATGCCAAATCCCATAACAACTTATTTACCTTCTTAAGGAATTGTTCTGTTATTATATATTTTTGTGTTATTTAAACATTTTCGTTATTATAGGATTTTTCAATTTATAGCTTATTTCACAATAAAACAAAATTCAAAATTTATATATATGAATACCCTTGAGTTTCATGTGTATAATAGTTTAAGGAGGAATTCAATATGAATACCCTCATTCTAAGTTTTAACACTTAGGTTATCAAACAGTCCGTTGAGTTTTATGTAAAAGCTACAATGCAAGTGAGAAAATAGTTTCTAGAATCAGCTCTAAAACAATCAAGAATTTGCAACATTGACCAATTGCACCTTCTCTACAAAAATTTAAGGAGTTGCACAATAGAACAAATCTAAGTTAGAATATAATTACAAATCATGAAACTTAGTATTTGCAGGATATATTTCTGAAGGTGTTGATAAGTTTAATTGAGTACATATTCCTCTTTTCTTGCCCATTGCTTCTTGGTTTTAGGTGTCTTAAGACCCAAATGTAAGTAGAATTTGTTGAAAGTTTGAGCAAATAAATAAAACTACAAATTCACAAATAATGTCAATAGTAATATGCAGTTAGTTATTAATTAAAATAGTTGAATATTAAGAAATCATAGATGAATTAAATTTCAATATAATTAAATTTGAATTCAATTTTAAAAGTATTAATGTAGAGATCCGATAGTTAAGAATTCAATAAATGGATCTAACTTTTTTTAAAAAAATATTATATGATTGTAGTATCATTATTTTTATTCATAGTTCTTTTTTTGTCAGTGTTGCTTTTGAATGCAGTGAGGCCGTGGTGGAGTTATAATGAAGTTCGCTCAATGGCATTATTTAATTAAAAAACTCTTCACTCTCCTTGAAAGCAGAACTAAAAAAAAATCGAACTCATAAAGTTTTTCAAGTCCACCGTTGTTTAATTTGGTTGGTGGGTGGGTATAATTAGGAATCCTCCAACACGTGTTTGATTGTCCTCGAGCGTCAGCGCCTTTTAAGTGGGCCTCAATTAAGTGCGGGATAGGAGGTTTCTGGGGTGGGTGCCTCCTCTAGGTCCGCCGAGGATTATTCACGCCATCAAGCACCCTCTCTAAAGATGGCAGCGGGTGGATACCCTGTTCCTTAAAAAAAAAAACTATCTTTTCTCCGTTACTTTTCTCATCCCTAAATAGATATTTATTTTTTTATTTAATATATTTTTGGGCGCTGTATTGGATAAGATGCGAATTTGTGTGACTATAACATATTATTTTCACTTATTCGTATTAAAGAGCAATTTAAAAATAAATTTTTTTTGAAATATTTTATAAAAAAAAATATTTTACTGTAACTAGTCGCCCATTATATGGCAAATTGCTACAGTATCAACTGCCTAAGCTGATAGCTATGGTGACTAAATTGTGCTGATTCGACAGCAAGTTGCTCGTTAAACGGACGACTTTACCTAATTTTATATATCTATTTTATGATACTTAATTATATAATTAAGTTTTTAATCATACCTACTTTAAAATTTTCCCTGGAAGCAATAATAGAAATGTATATTATTATATATTATATATAAATATTTATATATAATATTATTTAATAAAATATGTATTAAGAAATATTCTTATGCGCTATGCTCATTAAAGGTCCATAAAGGCAGTTCGGTTAGTCAATTAAAAAATTTAATATATAATTTTATATTTGCTCATTTATATCTATTAATTTAATTGTATGTGTATTAACACTACAAGTTTATAAAATTAAAAAATTAATAAAAAAGAAAGTTTATAAATAATTCCTTTTTAATCAATATTTTCTAAGTAATTTAAATGTTTTGATAGTTGTGGTTGGGCAATACTCCAACAACAAATATTTTAGCTCTTTTGAATATCCCGCGCATAATTTTCCTTATGCAAAAAGTGTTGTGCGAGTCTATTTATAAATTTTTGAGAATCACATGCCCTATAAATATAAAAAAGTTCAAAATATTCTATCAATTTATATGTATTGATTTCATTGGTCAAATAGCATTTATTCCACATTAAATTGCCTTAATATTGCACGAATTAAGCTATCTTAGGCTCTTTTGATTCGTCTCCTTGAAAGGCTTGGTTTGATTATAAGAATGCTATAAACTTGCCTAAAATAAAACAAAAGAATTAGTAACATACATATATATAGAAGCCTAAAATAAAGAAAATAGCTTCCTCATTAATACAAGACAAACTTCTACAGCATCGTAATTATTATCCACATTAAGCACTTATTAATAAAATAAATGCATATTGTCAGTTCTCAGTGCTTACGGACTTTGCGTAGTTTATCTAATTCGATCTGTTGAGGAGGCCGAAAAGCTTGGAGAAGTCGAAAATGGCGGAGAGGAAGCCCGGAGGCCGTAAAAGGGAAAATATTTAAATTTTCGATTTTTATAAGGGAGTCTAAACCGTCGCTAATAATCCGTCTCCGTCTCCATCTCCATCTCCATCTCCATCTCCGAGCCGTCCGTTTCTCTCTCCACGGTTAGAATACCGATTCGTAGCAATCCCACTCGAAGCTCTATAAATAGACGGCATCCTTCCCAGTCTAAATCACTTAACCCAACTGTTTGTTTCATAGTAGAAGAAGCAATTTAAAGCCTTTCAAATCCTCTTCCATTCCTCTTCTCATGGGAAAGAAGAAGAACCACTCTGTCCCAGTAGCTGCTGAAAGTTCCGGAACTAAAGCTTTCGATAGAATGAAAACTCTCAATGACCAACTGGTAAAGGAAGTGATGGAGTGTCGGAAACAAATTGAGCAACTCCAGTTTCAACTAGCTTCGTGGGCCTCCCACCACAACATCAGCGCGAGAAGCGAGCATGACATCTCTTCTATTGCCCCAAGTGAGCGCGCAGTCTCTTCTAGTCTAACTGAAGCCGCCGGACATGAAAACACGGAGATGGCCATGAAGAAGGCAAAATCAGCTGTTGTTCAACCCAATGCCACTGAAATGCTGCTGCTTGAAGACGTTAGAGAGAGAGATGCGATTGAAAGCAATATGGAATGCATCATTGAGGAGGAGGATTGTAAAGCTGGGTTTGTGGAACAGTCGTTGGAGCAATGGAAGAAGATTGCAGATGCCGAACAAGATAGTGAAAGAAAATGGATTGCACTATTGTTGCTACGGTTTCTTTCTGTGTAGCTGGTGCTGTAGTGACCTTATGGTGCTCTAAGAGCTCCATTCCTAAATATTAGTTGTAAAATTTAGATTTATTGGTGGCATAATTTGATCTATTTGATGTACAGTTATTTTTTAGTTTTATTTATTTTTTATCAATTTCATTCTTCTAATTTTGAGTTTTATAAAAATATTTTATCTTTTTTATTTAAATTACACATAAATAATAGTGATCCTCTATAAAAGCTTGATGTTTTTGTTGCTGTAGTATAAATAATAGTGGCAGTCTGTTTTTTTTTTTTAATTAATATTATTTTAAAAATATTTTTTAAACTTGCTATTGAAATATAAAGATATGATGAATATAATTTAAATATTTTTTTACTTTTGCATTTTATTTTTGATACAAAAAATATCATTTGAAAATTAATACTTTTCTAGCAGCATGAATTTGTATGAGGCTGAGATGTTTGTTAGAATTAATGATCAATGTGAATTAAATATTGATTTAATTGTTACTCTATTTAATGAATTGTTAACAAAGTAGATTAAATATCATCAAATTTAGTTCTAAAATTCAGATTAGCAATTTAGCTTAATATTCATAATATCAACAACATAATCAAGAAATTAACATATGATAATTTTAATGATTAGGCATAATCATCCTCATCTATTTTTAATTCCTTATCGGTCTTATCATTTCTTAGATTTAATTAATTTAAAATTAAAATTTAATGTATAATTGATAGACTCGAACAATGCTATATAGTATTAATATCATAGGTTCTTAATTAGTTGGACAATTAAGAGATTATCTTCAAGGATATTGATCTTAACTTCAAATTTAATTAGTTTGTTGAAATATTTTATCTATCTTTATAATTAATGATTATATTATAAAACCTAAGAAAATTTAAATTTATTTTGATAGATACAATAATAAAGAAAAAAATCGAAGAGCTTATAAAGAGCCAAAAATTCTTGCATACAAAATTTCTCAATTTACTTTGATGGTGTACTGTGTGTACTTTTTTCTCCAATTTTTTATGCTCTTGTAATGCGTATAGCCTAGGCCAGCAAAGTTATTATAAAGACAATCTATATTATGCTAAGCCAAGCTTGGCCTGTTGAAACAATAGCCAAGCCAACTCTAATATAGGCTTCGTTTGGGACAGTTTTCGTACTGCATTTTAAAATGGTCTTTTGATAAAAAAATTTTAAATTCAAAAAAATTTTGTACTAAAAAGCTGTTTTAGAAAGCAAGAAGAAAGTCATCCCAAATGAAGCTATATGATATATCAAATCAAGCAAATAAAAACTTGCAAATTAAAGTCAAACTTGGCAAATATATTCCAAACTAAGCTCACAATAATTAAAGTAATCCAAATATGGCTTAAATTAGCCTAGGCAAGCAAAGATAAGTAAATTCAAGCAAAGATAAAGTATATCAGGTTAATCCTTATTTTTTAAATTCAAATAAGCTAAGTCTATTATAGTCTAACAAAAATAAAGTCAAACTTTGAAAAGTCAACTCATGCCAACAAGAGTCATGTTATGAGGAGAAAATAAAAATTAAAAATAATGTCAAATTAAATAAAAACATACAAAAAGAAGTAGAGCTGATCCAAAGACTAGTTATTTTAAGGTTTGTGGAATTTGGCCTAGTGAAACAAAAGACCAACAAACTCAAGTCTAGTGTGAACACGCTTAGTCAACAATCTAAATTTAGCCAATGCAATTTAAATATAGCCAATATAATCTAAGCTCACAATAATTAAAATAAATCTAAATGAATCCTACATTAGCCTAAGCTAAGCTAGTTCAAGCCAAGATAAGCAGAATAATTTGAAGTTAATTGTAGTTTTATAAAATTAAGTTAAGCAAGCCTACTATTATCTAACCAAAATAAAATCAAGCTATTATAAGCCATCTTATGCCAAAAAACGGGTCAAGTTGTCTAAGTGGCGGAGCCAAAAACTTCTTATAAAGGGGGCCCAAAATTTTCTTTTTAAAATTTTCCCTTAACTTTTTCCATTCCGTTTTGGGACCGGCATAGGCATTTTAAAATTGTTTTTCAAAAGATTAAATACTAAATATAAGATGAAAAACGCTTATAATTTATACCATATACTCTTCATATTCTAAAAAAGATAAATAATAACATTATTTTCAATACATCCAATATTTCTCTCTCAATATAAGTGAGTAAACAATCATTCATCAACTGATCTCCAATTCTCTTTCGCAGTCTAATTTTTATAATAGCCATTAGAGAAAATGCTCTTTCAACTTTCGCTTTTGCAACTGGCAAAACTAAAGCTAGTTTTAATAGCCTGAAAATAATAGGATATAAAATATCTTTCTTATTATGCATCATTGTCTTAGCAAGACATCCAGCATCTTTTAACAATGAAAATTATAATCAAATTGCATATCCATGGTATAAATTTTCAATTGATTGTCAAGAATTGCCAAATCAATAGGACTAAAATCAGATGGATAAAGATGTTACATTTGGATTAATTTGTCTTTATGGAATGCACAAAAAAATTTATTTGGATTCAAACAGGCAATAGGTAGAAGTAAATTAGTATTTATCTCTGTGAAACATCCTGCCACGTTGCCCAAACATCGTCAGTTTGCAAAACAGACTTTGCCATTATGTTTAGAATGTCAAAACCATATAGAAAAGATTATAATTTTGCCCATGCCATTGAAGGTGATCAAAATTGACGGACTACAGACAAAATATTACGCAGTGTTACTCGAACACCGCCTATTCGTAAAATAAACTTCATCATTGTGTCCAAAACATTGAAATCAAATAAAAATAGGCTGTAATATTTCCCAAGGCATTGAAGGTGATCAAAATCGATAGCCTATGGATAAAATATTACGCAACATTACCCGAATATCATTCGTTCACAAAATGTTGCCCATTCCCTATCTTGCTCAAATCCTGCTATACAAGCTGCCCAAATTTTGCTGATGCTGATCAAATCCTGCACAGCCACCCATATCTATACAACGCCCCTCTTTAATATATGAAAATGGGAATGGATAATAGCAAATAGTTATAGAATACTAATTAAATTAGCTTTTCATTCATTCCCTCTCTCAGTTCTCACATACCCAGCCATCCAATCAAATCTGACAAGCAGCTGCTATTATTACTCACTTGATAGCAAATTCTCCTAAGCATATTTCAGCCCATGTGAACTCCACCGTAGCTCTCCTGCTACCCCTCTCATCTTCCACTCCTTCAACTTGCAGCCACAGCTTCCTCTCACATAAAACTTGCCTTCATCACCATACTAATCACCCAAGCAGTTCCACACGGCCCTATTGAAATTAGTAAACTAATATCTGCAATACAACTTTAAGTAAAGTACAAATTTATGCATACAATTATAGCCATACAGAATTTCTGTAATTACAGGTTTCTGCATACAAATTCAAAAAGAAAATTAATTTATGAATACAACTACTATTTTCCTTAGATTTCTAAAATCCTAAAAAATATTTTATGTTTCATTACCTAAGAAATAAATAGAGAAAGCTCACCATTGCACAGCAGCCCCGCCTCTTTCAGCCCGCCGCTCACTTGAAACTCACGGTCTGCTTCGAACCAGCGAGCATTGTGGATGGGAGGGGGACAATGCCTTAGTTAATGAAATTCCACTAACTCCACTAATTCCTTCCGGAATTACTAATTCATTCCGATCACCCCCAACCGTTTGATTTCATCAAGCGCGCCATTGCATGAAAGTTAAGGTGGAATGGCTACAATAGTTCATAATGAAATAAAGCTGTAATACCATGCATATATAGTACTTAATAAGCTTAATATAAATAGTTTATTGAAATATTAAATAGTTATTCAATTAAATAGTTATTCATTTAATAGTTATATATCCAAAATGCTCGAAATTAAAAGTAAATTTTAAATAAGTTAACATTTAGGAGAAGTTTATGCTTACATTATTTTGAATATTTTGGGTATTATCATTCACCCCTCTTTATTTAAATTTCACCCTCAAAATTTACTATCTTAATAGTCATTAAACAAATGAGGAAACTTTAGTCTTATATCTTCTTTTCTCTCCGAAGTTCTCTTTTTCTAGCCTATATTTTCATTTTATTTTAACATAAGGGATCTAATGGCATCAGAGCTATTTAGTATCAAAATCTAATATTAATTCTGGTTCTTCAGTGTAAGTTAAATTCTTCTATAAATCAATTTCATTATAGAAAATCTCTTATGGGCATCTGTAACCCATTTTCTTAGCAGTGACATATGGAAAATATTATGAATATCTAATATGTCAGCATCGAAGAGCAAGCCTATTCTCAATCCTTTCAATAATTTCAAAAGATCCTACATTCCTAGGAATTAATAATCCCCTTGTCTGAATCTGATTATACCTTTCAGAGGCTTAACCTTCAGAAATATAAAGTCTCCAATTTCAAAATCTATTTCTCTATGCTTGGGGTCATAATACTTTTTCTAGCGATCATGAGTTGCTTTTAATCTGTCTCTGATTAACCTAATTTTCTCTGTTGCTTCATCAACTAACTCTAGGCCCATTAGCTGTCTTTCTCCTACTTCAATCCAAATTAAGAGAGTTATGTACTTTCTACCATAAAGTGCTTCATATGGTGCCATTTGTATACTTGATTGGTAGCCATTGTTGTAGGAAATTAAATTCTATCAATGGTATGTGATCTTCCTAGCTATCTCTAAAATATAAAACACATAATCTAAATATGACTTCGAGTACCTGAATGGTTCTTTAAGATTGACCATTAGTCTGACGATAAAAAGCTATAGTGAAATGCAAATTTATACCCAATATTTTATGAATGCTTTTTCATATTCTAGAAGTGAATCTGCCATCTCTATCTAAAATGATAACTTTTGGAATACCATGTGATGGTGGGTCTATGATGGTGTGTAATTTTAATTATAAAAAATAAATGCTAAGGCTCTATCTCCTCTAAATAATGCTTAGATTTTTATATTTAAAAATAATAAACTCCACTTAATAAACACAAGTATATATGCTGAATCAAATAATAAAGTGATAGAGTAAAATTTTAAACCCACAAGAAAGTATACTTTTCTATAATCAACTAGTACTATTTACTTTAATTATAAAATTATTCTACTGAAATGAAATTATTTGTTATGGAGATTCAATCACTAAATAAAATCGTTAAATTGTGGATACAATATGTAAATAAAGTATTTTGGACTGATGAAAATAAATTACATATCTTTCCTAATAAAAGTTTTATTTGTAATTATATATAATCCTAGATCTCTGTTGAGCTTATAGGGGTGAAAAGGATATCTGCTGACCTCATATAGTTATATCATCTTCTTAAGAATCTAACATATTTTACATCTTATTTCTAGTATGCAAATATAATATTTCAATATTCCTAGTTATTCTTGCATTCCTATGTCGAGGCTATATATCACATTAGATTTTAATTACATAGTTGGGCACTATGTGCATTAAATAAAGAATAGGATAATATTAAAAATTTCTTTTTTTTTTGGGGAAAGCCCGACGGTGGGGCCTTACGTGTTAATTCAAAAAAGAGATTACAAAGTCCCTAAAAGGAACCTCCAGCACCCAGCTAATGCTCAAAAGAGCTACAAAAAGAAAAACAAAAAAAACCTAAGATTTACAAAATTTCCTAATACATTCTAGGACTGCAAGTAGACAGCACCCAAAAAAGGAAGACGAAAATGATATCAATCCGCACAATCTTCCTACACCAAAAAAGAGGCCTCCTGCAAAAAAATCCCCGCAGCATATCCAACCTCCAAATCTGCATAACAAAACCTCTCAAAAACCACAGGATAATATGATAACACAAGTAAACAAGTAAACAGTAACGGAGATAATTCTAGTAAATCCAAAGATAAACAAGTAAACAGTTGTTAGCAATTAAAAGAATAAAGATCACAAACCCACAATCTGGCAGCCACCCATTGCTAAAGATAATCCACCGGAGCACAGTAAACAGAATGAGAGAGCAGGTGTCACGACTATTACCAACCAAGAGCACAGTAATAACAGGGGAAAACCTGTCAGGAGCTAAGCAAACCTCACAAAACGGATGAGCAGCCTTAGGAGAATTAGTCTAATCATCAGCATCCAGAACATCACTGAATCTCAGACTCCTCACGGACACCCCCCACACCCACTGAAACAAAACGATATTCTTTAACACCTCCAGATTCCCTCTCCCAGCATTAATATCCCCAGAGCTACAGTAATTGCCAACCTTAATAGTAGGATTGCCAACAGTAATGATCCTCTGAAGTAAAAACTCAAACCAGTATTGATAACATAAACAGACTCCCGTAAGTCCCAAGGACCAGGCAACCCGAGTAAGGTAAATAAGAAAAATGAGAATGAAAACTCCCAGAATATCAACCCCATACGGAACGACCCAATGAAATAAAACAGAGAAAATAAAGTAGCAGATAAATAAGAAAGAACCATCACACAAAACATCACCCATTACGGATATAAGGCAAACTAGCTTTGTCTAAATTAATAAAACCTTTTAGCAAATGAGGTAAATCACTGGTATCAAAATCCTTCCACACCTCAAATTGACAACCGAGCTTAGTAAGGCAATCAGCATAAGAGTTACCTTCCCGGAATATGTGAGAAATGGTATAGTTGATAGTAGCAAGAGAAAGCTTAATTTTCCTAATAGTATAGATGTTATGAGGATTCCCCTCCACCACATTCTCAATGATCTGAATTAAAAGCATGGCGTACACCTCAATCCAAACATGTTGAAACCCCAATCTAATACAGATATCCAGCCCATAGGACAAACCTATAAACTCGGCAGTAATAGCGTTAGAATGGGGTAAAGGCCCAGTGTAAGCACCTAAAACACACCCTAGCCCATCCCGAATAATGCCACCTGCACCCGCAGAGTTAGGACCCACAGAGCCATCAGAATTAAGTTTAACGTAAGGAAAAGAAGGTTTAATCCACTTAACAATCCTCCCCAATTTGTTAGAGTTAACATAAACAATTTTACTACCAAGATCTAAAGCCAGATTGCCACAGAAGTGAAAATTATTATCAGTAATAAGATTGACAGAGTAAAGTTGCAAAATTTTGTTCTTCACATTCGAAATAATTTGATTGGCATCCATCTTGATGTCATTATGTTTGGAGTCATTTCTCACTTTCCATAAATACCACATAATAAGGATAGACAAAAATTATATATGTGACCTTTAAGTTTACTCATCCAACAATTCAATATAGAAAGGATATTACTATTAGAATGAAAGTGCCCTTTATTAGCCAAACCACAAAAATACCTCCAAACTTTAATAGCAATATCCCCATTAATAAAAATGTGGTTAACATTCTCAATGCTAGCACAGCATTGGCATTTAGAGGGAATATAAAAGCCTTTTTTCCAAAGTAAAGCATCAACAGGAATGAAACCTTTAATACATCTCCAAATAAGAATGAAATAAGATAAAGGAATATTATTATGCCATAAACCATTGAAAATGTGGGAACTACTAAGTTTAACTCTGAAAGTATTCCAGGTATCTGTTAAATTAAATTTACCAGAGGAAGAAGCATTAAACATGATTTTGTCCTTATGGTTCAGTTGAATAGGGATAGTCAGAATAAATTTAACAATATCATTAGGTAAAATTTCCATAAGAGAGAAGACATCCCAGGACCCCTTAACAATTAAGTTCTTAACCTTAATATTATCAATAGTATGTGAGTGTAACCAAGTATCAATGGAATGAGACCCCAACCAATTATCTTGCCAAAAAAAAAAAATTACCATTGCCCAAGCCCCATTGAATTAATTGCTCTTCTTCCCATTTGATGTTGCAAAGCCTTTTCCAGACAGAAGAATCAGAACTTTTATAGTGGCTAAACAAAGGATGGATATTATTGCAATACTTAACATTCATAAATTGAGCCCATAAACTGATATTAGCTCTAAAAGAGAACCACAATTTATAAGAGAAAGCCTGAGTAGTATCAGAAATATTCTTGCAACCTAACCCACCTTCATTAAAAATCCCACAAATATTCTTCCAAGAAGCTCAATAAATGCAGGAAACATTATTTCTAGCACCCCAAAAAAACTTATTAAATAATCTTTCCAATCTAAGGCAAATAGACTTAGTAGGTTATATAATATGCAACAAAAATATAGGGATAGAATTTAAAACACTTTTAATAAGCACAAGTCTACCACCAAAAGAGAGAAAATTAGAAGACCAGTTAAAAAACTTCCTTTGAAGAATAGTAAACATATCCTCAAAAAGGTGAGTTTTTTTCTACCTTTAAAAATAGGAGTACCTAAATACTTAATGGGCAAAGACTTCGAGTTAAAACCACACCTCCTTTGATAGCATTAATTCTAGTACGGTTCATAGCATTAGTAACAATAAAGCTGCTTTTATCATTATTAATGGTCAACCCACTCATATCTTGAAACAGAGAAAGAAAATGGAATAAGGTTTTAACGTTGTTAATCGCACCATTAGAGAATATGATAAAATCATCGGCAAAACTAAGGTGAGTAATAGGAATACCCCGAATAGTACGGAACAGCATCTTAGGATGTCTTAAGTATAATTCTTCCAAACCCCTAGAAAGATACTCCATAGCAATAATAAACAAAGCAGGAGATAAGGGGTCACCTTGTCTTAAGCCTTGTGAAGATTTAAAGAAACCATGATTCCTCCCATTAATGATTAAAGAGAAGTAGCAATTCTCAATACTATTTTTGATAAGTAAAATGAAAGAAGCATTGAAACCAAAAAGAGACAGCACATTGTACAAAAAATTCTAATTTAGATTGTCATAAGCTTTAGTGATATCGAGTTTAAAAATAATATTGCCCCCTTTAACTTTAGCATTAATGTCATGCGTAATCTCTTGAACATTGTCAAAAATACTTCTCCCCTTCACAAAACCAGTTTGATTATGAGAAATGATTCTAGGCAGAATATTAACCAACATACTAGAAATGATTTTAGAGTTAAGTTTGTTAAAAAAGGAACATAGGCTAATCGGTCTAAAATCATTCCAATTATTGGTAACATCCTTTTTAGGAATGAGGACAATATTCGTAGAAGAGAAGAATTTCGGATAGGTTTTGCCATTCAAAAATTCTTTAACCGCCTCCATAACATCCATTTTAATAATACTCCAGGTTTTTTGAAAAAATTTAGTCGTGAAACCATTGAGACCAGCAATAGAATCCCCATTCATATCCTTAATGATGTTCCAGATCTCAAACTCAGAAGGAGATTCAGTGAGCATTTGGTTGTCAATATCACTAATAATGTGAGGGATAATAAAGGGATTAGCAATAGGAATACAATTAACCTCTTATTATTAAAAAATCTATTGAAATGGTCGACACCAGACTTAATGATACAGTCTTCAGAATCATGAACATGGCCATCACCATCAATGATTTTGTGAATGTGATTTTTAATTCTCTTTTTATTAGCCATATTATGGAAGAATTTGGTATTTCTATCACCCTCCAAGATAATCTTGGCATTAGACTTTTGCCTCCAAAAAACTTCTTCTTGATTCTGCAACTGAAACAGAACTTTTTTAGCCTCATTTAAGCTACAAAGATTTTCAGAATTTGGATTATCCATATAGGCTTTATCCAATTCAATTAACTTATTCTTATCCTCTTTAATATTAGAAAATATATTCTTGAATTTTTTTTTATTCCACCATCTCAGAGTTTGCTTAATTCTACTAAGTTTGGACCACAATCTAGCCATGTCAGTAATATTATTATCAGGGTAAACATGAGCATGCCAATTAGTGTGAACCAAATTCATAAATTCATCGTGTAAAATCCACATATTTTGAAATCTAAAAGCAAAAGAGCCCAAAGATTTATTAGTATTGATAGTTAAAAGTAAAGGAGCATGGTCAGAGTGCGTTCTACTTAAATGTTCCATATTGGTCATATTAAACTTGGCAATCCACTCATTATTAAAGAGGAGTCTATCAAGCCTTTGCCACATAGTAGCTCTATTCCAAGTAAAAGCACTGCCAGAAAAGCCGATGTCATGCAGATTACAATCATGAATCATAGAGTTAAAATCATCTATGGCCTTCATATTAGGAATATTCCCCCCAATCCTCTCGGAAGCGTTAGAAATAATATTAAAGTCACCACCGACACACCAAGGACCAATAGCATTACTGGCAAAATCAACTAACATCTCCCACAGGGGAAGACAACCTAATCTAGAGCCTGTAGCATAGACAAAAGAAAAATTACATTGAATATGAAATCCCATGATATGAGAGTTAACCACTTGAGGGAAATCAGAAATAATGTTAACAGAAATGGCATTGTTCCACATAATCCAAATTTTAATCGAACAGTTAGCAAAATAATTAGAAAAACCCAACTGAGAAGCCTTATGAGCAAGTTTATCATTCAAAATAAAAGGCTCAATCAAAACCAAAAGATGAATATTATGAATTCTACAAAAATTCATAACTCTAATTTTAGAGTCTTCCCCCCCAATACCCCTCACATTCCAAATAAGAGCTTTAACCATTACAACCTTCGGGAAACGTTTGAGCTCTGGTAGAATGGGGTGTAGAAGATAAGGCAATTTTAACATTTTTACCCTTCTTTTTTCCCACCTTAGTGAAACCTTCATCATCAATGGAAGTGTTCTCCTCATGGATGGATGATAATGAATCCCCATTCTCCATTCTACTATGTTGTTCCATACACTCAGGGTTCATTAAAGAGTTAGGAATAAATTCACCTTCTTCACAACCCTCTTTAGACATAGCATCAAAATTTAAAACCGTTCCTTCCTTTCCCCCATCAAGATTGCCATTAGGGCCATGATGAATTATAGGTTGATCAGGGATATCCTTGTTTTGTAACATAGAATCAATAGACACAAAAAGATTAGGCTCCTCTACATTATTAGAAATCCCATTAGCAGGTTTAGCAGGATATTGTTCGGCTATAGCATCAGAATTATTTTTAGGTAAAACAGCATTTAGATTAACCTCATTATTCGGTAAATCATTAATGGTTATAGGTTTGACTTGATCAACCAGGACCAATTCATGTTCAATATCGAGAGGCACTTGATCCTTGGCTAACACAACAGGCTTTTCCATAAGAGATTTAGACTTAAGTTTTAATTCCGGATGCAATTTGAAATAATTGGCTAAGGCATGACCATGCATCTTACAGTTAGAGCAAAAATCTAGTATTTTTTCAAATTCAACTTTTTGAAGGTAACCAAAAGCTTTGGATCCCACCCAAATCTCCTTGGGATATTTTTTGGTTATATCCACCTCAACTAGAACCCTAGCCACAGACGGCCGAGTCCTAGAAGCGGTAACCTGATCCGACTGAAGAGGCCTTCCAAAAATAGAACCGAGAGCATGAAGAACCTTAGGATTGAAAAAATACAAACGCAAATTAGGAAATGAAATCAACACGGGTACAATCGGAGATTTTTCTTTAATGTTAAACAAAGGAGTCCATTTCATGATTCGCATTTGACAATTAGAAATGAAATAGGATCTCCTAGAAAGTACACGACTATAATCCAAATCATTCAAAAGCTGAATGGCAACACGTCGGGAATCCAGCAAGCCAATAGAGTAAAATCCCAAAAGTTTAAGGCTACAGAAAAAATTTTGAATCGTATTAAGATTCGGTCTACACAAACAAAACTTACCCACCAGAGTAAATTGAAAAGGAGAAGCCAGTTTAAGAACCTCATCATCGGATAAAATAACCGCAGGAATACCATTAAAAACACCCTATGTTAAGGAAGGAAGATCATCACCTGACGACGATGAACCAGAGAGAACTTCTTTAAAGGAGCAAGACTTAGGCAGAGATTTAAAACCTTCATCATCTAAGTTAAAAAACCTTTGTTTGAACGCACCTTCAGTTCAGCCACTTTCCCCCACGCAGCGAAAGAAGAGGCACCAGCCATGTCAAACATACCGCCCGAAATGGGCCACACACCAGAGAAGCACACAAACCCGCCAGTTGAACAGGGGACGAAGAGTAACCGGGAGGAGAACGCTCAATGGCAAAGACTACGGGGAGGAAGGAAAGGAAACCCTAAATCGCCAGAGCGGCGCGTTAGGGCACGGGGGGATGACACTGAATAATTATTCAACGATAATGGAAATTATGCTTTTGATATTAAAAATATCTTTTAACTTTATAGCACAATAATTTCTAATAATACTTAATGTGCTCTCTACATCATTAATTTAAAACTAGAGTATTAGTCAGACATAGAGGAAGATAAAAGCAAACATATTTCCATTGAAATCATAAAAGAATGAAAATATAAGAGAATGATATCATCGGGAAGGATCAATGTATCTCCTTTACAGTCCTTTTTTCTTAACGAATGGAGTTGCTAAAACAAACAGTGACTAAATACTACAATGATTGTATATAGTACTTCTATAGTCTCTCTTATATTTCACTCTAAGAGAGATCAAATGAATTACTCTTAAAAGTATTAAAATTATACAAGTGACTAAACTCTCTTACTAATATAATACAATGACTATTTATAGAAAAATACAAAGTAGGAAACTAGCACTATAACGCTTGAAAGGTCTGTGCCGTTATGCCTAATAAATGATCTAACACCGCTTCACCACTATTTTAGCTCTGTCGCGCTGCTTGCTGATATGGATCAGTTACCTAGTGAACAATCATATTATCTCACAGATAGATCGTGTCCTTTGGACGTTATAATTGATATGCCGCGGTGCTGTTGACTTTTAAATACTGCACCATCAGAATGATAATTTTGTCACCGAGACGTGATAGATTATGATAATATGGTACTTGAAGATAGTGAAAATGACACTACAAAGCTAATCATTTTGATGTCACAGTGCTTTCCAACAGAGACGTTAGCATAGCAATGTCAATGTTATAGCACAGCAGGGGTCCCTTTGAAGGCACTACGTCATTGTTTCGTCCGATGCTGTAATGTAGTGGCGCTAGATGATACTTAGAATTTTATTACTTTATGTATTTTTCCTGTACAACACAACTAAATCACCACTTTTTTACAGAAAATATAACACAAAATTATACATTATTTATACTTATCAAATTTTCTCCATCTTAAATTCTTACTTATCCTCAAGCAAATAAAAATATTATAATTCTGATTAAATAATTAACTAAAGTAAAAAAAATAGATAATTTAAAATTATAAAAAATATAAGATAATACATCATGATTTAGAAGTAGTAAAAATAAACAAGATTATAATTTTAGTTTGAAAAAATACTAATAATTATACTAATCAATCATCTTTATTATTGCTTAATTTGAAGCCAAAGGTTATAGATGTAATTTTTAATTTATGAATTTTAAAGTGAATAATGTAGTTTAATGATTGGATATATTAGTAGTTAAAATTGAAACTTTCATTACTTCACCATCATTTGTATTAATTTTCTTATTTTATTCTTTATGAATTTAAGTATAAGATTGTAATAGGATTCTAAGCTTTTGACTGATACCATTTTTTGAATATACTTATCTTTCCTTTTTTTATTTTTCATTTTCCTTTCAGAACTATTTTTATAGTTCTTTTTCTTTTATTTTTATTTTAATAGAAGACATAGTTAATAATTTTGAATATCAGTTTGTGCTTTAAACTCTTTTGCAATCTTAATGAATTTAATATAAGGTTTTAATAAGATTATCAATTCCAAATTTAGTTTGCTTATGATTCCCAATTTTAATCTACTCATATCTAATTATTCAAGTTTATTTCAAAAATTAATACATAAAGGTATAACTTTTAATTTCAAATTAAATCAATAACTTAAATGGTATAAGTCAATTAATTATTAGTTTTTCCACTCTATGAAGTATAAATAGTATTCATTTGAACTATGATCTAGAGTTTTATTATTAACCTAATTTTACATAATGTTTAATTATCATTTTTACTAAGGTTAATTAAATAATTAGATTATAAGAATTATAATAACCGTGAGGGGAATTTTAATATAATATAAATAAATGAAACACAAACAACAATTAACATTATACATGCTTTCAAATAAATGATAAAAGGTGCATAAAATATATGATAATATAATATAACATAGTACATGCCACAAGATAACTAGTGTACTAGGCACCATATATAGCATACTGACTTTAAAAGCCAAAACAATAAGTCATGTTCCCACTACATGTACAATTTACTCACATAAGTGTATTTTCTTCTAAAAGATATGAAGTACCACCAAGATACAAACACACACATCCTCTCTTCCTCCAAATTCAAGATTTCCTTATTCATCTAATGGCATGATTTTAATTTATGACCATTGACATTGAAAATATGAAAAGTTTTCTTATCTTGAATGTTGATAGCACCATTGAGATATATTTTAATAACAGATTATGAATCAACCCATCCAGATTTAAGTTTTCAATGACAGAACTTCTTCTTGTAATCAAATAGTAGAACATCTTGGCCATGATGAAATTCATATTCTAAAACTTCACATTGATGCATTTTCTTCTTATCTATCTTGTATAATTTTATATCCTCATGAACTTCATTATTGAACTTATGAAGTTTATTAATGATAGAGAACTCTGCATATGGAGAAGAGAAAATAAATCTTCATTTTTCAAATGTTCTTCATTTCAAATTCAAGATGAGGAATGTCTTTTTCTTATTCTATCCATTGCTTACATTGAATGTTTAGAAAGAAGAAGATAACACTATACCCGAAAACCAATAAGGATTGAGAACTTAACTTCCAACATGCCATTTTTATAATTTTTTAGTGAGAGGAATTAAAATTTGAATTTTTAAAACACAGAGGCTCGGCTCAGCACTACGGTGCTACTTCATATCTCTAGGTTTTTTTAACAAACTAATAACATGTAATAAAACTAACAATCCCTAATAATCACTCCTAAATTATAAATTGGGTTGCCTCCCTAAAAGCTCTAGTTTTAAAGTCTTTAGCTAGACTTAATAACATACTAAATTTAATTCTAGGTTGCCTCCGACATAGTGCTAAGTTTATAGTCTTCAACAAGACTTGCCAAGATTTTTTAACTTGGCTGGGGTATATTAATTCCATTATTTAAATGGCTTTCATTAAGATATTTTTATTTTTCTATCAGATTAACTTCAGTATTACAAGGTAAAGATCCAAGAGATCTACTACTGATTGAAATTGCAAGCTAATTTAATTGGTTTCCAAATTTTTAATAGAGGTAGCTTGATTTTGTAATTGTGTTCGTAATTGCATAACTACATCCTCCAATACACATTTTTTTTTTCAAATTGATTACTTTGATTAAATTCTGGAGGATATATAAGTAGGATTAATAGTAGGTTGTTGAGAAATGTTCTAATTTTCTCTTTGATTATTCTGCCCATTATTCTATTGATTACTACCACCCATATTATTTGACCAATTATAATTAGGATGACTTTTCTAACCTGGATTATATGTATTTGAATAGAGATTATTTTGTCTTCTAATTATATTAATATTTTTAATCCCTTGAATATTATTATTTTTAATTGAATTTTGATCTCCTAAGGATTCAGTACCTATTCTAGAATTTACTCCTAGTATATTCAACTTCTTTAAAATAGCTATAACTTGTGCAGTCAAGATTAATAAAGTATCAAATTCATAAATTCCAACTACTTTTTTAGGATTTACTCTATCAGCAGGCCGCTGAAAATTATTAGGTTCTATTTTATCTATTAATTCATAAATAAGCTTCCTTAAATGGCTTAGACATTAATGATCCTCTACCTACAACATCAATTATAGCTCTAAGAGATGCTACTGATCCATTATAAAATATTTGAATAATTATCCAATCAAGTAATGCATGATGTGGGCATTTTTAAGTATTTTCTTAAATTTTCCCTGCTCTTATAAATGGATTCTCCTTCAAACTGAGTAAAATAAGTTGTCTTTTCTAAGTTTGGAAATTTTTGAAGGTGAAAAATACTTAGCAAGAAACTTATGAGCCAACTCATTCCAAGGAGTTATCGAGCCTAAGGGTAAAAAATTCAACCACATTTTAGCTTTATCTTTTAGAGAAAATGGAAATAATCTAAGTCTAATAGCATCATCATTGTCCCCATTGTACTTAAATATTATACAAATTTCTAAGAAGCTTACAAAATATAAATTTGAATAATAACTGATTTTAATTCAAAATTATTAGCTTGGTTGCAAGTATATTTATGCTCCAATGAATTCCATCCACTAAAGGTTTTACATAATTCTTAAGAGGTCTAGAAGGCTCTTCCTCTAACTCAAGTTCAGCCATTTTCAAAACCCTTTTAGTTTTCCAAAGTTCAGAAAGGGTTCTCTCAATTTCAGGATCAAATGATAAAAGTTTCTTTCTATAGCTATAAAATATATGAAAAAACAAAATAAAATAAAATATATAATTAGTGATCAAAGTAATTAATAAAAGTAAATATGTAAGTAGGTCTAACTATGCAATTAATTCAATAATATAATTAAAATTTAATAAAAAAAGTGAAATACTTCCCCTACAACGGTGCCAAAAACTTGATGGTGGGTGCTATGGTGGAGTGCACTTTTGAATTATAAAAAACAAATGCTTAAGGCTCTATCTCCCCTAAATAATGCTTAAGTTTTTTTTTATTTAAAAGTAATAAATCACACTTAATATACATAAGTATACATGTCGAATCAAGTAATAAAGTAATAGAGTAGAGTGTCGAATCGATAAGGAAGTATATTTTTCTATAATCTACTACTAATCTTTACTCTAATGGTAAAATTATCCTATTGAAATGAAATTATTTATTGTGGAGATTCAATCACTGAATTAAAATAATTAAATTATGGATACAATATGTAAATAAAGTATTTTGGTCTGATGAATGTAAATTACATATCTTTCCTAATGAAATTCTTATTCGTAATGTGATTCAGAGCATATATATCCCTAAATTCTGTCAAGCATGTAGGGGTGAAAAGAATATCTGCTAACCATCCTACAGCTATATTATCTCCTTAAGAACCTAGCATATTTTACATCCTATATCTAGTATGCAAATATACTATTTCAATATTCATGTTTTTTTTTCATTTCTCCATCAAAGCTATAAATCACATTAGATTTTAATTACACATATGGCCACTAAATGCATTAAATAAAGAGCAGGATAATATTAAAAATATCTTTTAATATTATAGGATAAGAATTTCTATTAGTACTTCATATATTCTCTACATCATCAATCTAAAACTAAAGAATTAGTCAGATATTGAAGAAAAGATAAGAAAATATATTTCCATTGAAATCATAGAAGAATGAAAATACAGGAGAATTATATCACCAGGAAGGATTAATGTATCTCCTTTACACTCCTTCATTCTTAATGAATGGAGTTGCTTAAAAAAACATTGATTAAACACTTTAATGATTATGTATAATACTTCCCTTGTGTCTCTTAGATTTGACCTCTAAGAGAGATCTAAATAAGTACTCTAAAAATACTAAAATTATACAAGTGACTGAACTCTCTTACAAACATAACACGACTATTTATAGGAAAATATAAAGTAGGCAACTAGCGTTGTGGCGCTTGAAAGGTCTTTACCACTGCATCCAACAAATGATCTAACACCGTTGTGTTATTGTATTAGCTTCATCATGGTGCTTACTGATATGAATCAGTTACCTATTGAACAGTTACTTCATTTCGCAAATAGATGGTGTCCTTTAGAAATTATAACTATTATATTGTGGTGCTGCTGACTTTCAAATGCTGTGTTGCTAGAATGGCAATTTTAGTGTCAAGGCGTGAAAGATTGATGCTGTGGTGCTTAAAGACAATGAGCATGGTGCTGAAAAGATGACAATTTTGACGTCATGAAACTTTCCAACAGAGAAGTTGGCACTGCAATATAATTTTTATAGCACTCTGGCTATCCCTTTGATGGCGTTGCAGCGTTATTTTGTCCGATGCAGTAGTGCTAGATGATATTTATAATTTTGTACCTTTTTAATATTTTTCCTTTTCAACACTACTAAAAATATATATTTTTGCTAATAATATAACACATAAAATAATACATTATTTACACTTACCCCCATGTAATCTAATAATTTTGCTCACATACAGGCATGCCAATTTATCTACTGAATTAATTTACTTGATAGACAAAAAGTGAGCTGATTTTGTTAGCCTATCAACAATCACCCAAATGTTGTTATGTCTATGTCTAGATTTGGGAAATCCCATAATAAAATTTATTACAATCTCTTCCCACTTCCACTAAGGGATAGGTAGTGATTGTAGTAATCCATTAGGTCGCTTTTGTTCAACTTTCACAATTTGACATGCTTCACACTTAGCTACATATTCAACAGCATATTTCTTTATACCTAGCCACTAGAATATTAGTTTTTAAGTCTTTATATATTTTGGTACTATCTGGATGAATTGTATAACCAGAATGACAAGCTTCTTGCAAAATTTTCTTTCTCAAGTCCAGATTATTAGGTACCCACAATTGGAATCTATGCCTAATGATTCCATCAATATCAAGAGAAAGATTTGGTATTTTCCTTGACTGGGTCAACTCCATAAATTTTGAATATTCACTACTAATCTTTTGAAATTTTTTGATACGATATATTAAAGTTAGTTTTACTATCATCTGATGCAAGTATTCCACATTTTTAAATTCTTTAATCTCTAATTATATATTCTCCATTTCCTTGATCAACTAAACCTCTTGAGTAATAATCCAATTCATCAATCTTGTAGATTTGTGACTCAAAGCATTAGCCACAATATTAGCTTTTCCATGACAATACTGAATATCCACATCATAATTCTTGGTGAGTTCCAACCATCTTCTCTATTTCAAATTAATTCTTTTTGTGAAATATATATTTTAAACTTTGACGATCAATAGAGATTTCTCATCTTACCCCATACAAGTAATGCCTCCAAATCGTTAAAGTAAATATCATTGCAGCTAGCTCAAAATCATGAGTAGAATAATTTCTTTCATATGGCTTCAATTGTATCGATGCATATGCAATTACTTTTCTATTCTGTATTAGAATACATCAAACCTTTTAAAGAAGCATCATTGTAAATCTGAAATCCTTCTGTTCCTGATGGGAGTATCAATACTGGTGCTGTAGTCAAGTGCATCTTTAATGCTTGAAAGCTCTTCTCACATTCTATAGTCCATTGAAACTTAACATCCTTCCTTATCAGCTTGGATAATGGAATAGTAATTTGTGAGAATCCTTTAACAAACCTTCTATAGTATCCTACCAATTCTCAAAAGCTACAAACCTCTATAACATTCTTTGGTGTAGGTCATTCCATAATTGCCTGTGGGTCTGCTAAAATCCCTTCACCATTGATAATATTCCCTAAGATGGTAATACTTCATAACCAAAATTCACATTTCAAATATTATGTGCATAACTGATTTTTCCTCAATGTGTCCAAACTATCCTTAAATGTTCAGCGTGCTTCTCTTTAGTCTTTGGATATATCAAAATATCATTAATGAAAATAATTACAAATTGATTTATATAGTCCTTGAAAACTTAATCTATCATATCCATAAAGTTAGAGGAGTGTTTGTTAACCCAAAAGGCATTACTCTAAACTCGATATGACCATACCTAATCCTAAAACCTATCTTACTGACATCTATTTCCTTAGCCCTCACTTGATGATATCTTGATTTTAAATAAATTCTATAAAATTTTATGGCACCTGCTAACTAATCAAACAAGTCATCTATAGGGGTAATGGATTTTTGTCCTTGATAGTCACTTTGTTCAACTCTTTGTAATTAATATACATTGTCATGGATCCATCTTTCTTCTTAACAAAAAGTATAGGTGCACTCCAGGGTAATATACTTGCTCTGATAAATCCCTTATCCATTAATTTTTGTAACTGAGCTTTCAGCTCCTGTAATTCCTTTAGAGCCATCCTATAAGGAGATTTTTAGATTACTGATGTTCCTGGTTACAGTTCTATGCCAAACAACTCTTTTTTTAGGTGGTAATCCACGTAATTCTTCAGGAAATACATCTACAAATTTAGAGATCGTTGGGACATTTTGTAATGCTTGTACATCTTTACTTAAGACCTCTATTTTAGCTAAGAACACTAACTCATCCGTCCTTAAATATTTACCCATCTTCACTGCACTAACTAGAGAGGATGTTGCATTCTTCACATAGGAAAAATAGAAGGTCTATCATTTGGCAACCGAAACTTAATTCTTTTCTTCCAACATTCAATTGCAGTAAAATTTTAACTAGCCAATCCATTCCCAAAATGATATCAAAAGTTTTAATTGGCATTATAATCAATTCTATTAAATATTTATGGCCTTGTATATTTGAATTCATAAAGCACATCCTATTAGAATGCAAACTATCCCCCGTTGGCATCATAACACACAAAGCAAGTGTAAAACATTCAGTCTCAATAGATAAATTTGAATAAAAATTTTCAGAAATAAATGAGTGAGATGCTCCAGAGTAAGAATTTTTTCAAACTTATTGGAAATCAAAAGTATACATGTAACCACCTCCTCTGATTCTTTGGCCTCTTGTGGTGTAATGTCAAATACTCAAACTTTCATAGGTTAATTACCTTTAACATCTCTTCCTTTCCCTTTTAACTAAACTAGTGATTTTCCTTGCATAGCTAGTGTTCCTTGAAACTGAGTTTTTTCCTGTCGGATTACCCTCCACATATCTCCTATATTATACCTGCTCTTGATATCCATTTGGTATGGCATTGGTTCTTCTCTCCTGAGGGTAATTCACCTTGCGATAACCTAACTCACCACATCTAAAACATCTTCCATATCCCTCCAAACACTGACTAGAATGCCACTCCCACACCATTCACACAAACATTTTTCAGGCTAACTATGCTTCTATTTATCATCAAACTTGGCTTCTTACTTCTGAATCGATCATCCTTTTCAAACATCTTTCTTTTACCTATTTATTGATGCTCCCAACTGTATTTAGAGAAATTAAGCTCAATTTCAATCCTCTTAGCTCTCTCCACTAACACTGAGAACTCATTGATATTAAAAGGTTTCAATGCTAGTCTCATTTAACCCCTAAGGCCTCTCAAGAATCTATGACACTTCTCCTCCTGGGTGTTGATATAATGAGGTGCATAACGAGATAAGAAAGTAAACTCAGCTTCATATTGCATAACTATTTTTGAACCCTTAGTTAGATTGAAAAATTTATCTTGTAAAGCTAATTTGTTTGAAGGAGGAATGAACCAGTCTCTTAATACTCTCATAAAATCATCCCGCTGTATGCTAATGATAGGCATCTATCCAAAATTTTCTCTATACTGTGCTTGCCACGATCCTTCTACTTCTCCTTCTAGGAAAAATGTGGCCAATGGAACCTTTCTATTTTCAATACAAATCATACCATCTAGCATCTTCCCTATCTTGTTCATTATGGGTCCCCTTCTTATGAGTGAACTATCATGTTCGTTATGGGTCCCCTGCTTCTGAGTGAACTATCATGTTCATTATGGGTCCCCTGCTAATGCTCATTGGTGAGCTACCATATATATTACAAGTTCCCTACTTATTAATTTATATTTACTTTACATCAAGTTATATCCTTATGTTGCAAATTTTCATTTACTTTCATTTTCATTTCAAATATTTATTTAGGTTTAGTTCTCTATAAAATTTTTAGTCTAAATTTCATTGCAATTTTCATTATGTCAGTCATTTAAATTTTTAAGTCCAATAATAATTCAAGAAAAATTTCAGCAGCCTCATAAAGTCTCTCAGATAAAGGGGGAATTTTGGGAGACTAGGCCTGACCACCATGCTACAAAAAGTGTACGGCTGGCGTTGTGCAAAACCAAAACCAATATCTTCAATCCCACTATGAACAAAAAGTGTGTATGGATCTTCAAGATACATGAACTAAAGCTTACAAGTTTCCCTGCCACCATAAAAGTACATACAAGTACTTAAGAGTTTCTCTATCATATTACTAAAAGTGTGTATAGGGACTACCCACTTTATCACTAACATTCCCTCCAAACTTCCTCCTGCCATGTTATGAAAAGCACGTGTATGGGGTTACGCATTGCACCATAAACTTTAGTAATAAGATTTAAGGTTTAGAGTTTAGCGAGCATTATACCTTTTCATAAGCAAGGTGATGATGTTGAGTGCACGATGAATCAAATCACACAAACTCTCGTCCTTCTTCTTTTTAAATATTTCTTTCTTTCTCTCCCTTTTATTTGAAAATCTATCTCTTTTATTTTTTTCTTTCTCTTTCTCCCTTTTTTTTAACTACTAATAATATAAAGAGGGAGAGAGGAAGATGCACTCTATTATAGAGGAATGGAGGCAATATAAGTAGATGGTGGTTAAGTGAGATTATTATATGTTGAGTTCTAGGTTTAATGTGGTTATTTGATAAGTGTGGTTACTGTTGGGTAGAAAAGATAAATATAGGTGGAGATGGGCTTCACGTGTGGGTAAGGGGGAGAAGATCAATTTATTGTTGAACATGAGAGTGAATTAGGTAAGGCAACAATTCTGGCAATCCTTGAGTGTACAGAAGAGGTGTAAGTGAAAACGTAGGCTGTGAGGAGGAGAAGAGGTGAAATTACTGCTTGGGTTGGAGGTTTAGGAGAATGTGTGATGCAAATAGTAAATCTGAAGTTATGTTTGGCAAATGTTTGAGGCTTAGGAATGCTGTGGCTAATGAGAGTTTGGGTAGATGAAGAAATGAGAGTTTGTAGTGGGTTGGGTGCTTCTGTTGGTGATGTGGAAGTAGGTTGATTTGGTTTGGAGTAGAGGAGCTGTTATAGTGGGATTTGGTGGAAGAATATTTGTTGAAGTGTTGGATGATGGAGAAAGCTTGGGCCGTGTAGGACATGTAATAGTGAGATATTTAGGCTCTTATGAGGATTTGAGGTATGGAGCAGAGAGGGGTCTGCAGCCTATGTAGGTAGTTGGATGTCGGTGCATAGAGATGGTGGTATGAGAAGGATTACGGGTATTTAGGCGACTACTGGGTTGCAGATTAGTACTGGAAGTAGGGGTTGCTTGGTGCTGCAATAGCAGATTGGGAGACCTACTATTGCAATCGACCAAAGCAAGGAAATAAGGGGATGGGTGAGAGAGAGTTTTAGAGGGAGAGGGAGCTTGTGTGTGAATAGAGAGAAATGAGAGTGGGCTGAAGAGGATTAAGATATATATATATATATATATATATATATATATATATATTAATTATTTTTCTCTTGTCGATATACTAACAAAATGATGGCATAGAATATGATTAGGTAGCTAAGGGCACATTTGCGCGGGGATTCGGGCATGGATAAGAATAAGATAAAGCTTTCCTTTTTTAATCTTATTTTATATTAAGTATATATGTAATAATATGTAATGATTTTTAATTTAATTACTATTTATCATTATAAGATTAAAATGATATAAAGGTAGTGTAAATTGACCCTTGCAAATTTTCTAGTTTCTCATGTGTCTTGATTTATGTTTCATCGCCTTAAAACTCATGCCAATTTCACCTTTTTGCTCATGTGGAGATCCAAGCTTTATTATAGTATTTTCTATATGATTTTGACATTTTGGATACAACGACAAAGTTTGGTTTATGAACGGACAATGTTTGGGTAATGTTACGTAATATTTCATCTATCGTTTATCAATTTCGATCACTTTCACTCAAATGAATCATGAGTGATTATTTCATGGGTAATTTTGATATTATGAGTACAACAACGAAGTCTACTTCATAATCAGAATGTTCTTTTGGCAGCTTTGTGCACTGTCACCTCAAAATTCATGTCTGAAAGTTCGAAAGGGATGTTAAGCCCTAGTGAACTAGTCCCGAGGCTAACCAAGAGGGGGGGGGGTGAATTGGTTATTTAAAAATTTCACGATAACTATGAAAATCTTTTCGATACTTAGCAGCAGAAATAAGTAAACAATAACGAAAAGATCAACCAACGATATTCACCCAAGCAGTTTATATTGAAAAGTAAAATGCAAAACTGAATCAGAAAAGCAAACCATATTTTATAGTGGTTCGGTCAACTTGACCTACGTCCACTCCCCAGAGCCTCCCCTCTGGGTATTGCACTAAACGAAAGTGACTCTCCTTTTGCTCCCACAGCAAGGCGGAGAAGCCTGTACAAAACACCTCCTTTTCACCACACGGTGAGGCAGAGAACCTGACCTCTTTTCGCTTCCTTCTGAAGCAGGCAGAGAACCTTCGAACTCCTTTTGCTTCCACCTGAAGCGGGCAGAGAACCCACGAACTCCTTTCGCTTCCTCCTGAAGCGGGCAGAGAACCCGGATCTTCTTGCGAACGATCCTCCCACGAAGAACACCGACTAGACGACAGATGACGAGCGGAGAAGACGACTCTGATACGTGCTTGGAGCAACCTTAGTGAATCCCTCACTAACTCCCCCTCACAAGATCTCTTCTCTCTCTCCCAACTCTCTCTCTCTCTAGGATTTCTCAGGGAAGGAAGGCAGTAAAAGATTTTTCCAAAAATTGGAAAAAGTTCTTTTAAAGGAGGGCTTAAAATTTGCCCTAAATCTCAACTTGTCGGCCAAGATCGTCCAGGACGATCGGTAGATCGTCCTGTACGATCAGTTCAAATTCAGCTGTTTCAGCCTGGACGATCTGGCTCTTCTGGACGATCAGTAGAAAAAGTTGTTCATATCGTCCCGGACGATCCTGCGATCGTCCGGGACGATTAGTTCAAATTGAAGGAAATCGTCCAGAAGACAGTTCGGGTCGTCCAGAGAAATCTGTGCTGGACGACCAAAAAATGACTTGATCGTCCCGGACGATAGGGTAATCGTCCGGTACGATTAGTTCAAAAAGGCCCCCAAATCGTCCTGTACATAGTTCTGGACGTACAGCTGAAATGCACAAGACGATCACGATCGTCCGGGACGATCCTGCGATCGTCCAGGACGATGTGATCGTATCAATTAAACATTAATTGCTTTCCTTAATTACTAGACTAATTTAGGCATGATTATAGTGAATTGTCCAGGACGATACACGTATCATCCGGGACGATCAGACCAAAATACTTAAAATAAAACTTGCCTAACTTAATCTGGCGGCTGGGAATTTCTGATTTGAGAATATCGTCCCGTACGATCCAAAGATCGTCCAGGACGATCTGCTTAATCAGACCTTCTTAACTTAGTCGCCCTAATTAGGGTTTCTGTTTTAACTGGATCGTCCAGGACGATGTGGATATCGTCCAGGACGATCTGAACAAATTTTCAACAGAAACTCTAATTCATTTAATCTCTCTCTCCCTGAGTGTGTGTGTGCAAGGTTACTTAGCTAGGGAATCAGTTACATTACAATTGACTCAATAAAAGGAAAAATCATACATTTGACACACTTGGACCCGATCTTGAGTTGGCTTGAGTGGCTCGTGGTCTTTTGTGCCTGAAACAGATTAGCCAAGCAAAACACACTGGAAACATGTTTGTCATCATCAAAACCAGATTTGCAACAATCTCCCCCTTTTTGATGATGGCAAACATTTGTAAAGTAGTCTGACAGTAAAAGTAAACTAGGAGATCAAACAAACAAATATTTTTTAAATTTTCATTTAACAGTTAAAACAATACAGGAAACATTGACTCAGAAAATAGAAACAGACACGACTACAACTGACTCCCCCTTTTGACATCACAAAAAGGAGGAGGGAAAAACATAACACGGAAATAAAACATAAAATAAAACATATTGATTTTAGATTCAAAAACCAATGACAGGACAATTGACAGCGCTGAAATCCAAAAAAGGTTGGAAATAATCAACTTTCGTAACTCCGACCCCGGGCACCTTATCGATGCAAACCTCTTTCAACACAAAAATCCGATTCAGAATAAAAGACATTAGATTTGAAAAGAAATCCTTTCAAGCCTCGTTCCAGAAAAATATCTGATATAATAGTGTTACAAAGTAAAAAAATCAGAAATCAGGATTTTCAAGACTCAAGCTTTTGAAAATATTAAGTGGCGCACAGATTTTTCTAAGACATTTAATAATCTGAAAGGAAAGAAAGATTGTGTTGGGCTCATTTTGTGCCTCTTTTTCAAATTGGTTGGCGCTTTGCGCATCTTTTGATTTTTGATACACTTTGTGTATCCAATTTGGCAATTTCGCATCTTTTTAGTTTTGGGCTCATTTTATGCCTCTTTTTCAAATTATCTGGCGCACTGCGCATCTTTTATAAGCTTTCTCCTTTCCATAATCATTAAAGAGTCTCAGCTGTGAGATTATCTTCCAGACATAGGAGATGACTCTCCGCAGTAAGGAAGAACGATTCACAAAATAAAATCCATACAACATATGATAAATGCAATCACTTGGTTTAGAAAATCAAACTAATGACTCAAGACTTTGAAAAACACTATTGATATGAGGCAGATTACTGTAGGAAGATAAAATAATCTCTATTTCAAAAACTAACATTTTAATTTTGAAAAGGATTTTTATTCAAAAGAAACTACACACCAGTAAAGGAGTTAGAGGAAGAGAAACAATTATCAATGTTTCTTCCCTTTAACAGATTCAGCGAAGTCAATCACTGCTTATCAGCTTCCAAACCAAAATAAGGTAAAAACTCCCAGTCAAAAATTCAGATCACCAGAAGTAGTGAGCGGTGATCAGATCTTGAAAAGCATAAAACAGTAAGTGGAAGATATGAACCCGTAAATAAATAAAAACAGGTAGAAAATCATAGCAAAGTAAATACTCAAATCAAACTAACAAAAAAAAAAAGGGTAACACAGAAATTAGCAGAAGAAATAAAATCAACTGAAAGCAAATAATCAAACTAAAACTCACTAACAAAAATCAGAAATCAGAATACAAAAACTAACTAACAGAAATCAGAAAACAGAATACAAAAAACTAACTAACCAAAATCAGAATACCAATCATAACAATCATAAAT
This sequence comes from Dendrobium chrysotoxum, assembly GCA_019925795.1. Classification (NCBI taxonomy): domain Eukaryota; kingdom Viridiplantae; phylum Streptophyta; class Magnoliopsida; order Asparagales; family Orchidaceae; genus Dendrobium; species Dendrobium chrysotoxum. The sequence continues at coordinate 3,655,849 of CM034309.1, read as the reverse complement.
CAACAGTCATCAGAATCAAGCATTTATATCAATCACTCCTAATCTGGTTCTCAAAATGCTAAATGAGTCAAAGGCCAGTGGTTTAGTGAATATGTCAGCCAGCTGATTTTCAGTTGCTACGTGGTGTAGCTCAATGTCCCCTTTTGTAACATGGTCCCTAATGAAGTGATGCCTAATGTCAATGTGTTTGGTCCTAGAATGTTGGATTGGATTCTTAGAGATACAGATGGCACTCGTATTATCACACAGAACAAAAATTGTGCCAACAGGTACTCCTAAATCCAAGACTTGCTGCTTCAACCAAAGAACTTGGGCCACACAACTCCCTAAGGCAATGTACTCAGCTTCAGCAGTGGAAAGTGCAACTGAGTTCTATTTTCTACTGGACCAGGAGACTAACGACTGTCCTATAAATTGACAAGTCCCAGAAGTACTCTTCCTATCCACACTATACCCCGCAAAGTCAGAATCAGAATATCCAATGATCTCAAAAGAGGTGCTGTGCCTAGGGTACCAAATTCCTAGGTTTGGGGTCCCTAAAAGATATCTAAGAATTCTCTTAACAGCAGTCAGGTGGGACTCTTTAGGATCAGCCTGAAACCTAGCACAAAGACAGACACTAAACATGATATCAGGTCGGCTAGCAGTCAGGTAAAGCAGTGAACCTATTATCCCTCTATACTTCTTCTGATCAACAGATTTTCCATTTGAATCCTTATCTAACTGAACTGAGGAGGGCATGGGAGTATTGATTGGCTTGGCTTTGTCCATTTCATATTTCTTCAAAATGTCCTTAGTGTATTTTGATTGATTGAGAAAGGTTCCATCATCCGTTTGCCTTATGCTAAACCCCAAAAAGTAGGACAATTCTCCCATCATACTCATCTCAAACTCTTTACTCATTGTTTTAGAAAACTCTTCACATAAGTATTTATCAGAAGATCCAAAAATTATATCATCAACATAGATCTGGACAATGAGTAAGTCATCTCCTAATCTCCTCAGAAAAAGGGTGGTGTCTACGCTCCCCTTAACAAATTCTCTTTCTAACAGGAATGTGCTAAGCCTCTCATACCAAGCTCTGGGTGCCTGTTTCAATCCATATAAGGCCTTTTTTAATTTATAGACATGACTTGGATATTGGGAACTCTCAAAACCTGGGGGTTGTTCTACAAAAACATCTTCTTTAATTACCCCATTTAAAAAGGCACTCTTGACATCCATTTGAAACAGCTTAAATCCCTTGTAACAGGCAAAGGCTAGTAGCACTCTAATGGCTTCCAATCTAGCTACAGGAGCAAAAGTTTCCTCAAAATCTATCCATTCTATCTGATTATACCCCTTAGCCACCAATCTTGCCTTATTTCTCACCACCACACCAGAATCATTCATCTTATTCTTAAAGACCCACTTGGTTCCCACAATACTTTGGTTTCTAGGTCTTTCTACTAACTCCCAAACATCATTCCTTACAAATTGATTCAATTCTTCCTGCATAGATAAAATCCAAAACTCATCCGACAAGGCTTGATTGATGTTGGTGGGTTCAATCATTGAGATAAAGGCAGAATGGTTTACTTCCTTCCTAAGTCCATGCCTAGTCCTAACACCTTCAGAAGGGTCTCCTAAGATCAGTTCTTTAGGATGACTCGAAGAATATCTCCAATCTCTAGGCAGTGGGGTTTGAGGTTCTACCCTTTCCTCCAAATTTATATTTCCAACTCCTTGGGTAACCTCAACAATCTCTTCATCTTCTACTTCAGATCTAGACTCCTTAGGATCAGATTCATCAAACACTACATGGGTTGTTTCTTCAACCACCAAAGTCCTCCTATTGAACACCCTAAAGCATTTCCCCACACTTGAATATCCTAAGAACACTCCTTCATCAGATTTGGGGTCAAATTTTCCTAAGGGTGACTTCCCGTTGTTCAGAATGAAAATCTTACAGCCAAAGACATGGAGGTGGGACAGATTTGGTGTTCTACCCTTAATGATCTCATAAGGTGTCTTGTTCAGTTTGACTCTCACATTCACCCTATTCAGCACATAACAGGCAGTGTTCACCGCTTCAGCCCAAAAGTATTTTGGAAGTGAATACTCGGCAAGCATGGCTCTAGCGGCTTCCACTAAGGTCCTGTTCTTCCTTTCAGCTACCCCGTTCTGCTGAGGGGTCCTAGGAGCTGAAAAATTGTGACTAATCCCATGGTTCTCACAAAAACTTCCAAATCTTTCATTTTCAAACTCCCCTCCGTGATCACTATGGATGGTAATAATCTCACATCCTAACTTCTTCTGAATCCAAGTAGAGAAAGATCTAAACTCATCAAATGACTCAGATTTGACCCAAGTGAACCTTGAATAATCATCAACAATCACAAAACCATAGACTCTCCCCCCTAAGCTGGCAGTGCTAATGGGTCCAAAGAGGTCCATATGAAGAACTTCTAAAGGTCTAGAGGTGCTAATGTCCTTAACTGAGTGAAAAGAGGACTGGACTTGCTTCCCCAACTGACAGGCATCACACAGGTGATCCTTAGTGAACTTAAGCTTGGGCACACCTCTAACTAAGTCCTTTTGGGTGACTCTCCTAAGGGTTTTCATACTGGCATGACATAATCTCCTATGCCATAACCAAGACTCATCAGCAGCAGTTTTTAAGCAAATTGAATTATCAGATTTAATGCTACTTACATCCAGCTTATAGACGTTGTTGATCTTTTGCCCCTGCAAAACAACTTCATTATTTAAGCTTAAAATGCAGCCAGTGGGCAGGAATTTGATGCTGTATCCCTTGTCGCAGAGTTGACTAATGCTCAGCAAGTTGTGTTTCAGTCCATCTACAAGCAAAACATTATCAATCACAAAATTCTTTGAATCACCAATCATACCTGTGCCTACCACCTTCCTGGTGGTGTTATCTCCAAGTGTAACCTTGCCTCCAGCTCTGGCCTCCAGCGAAATGAACTGATTTGCATCGCCAGTCATATGTCTAGAACATCCGCTGTCCAGGTACCACATGCTCTCACGAGGTCTTGTGTGAGAGCACACCTACAAAATCATCAAATGTCAGTCTTAGGAACCCAAACAGGTTTGGGTTCCTTCTTATGAAAAGAAGAATGCGATACATGCGTGCTGTGCTGTGCAACAGGCAGTTTGGGTCTCCACACCCAATGTGTACTACGGTGAACAGTACAAGTGTGTGATATGTGTCCTAACATGCCACATGAAAAACATCTAACACCAGGAAAAGGATTAACTAAACGTCGTGAGTGATAGTGCCTCTTCCTAGTAGTGTATGAAACATTCTTTGATGAACTTGCAACAGAATTTTTAAAAGGTGGCGGTGCATAAAATTGTTCAAAAGTAGGCGGTGTTTTGTTATTTTCAAAAGCACTGATTTTCACTTTCAAAAACTCAATGTGTTTGTTTAAACTTCCAATTTCAAACATTTTTGCACTTTCAATACTTTCTAACTCAGATGCCAAATCATTCACTTTCCTAAAATCAAGTTCTAATTCACCATGCGATGTTTTTAACAAGTTATGCTCAACAATTAAATCAGAATGCTTTTTATTCAGTTCATCAAACTCATCTAGTAAAGACATGTGATTGCTATCAATGGTGGAATGATCCTTAATCAACACTTCATGCTCTTTTTGCAAAGTCAGATAATCTAGTTTCAAACTAGCATGGGTTTTCTTAAGCTTCCTATACGATGTATGAATCTTTTCAGAAACTTCAAATAACTGATCGTAAGTAAGCTCACATACCTCTTCCTGGTTCGAATGACCAGGGTGATCATCAGCCATCAGACACAAGTTTATTTCCTCCTCTTCAGCTTCAGTCTCAGAAGAGTCGGATGCAGAGTCTGCCCAGAACGCCTTCTGAATCTGCTTCTTGTCCTTTCTGAACTTTGGTTTCTCCTCACCCTTCTCCTTGCTTGGGTGAGCTTTAAGTGTTGGACAATCAGCCTTAATATGTCCAGGCTTCCTGCATTCAAAACAAACCGATTCAGATGAACCCTTAAAGTTTTTATTGAACTTACCCTTGTTCCACTTCTGATAGTTCTTATGTTTCTTCCTTAGAAAGCTTTTGAATTGCCTTGTGATTAAGGCAACTTCATCGCTATCAGACCCGGAAGTGCTAGCATCTGAATCTTTGGCCTTTAGTGCCACGATCTTCTCTTTCTTGCGTTCTCCTGCATCAAGTTGCCTTTGGTTCACCCCTTGCTCGTAAGCAATGAGTGATCCAAGTAAGCTGTCAATAGAGTAAGTATTTAAATCTTTGGATTCAGTAATAGCAGTAATCTTAGCATCATAAGAAGCAGGCAAACATCTAAGAATCTTGTTCACTCTTTCGTAGTTGGTAAGTTCTCTACCTAAAGCATGCAAAGAGGTAACAATCTGAGTGAACCTTGTGTACATTTCTGAAATAGTCTCACTAGGTTTCATGCGAAAAAGTTCGTAATCATGTAACAAGATGTTTAACCTAGATTGTTTGACTTCAGTTGTACCTTCGTATGTTATACATAACCTATCCCAGATTTCCTTTCCCGTTGTACAAGTAGAAACATGCATATAGTCTTCAGATTTCAAAGCACAAAAGAAACAGTTCAAACATTTTGCATTCAACTGTGCTAAATCACGATCATCAAACGTCCAATCAGCAAATGGCAATTCAGTTTTCACATTGTTAATCATTCGAAAAGGTGGTTCGTATCCGTCCTTAACTAACATCCACATGCGATAATCAATAGATTGCAGAAAAGTAGACATGCGTGTTTTCCAAAAATCAAAAGGAATATTGTCAAACAACGGTGGTCTAGTAATAGAATAACCTTCAGCAGTATTACGATTGTTACAATTAGCCATTGGATCAAATTCAAAAGTTTTTAAACAGAAATTTTGAATCCCTCTCTGATACCACTTGAAAGTTCGAAAGGGATGTTAAGCCCTAGTGAACTAGTCCTGAGGCTAACCAAGAGGGGGGGTGAATTGGTTATTTAAAAATTTCACGATAATTATGAAAATCTTTTCGATACTTAGCAGCAGAAATAAGTAAACAATAACGAAAAGATCAACCAACGATATTCACCCAAGCAGTTTATATTGAAAAGTAAAATGCAAAACTGAATCAGAAAAGCAAACCAGATTTTATAGTGGTTCGGTCAACTTGACCTACGTCCACTCCCCGGAGCCTCCCCTCCGGGTATTGCACTAAACGAAAGTGACTCTCCTTTTGCTCCCACAGCAAGGCGGAGAAGCCTGTACAAAACACCTCCTTTTCACCACACGGTGAGGCAGAGAACCTGACCTCCTTTTGCTTCCTCCTGAAGCAGGCAGAGAACCTTCGAACTCCTTTTGCTTCCACCTGAAGCGGGCAGAGAACCCACGAACTCCTTTCGCTTCCTCCTGAAGCAGGCAGAGAACCCGGATCTTCTTGCGAACGATCCTCCCACGAAGAACACCGACTAGACGACAGACGACGAGCGGAGAAGATGACTCTGATCCGTGCTTGGAGCAACCTTAGTGAATTCCTCACTAACTCCCCCTCACAAGATCTCTTCTCTCTCTCCCAACTCTCTCTCTCTCTAGGATTTCTCAGGGAAGGAAGGCAGCAAAAGATTTTTCCAAAAATTGGAAAAAGTTATTTTAAAGGAGGGCTTAAAATTTGCCCTAAATCTCAACTTGTCGGCCAAGATCGTCCAGGACGATCGGTAGATCGTCCTATACGATCAGTCCAAATTCAGCTGTTTCAGCCTGGACGATCTGGCTCTTCTGGACGATCAGTAGAAAAAGTTGTTCATATCGTCCCGTACGATCCTGCGATCGTCCGGGACGATTAGTTCAAATTGAAGGAAATCGTCCAGAAGATAGTTCGGGTCGTCCAGAGAAATCTGTGCTGGATGACCAAAAAATGACTTGATCGTCCCGGACGATAGGGTAATCGTCCGGTACGATTAGTTCAAAAAGGCCCCCAAATCATCCTGTACATAGTTCTGGACGTACAGCTGAAATGCACAAGACGATCACGATCGTCCGGGACGATCCTACGATCGTCCAGGACGATGTGATCGTATCAATTAAATATTAATTGCTTTCCTTAATTACCAGACTAATTTAGGCATGATTGTAGTGAATCGTCTAGGACGATACACGTATCGTCCGGGACGATCAGACCAAAATACTTAAAATAAAACTTGCCTAACTTAATCTGGCGGCTGGGAATTTCTGATTTGAGAATATCGTCCCGTACGATCCAAAGATCGTCCAGGACGATCTGCTTAATCAGACCTTCTTAACTTAGTCGCCCTAATTAGGGTTTCTGTTTTAACTAGATCGTCCAAGACGATGTGGATATCTTCCAGGACGATCTGAACAAATTTTCAACAGAAACTCTAATTCACTTAATCTCTCTCTCCCTGAGTGTGTGTGTGCAAGGTTACTTAGCTAGGGAATCAGTTACATTACAATTGACTCAATAAAAGGAAAAATCATACATTTGACACACTTGGACCCGATCTTGAGTTGGCTTGAGTGGCTCGCGGTCTTTTGTGCCTGAAACAGATTAGCCAAGCAAAACACACTGGAAACATGTTTGTCATCATCAAAACCAGATTTGCAACAATGTCAATTAGCCTTTTCACATTGTATAATGGCCTAGGAAATATTATAATCTTTTCATTATGATTTTGATGATTCAGACACAATGATGAAGTGTTTTATGAACACAAGATGTTTGGGCAATGTCAACATTGTCATATTTATAGGTCATCAATTTTGAGCTCCTTAACTCAATTCAATTACAAGGGATCCCCCTTAGGTAAATTTGATGCTCTGATCACATCATCGTAGTCTGTTTGACCATTGAAAAATTATTTTATGCTAGTGCTGCTCCTCTCAATAATAAACGATCATTCTCGCCTTTGCTTGCATTGACCATGACACAAATATGATGGTCAACAAATAGAGCCTAATAAATTGTCAATAGAATATACGTTCAAATCATTAAATTCAAAAATAGTACTAACATTTGCATTGAATGAATCATGTAAACAATGTATAATCTTATTAACTTTCTCTGAATTGGAGAGTTCTCTTCCTAATGCATGCAATGAAGTTACTATTTTATCAAATCTAGTGTACAAGCTAGATATAATTTTGCTAGATTTCATGCATAAGAGTTCATATTCATGCAACAATAGATTTAAGCAGGATTTTTTGACTTCATTTATACATTCATATGTGATGCAAAGTCTATCTCAAATTTCTTTATCAATAGTGCAAGTAGAAACTCTCATATAGTCTTCAAATTTAAGTGTACAGAAAAATAATTTAAACAATTAGTATTTAGCTGTGCTAAATCTCTATCCTCTATGCACCAATTAGTAAACGAGATTTCAATTTTAACACCATTAATAATGCAAGAAGGAACATAATAATCTACTTGTATCTTACGCCACATTCTAAAGTCTATTGATTACAAAAATGTAGGCATACAAATTTTCTGAAAATTAAATGGGATATTATCAAAAAGTGGTGGACTGATTATTGAATAACCCTCAGTGGTATTTTGATTCCCAAAGTGTGTCATCAGATCTTTCTTAAGATTTTTAAACAACAAAATCAGAGAACCCATTTTGATATCAATTAAAAGTTCAATATACGGTTCTGAAACCACTAGAATTACAAAAGGAGGTTGAATTGGTGTTTTAAAAAAAATTATTTTAAAAAACTCTTTTTAAAATTTAAACCAAATTCAACAACATAAATTTCAAATCAGATTTGTCAATGCACGCATAAAAATATTAAAATGAACAATAATAATTATTTTTGTTTTTAATTTTATAGAAAAACTTAATAACAAATATTTTTTTCTTTTTCAAGTTTTTTTAATTTTTTAACCAAAAAGTACTTAATGAATCATAAATTATGTATCATAATAATCACCAACCACAAACCATTCATAGAAAATAAATATGTAAAAGAATAAACCTGTAGAAAATAAATGCAAAAAAGAAAAGTAAAAAAGGCAAATCAGATTTTTATAGTGGCTTGATCAACTTGATCTACATCCACTTCTCAGAGTCCTCGTCTCATGGAATTATACTAAAATTCTTTAATGTCTTTACTTTTGCCCCCATAGCGAAGCCATCATGCAAATGACTTTCACCCTCAGTGTGGCTGAGAACCAAAATTTTTTTCACCCTGTTGGTAAGATAGAGAAGCCTTAATCCCTTTCACCCACATGGTGAGACAGAGTACCCCGAATTGCTTTCAGCTTCGCTGGTGCGGTGGAGTAACCGATGATCCTTTGACATTAAGAGCTTCTTCATAGAGTTCCTCTCAAAAAAGACATTAACACATGAGGAACAAGGTGGTCATTGGCCTGAGAAATCGTGTGTAGATTCACTCTCACACTCCCTTGCACCCAGAAAGCTCTTCTCTCTCTCTCTCTCTCTCAACTACACCTCTCTCTCTCTCTTTAAATCCTTGCTTATAGAAGACTCGTTCCCCTTAATTGCCAAAGAGTCCTATAAATTATTTAGAAATCTTAAATAGTGGGCCTCCAAAAATTCTAATTTTTCAATTCTATTGACTTTGTTTATATAGTACAATTAGTAAAACTATCCCACTATAGTATGGTACGATAAATTGGAGTATAGTATGTTAAATTCAATTTTGTAATTGATCATATTAGATGAAAGAATGGTTATACAATAAGATTCTTTCAAATCAAGGCTCGGATCGTACAGGACAAACCAAACCAAATGTCTTCTAGAGAGTCCTTGAGTGAGTTGTACAATACGATCTATAATCATATAGTATGAGTGGTAATCAATTTAGATGTGATTTGATTACACATTAACTGATCTAATTTGGTAATAATTTAAAAGATTGTACTGTATGAATTGATTCGTACAATATAAACAATGTAAATTTCAAAATTCTTATTTGTCTATTTTAGATAAGTTATATTCGATAGTGGGGTTTCTGGTTATAGCTAAACATCCATTATGATGTGGTGTTCATACTATACGATTAGTTATAATTCAGATTTAATTTTTATGTAAAATATAATATTTTAATTAATTTCTATTCAAACTGATCATACAGTACGATTTTGATCATATATTATGATTTAATAGGGAATTTTTTTTTTTCACTCCGACTGTGTCTGTGTGCATTGTTGCTAAGCTAGCATACACCTTTCTAGATATATTAACTTAAGAAAAAGTAAAATTATAAACTCTTTAATATATAGTTTAATTCACACTAACAACACATAGTCTTGAGCCTGAATTTTAAGTCTTTCTTCGTGCATGTTGTTACCTATAAAGTTAGTAGCACATAAAAGAAATATCCAAAGTAATATACATAAATAAGTAAATAATCATTCAATAATATTTATAATAATCAAAACATAAGATTAGGCTCCCGAATTACAATAGGTTTTCACCTTTTCAGGATTTTTCACATAAAATTTTTGGTGTTTCCTATAATTACTGCACCCCTTATGTGTGCAAGATCTTTGTATAAATCTAAGACGTTAAGCTCTTTATCTCTCTATCGTCATAAAAGTTCTGACACGTAATAATATGTCATATATATATTTTTGAAAAGATAACAATTTGATGAGCCTAAAACCAACATAAATAAAGTGGGAAGATGTAATATTTCTCACATATTATTTCCCTCTCAACATTTTAATCAACAAGTATAAGGCTTTTGTTTAATTAATCAAGATATGAAAATGCTAATATCCAGTAGAGCATTGCTTCTCTTCATAATCAATTTGAGAAGGCTAACATCTATCCTTCGCCTTTTCTTCCATGATAGATGAATTACTAAATAAGATCGATGTTCTCATTATCATGATGAGGTTGTGACGCATTAGCAATTATGACATCAATGCTGAATAACACAATGGAGAAGGATAAACCGAAAAACCTCTCTCTCACCAGTGACGGGTTTGATGCTGTGATATATGCAATGGCTGATGTGGCTGCCGTCGACCACCAATGCCGGAACGAGATCTCTAAGTTGACATCCTTTCAATGTTTTAACAGTATTTTTTTTGTTCTTCGCGTTCATTTGCTTAGCAGAGCTATACTCTCTCTGCAGCATTAAGCATAGCTTAGGGTTCATTTTGGGCAGCTTTCTTGATGCTTTCTAAATCAACATTTTAGCATAAAAATTTCTAGTTCAAGTGTTCTAAAAAGCTATTTTAGGAAGTATAAAAAAAGCCATCCCAAATGAAGCCTTAATCCTAACTACAATTTCAAGTGAATTTAAGACAACTATTCTAGAGTATACAATAAATCCCAGTTTTTGACCAGGTATGTAGTCTACAGCTCAGAACATTAGTTGATTAGCCTAAACATAGAAAGTTATCAACTTGTGCTTCTTTTGGGACAATTTTTTTATTATTTTATAAAATAAATTTTTAGTACAAAAATTTTTAATTCAAACACTGTTTGCTAGGAAAATACTTTTGAAAACAATAACAAAGATGTCTCAAATAAAGCCTTCCTCAATAGTCAATAATACCGAGCATAATTTCTTTTCCTCATCAAGCAGTTAATAATGAAATAAATGCATAATAACATCTCTGAGTTCTTTTACCATATAAAAAACTTTATTTTGTGAAGCAAAATTAACACAAAAATAAAGTTATACGACAAAATCAAGAAGATACATAATTGAATAAAATTAACATGAAAATAATAATGCACAGAGGTTGCCAGGTCGATGCAGAAATGCAAATGTAGGAATAGTGAGCTGATAAAGTCATGGCGGAAGGCGTACATACTTATCTTGATCTGTTGAGGATGCCGAAATGCTTAAGGAAGACAAAAATGGCGGAGAGGAAGTGAGAGGCCATTATAGAAGAGGGAAAAGCTTTTAAATATTTTATTTTTTAAAAGGAGTCTAAACTGTCCCGAAATAATCAGCCTAAGAGCATCTGTTTCAGCTCTACGATTAGAATAGCGATTCAACAGCGAGTGCATCCGATCCATCTATAAATAAATGGAATCCTTATCAGTCACTTAACCAATTATTCTCTTCACAGTAGACAAAGCAAATTAAATCTATCGATATATTGAAATCTTTTACTGACTAACTCGTGAAAGAAGTGGCAGAGTGCCACAAACAAGTATAACACCTCTAGTTTCAGCTAGCATCATTGGCCTCCCACCATAAAATCCTCGCTGGGAGTGAGCGCAACATCTTTTCTATCACCGGGGCAAGCTTGATGTCTTCTCTAACCTCACTAAAGCTGCAGCACACAGCGACACAGAGATTGTATGAATCCAGAAAAATTAATAACAATGATTGATATGAATCAAGAAAAAATATATGATCTACCCAAATCTTGAAGTACTTTTGAATTAAAAATTTTTAAAATTTAAATAATAATCATCTGAACTCTAAATTTGGCATACCTATAGCCAAATCAAGCAGCTTGATTTGGCTAATCCAACGATCCCAAGCTTACTAAATATTGACATCATTAAAACACTTAAATGTTAAAAAAAATACTTCAAATTATTAAAATGTATATCCTAAAAAGCTTATAAATAGAGCCTCATTTTTCACATGAGAGAGAAAGAAGTGAGAAAACTAGAAAACTCTCTTGTATTTTCCAGTTATCATCGCAAATAACTACCACCAACTATTACCATTGGCAAATCACCATCCTCATCACGTGATCACCATCAATAATTGCCACCATCATCAGACTCTTGTCGAGATTTAACCCTGTTGTATTTCAATTATTTTTTTTATGGACACCATACTTCTTGTTACGGACTGGAACCTTCACGGTGGTAGAGTGATAAAGAGTTTAATATCTTAGCTTTGCACTATGATCTAGCACAAATAAAGAGAGAAGGGTGCAAGAGTCATAAGAGACACCAAGAATTTTACATGAAAACCTTTGAAAAAGGGGAAAAATCATGGGGCCTTTCCTAGTTAAAATGATTCCACTAGTCTTTATAGTCGATTATAAACGATGCCCTTCCTCGGGGGAAAGTCTTGGCTTAATGTATCATATAGAGCACTTTAGATAGTTGGGGTTGGAGGAATCTAGTGATAAGGGAGTCATTCTCAAGAGAACATCATCCAATTCATTTGGTTGGCAAGATGATGAAGGTTAGAGGGTCTATCGGTTGTGAGCGACGGAGGTCAGAGGGACCATAGTAGGCGGGCGATAGAAGTCGAAGGGATAGTAGTCAGCTGGTGATAATGGTCGGAGGGACCATAGTGTGTGGGCAACGAAGATTAGAGGGATTGTAGTCAACAGGTTATAGAGGTCGGAGGGATTGTAGTTGATGGGTGACGGAGGTCGGAGGGACTGTAGTTAGTTGGCGATGGTGGTTAGAGGGATCATAGTCAATGGGCGACAAAGGTTAGAGGGATCATAGTTGGCGAGTGATGGAGGCCGTAAGGACTGTAGTCGGTGGGCAACGATGGTCGAAGGGACCATAATCGATGGGCGATGAAGGTATGAGGGCCAATAGTTGGCGGGCGATGATGGTCAGAGGGATCGTAGTCAAAGGATGACGGTAGTTGGAGGGATAGTAGTTGGCGGGTGGTGGAGGTAGGAGGGACCGTAGCTAGTGGGTGACGGTGGTGGGAGGGACTATAGTCGATGGATGATGGAGGTCGAAGGGACCATAGTCGGTGGGCGACGGTGGTGGGAGGGACTGTATTCGATGGGTGATGGAGGTCGAAAGGACTATAGTCGATGGGCAACGGTGCTAGGAGGAACAGTAGTCAGTGGGCGACGGTGATTAGAGAGACCATAGTTGGCAGGCGATGGAGGTTGGAGGGATCGCAGTCAGTGGGCGATGGAGGTTGGAGGGACCATAGTCAGTAGGTGATGGTGGTCGGAGAGATAGTAGTCTACAACCAGGTGGTGGTCTGATGATAGTTGTGAGAAAGTTCAGGAAAAATTGGCGGTCGGGTGGTTAATGGCAGTACGATGATGGTTGGGTGGAATATGGCGGCGATCATCAGCTAGATGAAAGTCTGACTGTCGATGTTGGTCTTCCGAATGGTGATTCATCGGACAGTCGATGAAGTTTCGTCGGCGGTGGTGCTAGAGCTATTGAAGCCTCAGATCTCTCTCCAATCTTTAGCCAGAAGGTCACCTCTCATATAAAGAGTCGGGTCTATTTATAGATTTTTGTGAGTGGCACACCCCACAAATATAGAGAAGATCTTCGATAGGTTTGGAGTGCTACATTAGTTGGCCTGTATTGTTTCCCTCAATCATAGAGCAGTTTTTAAGTGTTTAAGTGCCTTAATGATGCTGGAATTCAATGATCTTGGGCTCGTTGGTTTTATCTCGTTGAGTCGCTCAATTCATCTATAAGCATGCCATATTTGGATATCATTTTGTCATCTAATTAATGCTTTGAAACTTTTAAATACGATTCAAACTCTTAATTCAGACCCATTTTGTGCTCGGATATGACCAATTTTGGTGTCTTTGGGTTCGTCTCTTAGAGACATTTAGTTTGACTATGTTTGCTGGAATTAGAGTTCAGATGGTCCTGAATTTAATTTTGGAAGTTTCCAACTTGACCATGCCTCGAGATTTTTGCATGATCAAGGTGATTTTTAGTGACGTATCAATTGCCCCCTATTTTTGGACGCCAAATCTTACAGAGTCCAAACATATTTATATAATTCCTGTGTAAGATAGGATTAGAGAGAGTCACCTTAGATGATTTGGACACACAAAATGGCAGCCTTTCGATGATCTAGTTAGGAAAGTAGACGTATTAGATTTGACTTATATTAAGAAAGGTAGAGGTAGATCTAAAAAGACTTGGTTAGAAAATATTAGAAATGATCGTTCTTTATTAGATTTAAATGAGAATTTTATTTTTAACAGGACACAATGGAGAAAAAGGATTCATGTAGCCGACCCCACATAGTGGGACAAAGGCTTGTTGTTGTTGTTGTTATTGTGTTATGTGAAGCTGGATCATTAATTGGAGAAAAAATTACCAAAACAATTTACTCTATAATTTTTTGAATAGCTCAAAACTAATCATACAAGCTATTTTGAGCTTTGAAAGTATCAAAATTTACTCCGGAATGTAGAAAAAGGATTCTGAGGACTCCAAAATGTCCAAATCAAACCTTTTGAAGAAATAATATATTAATTTTATTTTTTTGCCTTTTTTGTGAGCCGTGAGCCTCTCTCCATAAGAGAGGCGGAGAAACATTTTATAAAATTAATTTTATTTAATTTTTTAAAAAAATAATTTAAAAAAAAACTATTTTTTTGTTCCAAAATATTCTGAAAATTTTTGAAAAAATCCAAAATATTTTTAGACAAGAAATAATTATTTTATTATATATTTATTTTATTGATAAACATAATTAATTTTATTTTTTTTCTCTTTTATATTCATTTTCTTTCTTTTGAGATTGCCTTTAATATTGAAGGACTTCTTTTCAATATAATAATAGATCGAGATAAGGGGGCTACCATGCTTCAACTATTCTCAGGATGTTGACATGAACGACCTTGTGAGGTTGCATCAAAGGTTGCCCCCAGCTAAGGATTATTTCCCATAAATGGTGCCAAATTATTACAGACTAAAACATTCGTGATGATAGAGAGATAAAGAGCTTAATATCTTAGATTTGAACAAAGATCTAGCACATATTCAGATAAAGAGAGAGGGTACGAGAGTCAATAGAGACACTAAGATTTTTACGTAGAAACCTCTAAAAAAGGAGAAAAACCATAGGACTTGGTCAAGTTAAAATGATTCCACTTGTCTTTGAATTTGATTACAAATGATGCCCTTCCTCGGGGAAATCCTTAGCTCAATGTATTATATAGAGCACACTACATAGATGGGGTTGAAAGAATGGAATGATAAGGGAGCCATTTTCAAAAGAATGTAAGCCTATTTATTTAGTTTGCAGGATGAAGGTTGAAGAGACTATAGTTGATGAATGATGGAGGTCAGAGGGATCACAGTCAACCAGTGATAGAAGTCTGAGGGATGGTAGTCAGTGGGCAACAATGGTCGGAGGGACCATAGTTGACGGGCGAAAGAGATCAGAGGGACCATAGTTTGTAGGCGACGGAGGTCAGAGGGACTGTAATTAGTGGGCAACAGAAGTCAGAGAGACTATAATCGATAGGTGATGGTGGTCGGAGGGACCACAGTTAGCGGGCGATAGAGGTCAGAGGGATGGTAGTTCATGGGTGATAAAGGTCGGAAGGATTATAGTCGGTGAGTAGTGGTGGTCAGAGGAACCATAGTAGGCAGATGAGGGAGGTTAGAGGGATCATAGTTGGCTGGTGATGTTGGTCGGAGGGACTATAGTCGGGCGATGATGGAGGTCAAAAGAAGTGTAGTCGGTGGGCAATGGTGGTCAGAGGGACCGTAGTCGGTGGGCTACAAAGGTTAAAGGGACCGTATTCTGTGAGCAATGGTGGTCAGAGGGAGCATAGTTAGTAGGTAATTTAGGCTGGAGGGGTTACTGTTGGCAACCAATGGATGTTGGAGGGACCATAGTAGAGGGCAACGATGGTCAGAGGGGTAGTAGTCGACGATTAGGTGGTGGTTCAATGATGGTCGGTTGAAAGTCTGGTGGCAATCTATAGTCGGGCGGTTGATGGCAGTCGGGTAATGGTTCAATGATGGTTGGGTGGAAGTCTGATTGCAGTCGGTGGCTGGGTGAAAGTCCAGAGGTCGATGGTGGTCCACCGGATGGTGATTCGTAGGACGGTCGACGGAGGTTTGTCGGCGGTGGTGCTAGAGCCCTTGAAACCTCAAAGTTCTCTCCAATATTCAACCAAAAGTTCCCCTCTCATGTAGATAGTGGGGGTCTATTTATAGATTTTTATGAGTGGCACACCCCGTAATTATAAAGAAGATCTAGGGTAGGTTCAGAGTGCTACATTGGATGGGCCGTATTGATTCCCCCTATCATAGAGCATTTTTTTAAGTGTTTGAGTGTGTTAAGGATGTCTGAATTTAGCGATCTTGGGCTAATTAGATTTGCCTTGCCAAGCCACTTGATTTGAATATAAGCTTATCATATTTGGATATCATTTTATCATCCAAATAATGCTTCGAACCTTTTGAATATGATTCAGACTCTTAATTCCGACCCATTTGGGCTTGGATATAATCAATTTTGGTGTCATTGGTTCGCCTCTTTGAGACGTTTAATTTGACTATAAGTTTGCTGGAACTGGAGTTCATATGGACCCAAATTTAGTTTTTGAAGTTTCCAACTTGAATATGCCACAGGATTCTTGCACGATCAAGACGATATTTGGTGATGTATCAGTTGCCCCTTTATTTTTTAGTCTTAAAATGTTATAAAGTCCAAAAATATTTATTAAAGTTCTATATTTTGTGAAGTTGAAGTAAGAATTATCAAAATATTTTACTCTAAAATATCCTGAATAACTCAAAATTATCATAGAGGCTATTTTGAGCTTTAAAAGTCAAAATTGAGTTTGGAGCATGAAAAAATGATTCTGGGGACTTTAAAAATGTTTGAATCGGACCTTTTGAAGAAAAAATATGTTAATTTTATTTTTTTCACATTTTTTTGGTGAGCCATGAGCCTCTCTCCATGAGAGAGGCAGTGCCTCCTCAATTGAGGTTGCAGAAACATTTTTTTTAATTAGTTTTATTTTATTTCCTTTTTTAAAATTTAAAAAATAAAATTATTTATTTTTTGGCCCAAAAAATTCTAAAATTTTTAAAAATAATCCAGAATATTTTCTAGAAAGGAAATAATTAATTTAATGTATATTTATTTTATTTTTCAACATAATTAATTTTAAATTTATTTTCTCTTTTAATTTTTCAAAAATAGAAGTAGTTTATTTTCACCCATTAAAAATTTCAAAAAATAATAAAAAACTCAAAATATTTTATTTCAAATTCCTACTCATTGATCTATATTTATCCCCTTAAGGAGGGAGGAAGAGGGCTAAACCTCTCATATGCTGGTCAAAAAAAAAAAATTCCATAAATTGAAGAACATCAAACTAGCAAAAATTTGGAGGTTCTTGACGGCATTTAAGACCTGATACTCTTATGCAGTCTCTAGTTCACTCTCATTTAGGGGAGAAATTATCTGGCAAGTGTCTAAATATCGGCGATGGTGGTGATCAAGACCCGATACTCTTACGCAGGCTCCAGTTCACTTCCATTGGAGGAAAAATTGTAATAATCTGTATTTTAACCTAGGTAAATTAAATTTTTTTGAAGTTAATATAACTCCAAATCGCAAACCGTCTTTGTCTTAGCATTGTTATTATAGTATTTTACTTGCACAAATGTTTTTGTAATTTTTGTGTGCTAGTGAAAATCCTTAAGAAATTGGTACATATTGGTACAAGTGAGGATTTTAGGACCGTCAGGTGTCTGCTTTGCAAACCAATTTCACCAATATTTTTTAAATAAAATAATTTATTTTATGGATATTTTTCTATAATTTTTGAAGTCTTAAAATGATTTATTTGAATTTATACTATAAGAAATTGATTAAATTAATAATATAATATTAAATTATTATTTTTAATTAAAATATCTAATTTCTATATTGATTTGTATTATAGATATGATAATTGCTTTATAGATTTGAAACTCGGGCTAGTTTACTGCTTTATTGGCTTTCATAATGTTATGTTTTACTATTTATAGATTCCTCTATTATGTTAACTCAATTCTGTATGAGATCCCTAAGACCTACCTGGGTTTCTTTCTGGTGGCCTAATGATTGGAAAGTGTCCACTTCTCAATTATATAGGTCTCAGTCAAAACCAAATCCAAGTCTAATCAAATCCAATTTCACCTTTCAATTCAATCTCTAGTTCAGCTTTCCACCTACTTTCAGTAAACCTTCAAATCATATCCAATCAATATCAATCACTCATTTATTTGTCATTGATATGGATAATTCAAACTCAACCATTCAAGTACAACATCTAATATAAATCTAAGTTTCCAAACCAAATCCCAAGGTTATGGACCCACTCCTAAAACCCTTTCTATATAGTTTTGTGTACCACCTTGAAACCCAATTAAATGATCTCTGATTTAGAGTCCATCAGTTGCATATTATTTAGTTATGTCTCTAAATTCAACCCATCAAATTTGAGCTCATTTTGAGGCCTCTAGATCTAGAAACTTAATTGATTTTTAAAGGCTGCAAAACCTTTAAATATTTATAACCTGAGCCACTAGACTTGTCATTTAGTGGAATTTGACCTTGGGACCCTTTCCAAACTTTCAAGCCACATCCATAACCTTTGTTATTACTTGTTGAGCAGTAGCCTACACTTTCTTAGACTCAGCTTGACCCAGTATTGACCAGAGGTCAAAATGATCAAAATATCCTTTAAAGGGATTTTTGATCTTTTCCCCAAAACTCAATATAGTTCAACCTTGTAAACCTTGAAATCCTATCATAATAGATCCTAAATATCATTTGTAACACATTGGACACAAAGTCACCATTTGGTTTGACGTAGTTGACTAAGTCAACCATTATTGACCAAAATGGCCCTTAAGGGTTTAAACACTCTTTTCAAACCAAATGAGCTCCCCTTGACTTAGGACCACTTCCATTGAGTTTATATAATCAACTTGAACTCAATGCCCAACCCTTGACCCTAGGTCAACTTGGTTGAACAAGTTAACCAAGTTTGACTAAATACACAAATACCTTAAACCCATTTAAATCCTTTGATCAAGGCCTTGCCAAGCCTACCCAAACCAATAAGGTGACCCCTTAAGTTCCTAGGAGACCCCTCTTCAGGACCCAAGACTTGGGCCCACTTGGGTTAGCCATTTAGCTTGACCCAAGTGTCCTAAGAGAGGCTTCCCTTGAGCTAAATTTCACTCTAAACCAAATTGGATCAAACCAATAGTGGCATTGGGTCCCTCATGACCCGTTCCCTAGTTGACACAGCCCTTGGGTCAACTTGAGTTAGGAATTAGGCTAACCTAATATGGTCAAAATAACTATATGTTGAGCCATTTTCTAAATTAGACCTCACCTAGCCAAATCAACACCTCCATTAAGTGGCCCTAGGTCCAACATACCTACCCTAGCTAGCCCAACCCTTAGGTTGACTTAAATCAACTTCTAGGCTAGCCCAACTTTGATTTGCGCCCATTTCCTCCATAGTCCACTTCAAGCTGAATACTCACCTGCATTGGGTAGCTCTTGGCCTGGTGTACCTTCCATATCAATTCCATGAGCTGGCCTGACCCAAGTTGAGCTCAAATTGATCCAAACCATATAGGTTTGGGTCAACCGAGCTCATTCCAGTAATTAAACTATTTCAAGACCAATTGGCTTTCCCATTGAGTTCACTGGACTCCTAGTATCCTTTCTAGCTCACCCTAACTCAGCCAGTGGCCAGTAGTGGCCAGAATGAATGAGAGAAGCTTTCGATGGTCCCCTCCATTTCCAGCCTTGTCCAAGGATGCCTAGTGTTCATCCCGTTAGCTTTAGGCTCACAGACCTCTAGGAGGATGTCCCCTCCCACCTGGAAGCCATCTAGTCATCCACCAATAACATCCTAGCCGTCCACAGCCATAGGAGCCATTCGAATAGGGCTCCCTTGCCCAAACCTCCTCATTCGCATCCAAGCTCTTGAAAATCCTCCTTAGAAGTCTTTGAGCATTCTCCTCTTATTCCCTAACTTCCCAGCCCTCTTTGACCAGTGGTTCGAGCAAGCTCCGAAGAATTCCTTCCACGTCTCGCTCAAACTCTTACTTCTGGTGGTCCTCCAGCTGAGACGTGTGAAGTAGAAGTCCTCTCCTTCATCCCCTCATGCTTCTTGATAGAAAAACCCATTTGTAGGGGCTTTCTAACCGATGAGAATCCATTCCCGAGCTCCTAGTAAGGTAGTGGTGGTCAAGTGTGAAAGGAACTTTCAATCCAATGAAATCCCATCGTTGGATTGAAAGTCCCTACTGTCCTGATCCTCTCCATGAAATTTCATGCAAGTTCATTGGAGGTCGAGGGATTGCCTGGATCACGTTAGAGAAGGTTTATAGTTATGGACGCCCGCTAGAGGTTGAGGATAAAATCTGATATGTTGATCTCAATCAATGATTAGGATTAAATCTTGTGGTCTCAGAGGACACTTAATCCCAGCCCTTCGATTCTCCATCAGATGACTATAGTTAATCTCGCAGTTACACAGTCAATGCTAATGATTAGTTATCAAATCGAATTGCGCCGGGTGTAAAGTGCACTGTTGATTGTATAATTTTGGGATTAAATATTCCAAAAATTATATGAAACTTCAAAAATTCATATCTCCCTCCACACTTGACCAAATTAGGAGTTCTTATGCTTATTGGAAAGATCTCACGGAGATCTCTAAAAGCCCTATGGTCTTAAGCCATAATTTTTTCCGTGTTATTATCAATTTCAATTTGAATGTTTATGGTATTATTGTATTTATATGTTAAATTGATGACCCCATGGCTTGAGATTTTAGGGGATGAATTTGAGCATGTCTCTTATTTACCCAAATTATTTACCCTCTGTTTAACCAGATTAGAGGTATGTTTGACTCAATTTAAACTTAGGGGTCATTATTTGATCCCTAAGTTCAAATTGATCTTATGATCTATCCAATGAGATTTAGGATTTGATCTTTGGTGTGTTAATTAAGCTTAGTCTAGAGAGTTAGAGCCATTGATTTCATCCCCCCTCCAGGCCTAGGATAACGACTTAGGAATTTTTGAAGGTAACATAGAGGTTGCCTTAGGCGGCTTGGTTAACCACCCTAGAGAGTTCCACTTGGGCCCTAAGTTATAGGGATTAGACCTTGAGATCAGCTGATCCCATGGCCTAAGTTTCACTAGAAATGAAATCCATTTGGTCCACCAATGAGGAACCCCAAAATCCCCTCCTAGATTTGACCTAAAATTTGAATTAATTCATAATTAATTCATGTTAAATCCTAAAAATCCATTTAAGGTCTCTAATTGATTATAATTAAATCCTTAGTTCATGAAAATTAAAAGCCCTATAATTAGATTTCAAATTTAACATTAATCTAATTTTAAGAGAAAATTGGTAATTAATTAGATTAATTAATTAAAATATTTCAAAACTTCAAAAAAAATCCCTGAATACTTGGAAACAACCCCTTAGGTCGTTTCTGACCTTTGGGGTAATTCCAAGAGGTTTGGGACTTATTTGCATCAAAACCTAAAAATCCCCTTAATTACACAATTTAGAAAATCCAAAAAAACCTAAACTTTGGAAAATCATAAATAATTCAAGAAAAATTTAATTTAATCAAAATTAAAGCCATTCAACTCTAATTAAAATCTACTATTTTCTCAAAATATTAAACCTCCAAGATTAAGTCAAAGTCCAAAAGTTAACTCTCTCGTCAATTGTAATTCAAAAGTAGGTCAAAACTTCACAAAATCATAATTTAATATAAAAAAATCTAAATTGTGCAAATTTAGAGTCTAATTACTCATCTTAAGGTCCAATATTAAAAAAAATACTAAAATTTTAAAAATTATTTTAATTTTAAAAGTCAACTTTTGACCCTTTAATTAAGGTAATTTAACAATTGGCTAAAAATTCCAGAAAACTATAATTTTGTTAATAAAATCAGTTAACCTACATTTTAATATACGACAAGCACTCCAAAGATGAAGTTTTGAAGATGGACTATCTTGAGCAGTGGTATTAGAGATCTTAAGGAGGTTTGGTTCCTCGAGCCCATTATGACAACGTCACAAACGGATTCAATGGAGTGTAAAATCTTAAAAATAAATAACTCTCAATTACCTAACTAAACTAAAATCCTTAAGTTAATTACATCAACCTGGTTTATAGGCAGGACTACCATGAGCTGTGGGGCTAAGTGTCCTAAGGAGACCTTGTTCCTCGAGCCCACTATGATAACGCCATGAACCGGTTGATGAAAAATCTAAATTAATTTAACCCTTAAAATCATCTATTAATCAAATTAATTAAAATTCATCAATCCCTTAATCTCTTACTAATTAAATTCATTTGATTAGTCAATTTTTAAGATATATTCTAAAATAAATCTTAATACTTATTATTTAAATTAACAAACCCGAACACTAGATAATGTCAACAAATTGCCCAATTTAGGATATATCCAAGCCACACAGCTTACCTCACACACTTTAGATGATTTGCTAAGACAACTAACTCTAGTCTAGGCTCGATCGGTGTTTACTTTTACTATTGTGTGCCAGGTTTTCGGAGTTTTCATTGCATGCTGTGATTGAAAATTGATTGATGTGAGTGTTTACTTACTTTATCTATAATCTGTGAATTGAGGTGATGGATGGTAGTTTTCCCTTAGGTTAGGAATGATCTAGTTGCTCATTAAATTTTTTGCTTGTGCCCACGCTCGTATATGTCTATAAATTTAGGGAGCATAAATAATGATTTAACTAACATATTTTTATGCAAGTACTAAATTGCTCCCCCTTGAAATTAAAAGAGTGTGGCCATGTGCGGCTGGGATTTAATCTAATACAAATATATAAACTACTTGGGATTGACTTATGTTTAAATTTCTTAGGATAACCCTCCAGGAGAGTCTAGATTTTTTATTTTTAACAGCGACGTAATTTATTTAAAGTTAAGAGTTGTGAAAGTTAGACGTTTAAGTTGGGATTTATGTATCCAAAGTTGGATTCCAAAGAGGAAAGGATACTTCTTAGGGAGACAGTCCTTTTCCATTTGGAAGCTAAATTTGAATAATTTTAGTACCCAAAATGAAAAGAATAACCTCCCTTTCAAGGGCAAAGTTTTCTTTTTCATTTGGGTATCCAAATACGACGAATTCAAGGAGCCCAAAGAAGAGGAGGATGAAGAGTTGAAGACAAAGAATATCTCACTTAAAGTCAACTTGCGTCGATCCTAGTATTAGTATTAAGGTTCGTTGTCAGGCCCGACCACTTTTAATTTATGTAAATTTTGGGTTATAATAAACATGCAATTTGCATATAGACATTTAATTAATTAATTAATTAATTAATGTGTTTGATTTACTCTACTTGCGTATAGGATTACCTACTTTTTTTTAATTTTTTTGGCATTTTGCATGTCAAGTTTTGTTTTAGCCTGGAATTCGATCGGAGGCTCGTGAGGGTACGCTAAAGATATTTTCTACTTAAATCAAATTAAAAATTTTAAAATTTTTTATTTTTGTTACATTAAAATTTTTAAGACAATATAGAAACTCTAATGATCTAAGAAGATAACATAGAAATTCTAACGATCTAAGAAGTAAGCTCGCGGACTGCCGAGAGTTAGCATAAGCATATTTTACCTTCTCTTCCTTGTTACGCACCTCCATGCATGCGAGTTCTGGTAGGCCACCTAACCTATTAGGGTGCAGTCATGTTAAGGGGATGTTGTATAATCTCCAGAGAAAAAAAAAATTTAGCCTTTTTTAAAACTACTAAATATTAAATTTATGCATTTTATCGAGTCGACCAACATGCATTACCTTAAAAACTAGTTAAATGAGTCTAAATCTTTAATTGCATTTGATTCAAGCATTCTCACCCTACATAGGTCAAGGGGCCAATTAGGATTTGCTCTAGATGTCAGACCTAATTTCCAAAAACTTTAAATAATAGCCCATCACTCTTTCATAAAGATACATGAATTTTAAGCACTTAGGTAGTTAGCTGGCTCTGTAATCTAGGCCAGGGTAAGTCTAAGTTTTGCATTTCATTAGCTAGGTTTGGGCTACTATGGTCTAGTTCCCAATTTAGATTTAGGATCATGGGCAAATTTTGAATCATAAGACCACAACCTCCGAGAATATAATCCTAAATTTCTAATAAAATGATTAACTCAAATTAAAAATTTTCTTAATGAAAAACTTAAAGCCCAACACTCAGCTTAGGTTGGGGCACTTTTGAATTATTTTAGAATCCTAAAGTGCCTCCTACCCCTTCTCCGTTGATTCTAGAAATAAGTGTTCAAATTTTATTCTTTTCTTTGTTAAAACTCTAAATTTACCTCCTTTGATATCACTCCTATAAAATCTTTAAATAAAACCTTTATCATTATTTTAATTGAGAGTATTCTTAAGAGACCCTAGTTTCCTATAAAGTAATTAACTACGAGGGCTTGTGGTCATAGGAAATTTAGAACCCACATCCACTTTTTTTAAAAAAATCAATTTTCAAAATTCAAATTAATATACTTTGGGAAAATAAGAATCAACAATGATCTTTATGTCATATTTGAATAATTGATAATGAATGATATTTTCTTCCTTTGGGGCGATATATCATTTGCTGATAAAACTTTGAATATAAAATTAATAATAATTCATTTAGTTTATCATAGCTAGATATTTGATCGAAGTTCACTTTGACCCTTCAGGGCCATATGTAGTTCTTTCCTAAATTTTGTTAAGATATCCTAAATGGAATTTGCAATTCTAAATCTGAACCCCAATTTAAAATCTTATTTCCACCTCTCGAGATGGTATACCTTTTCTGATGGTATGTTTGATTTCAGAATTAAAATTTAAAGTCATTTTTAAAATTTCCCAAAGAAGATTAACCTTTTCAAAACCTACTTTTTCAAGCACTTTTAATCCTAAACATACTACTGCATGTGAATTTTACTATTTTTGTAATGATCCAATGATCTTATGAATATTATTGTTATGATTTGATCCCTGATATGCATATTGCTACTTTATCGTGCTTTGAATTTAGTTATAGATTTTGGTGACTTGTTGGGCTTTTTAGCTTATTATATGTGGTTAAATGATTTCAGGTTAGGGCATAGGATCAGGAGTGTGAGGCTAGTCATGATTCCTTCAGGTTCAAGTCTTTTTTGTTTTAGCTATTCAGGATAGGATATATTTATGATGATTGTATAAATCTTGAGTATTATATATAACTTTTGGGAATGAATATAGATGTGTACATTAGTGTTTTGAATTATAAAATCTATTTTTACTATTTATTACTGATAGATGATATTATATAGCTCTAGTTGTTATTTATTAAAAGAAAAATGAATAATTCTTCCAAATTAGATTATGGGGCGTCACAAAAACTATTTTGCAAGAGTCTAAATATTAGTGGCGATGGTAATCGAGACCCAGTACTCTTTCACAGGCTCCAGTTCACTCCCATTAGGAGAAAACTTATTTGACAATAGACTAAATATTAGTGGAGGTGATGATGGCGATGATTAGGACCTGATACTCTTTTGCAGGCTCCAGTTCACTTTCGTTTGACAGAAAACCAGATAACCTAACTCAAACAGTGATATTTAAAAATAGAGAATTGGAAGCTTCCAAGATGATTTTTTGATGCCGCGACACTGGTAATGCTGTGGCGCTGGCTGTTTTGCCACTGCAAGTCTTGCAAACTTGGAACTCATTGCTACAATATCAAAATTGTGGCACCTTTATGGTGTTAAAGGTTGTTTTGTAGTGTTGTTTCGGCGGACACTGCGGTGCTATAAGCTCCTTAAAATTTTTACCATTTTTGAGTTTTATCTATAAAAAAATAATTAAAATAACACATTTTCAATGAAAATAAAATATATAAAACACTATATATTTTATACTTATCAAATTCTCCCCAACTTAAACTATTGCTTCTTCCCAAGCAAATATAAAAATCCATACTTCGAATTAATTAAAATAACTAGAGTAAAAATTGAGAATTTAAAATTACTAAAATATAGGATAATACACTATAGTCTAGAAGTAGTGGAAATGAACAAAGTTATAATTCTAGTTTGAAAAAAAATACTAATAATTATCATAACCAGTCACCCTTATCATTGCTTAATTTGAATTTATATGTTATAAATATATTCATTAACTTTTGAATTTTGAATTGAATAATGTATCTTAAAGATTAAAAGTGTTTGTAGTTAAATTGATATGTCATTAGTTCACCATCATTTGTACTAGCTCTTCTTTCTTAGCCTTTATGAATTTAAGTATAAGATTATAGCTAGACTCTAAGTTTTTATCTAATATTAATTTTTGAATGTACTCTCTTTCTTTTTCTTCTTCTCTTTTTGTTTCTTTTTAGAACTCTTATCACATTTAATTTTCTTTTTATTTTTGCGGAGTAAGTAGTTAATAATTTTGAATATCAATTTTGCTTAAAATCTTCTTACAATTTTAATGAGCTTAATGTAAGTATTTAATAAAATTGCTATGATTTTCACTTTGAAACTACCCATATCTAGACTTTAACCTTAATTATTCATCTTCCAATAAAAGATCAATATATAAATATATAACTTATAAATTCAAGTTAAGTCAATAATTTAAATGATCTAAGTTAATTAATTATTAATTTTTTTCATTCTATGAATTATAAAGTAGTATTCATTTAAACTATGATATAGGATTTTATTATTATCATAACTTTATATAATTTTTAATTATCATTTTTATTAGGGTTAATTAAATAATTAGAATGCAAAAATATTACTGGAAGGCAATGTAAAAATGTAAGTATAAGGGAATTTTAATCAAATGTAAATAAAAACACAAATGAATATTAGTAAATAACAAATGCTTTTCATATGAATTATAGAAAGGTGTAAAATATGTGATATATAACAAGGTAATGCAACATATAAGATAACTAGTGCTACAAGCACTGTCACTCTGTGGTGGCTCTTATTCCCATAATTGATCATCATGCTAATAGAATAATATCACTCCAACATGTCACTTAGATTCCCCCAAAGAAAAGAAAAGAAATAAAAAAATATACTACACAATAAAAGTAGCATTCAATCTCTCTATCTCTCTCCTTAAGACAAATAAAAATAACTCATAACTGGCTGAATCTTGGTCTTCCTCCTCATCCTCATCATCATTATCATCATGGCCTCTCCCGCTAGACTTCCAAACAAAGTGGTCATAAGTTGGTATAGATGGAAACTAAAGCCGATTAAGATGCTCCACAAAAGGGCTACTTCTAAATATTCCAACAATAACATCATCAAAGTCAGTAATGTATCTATAATGCTTTACTAATTATTCCATGCTATGGGCCATCCTCATCATCATCTCAAGCTGCTAATCCTCATAGAAGTGAGTAACCTCTTCCATCTCTCCTCTTAATTCAACCACCTAATCTCCCAAAGTTTTAATAATTCTAGTGCTCCTACTATTGCTACTGCTACTAGGTCTCCCAAACACTCCAGGCTCACTAAGGTCTCCTTTGTCCTCCTCTTTCTCAACTTGCTTAAAGCCTAATATTTTTCCTTTTATACAATAGGGAACAATTATTCATCTATTTTCTTCCCCCTTACACCTGCCACAACACACAAAGCCATAAACTAGAGATGGGTGCCCTAACTTAATAGAAGTTGTACCCCTAAAAATGTACATGAGAAAGGAATAAATAAGTTTCAATGGAATAACCTATTTGAATAGCATAATTCAATATGGCATGGTAACGGGTAACTTCATTAATGTTAGTAGCTAGGCAATAAATGGGCTAAAATGAAATAGTGCCATGCTTTAGAGGTTTGGGTCATGTACACAGCTGGGAAATTGATAATTTTATTTTCTCTCATTTTCCAACTAGCTCCACTATCAAGTCCACACAGAATATTCAAGATATCTTAAGGATTTATATGTCTCAAAGAAGTGTATTCATTAAATTCAAAATCCCTAAGCTTATCAATTTTATTGATTACCACAGAATTGAAAGGGACCCACTTACCCCTAAAATAGTATCTATTATCCACTGCCTCCTTTCCTTAGCAAAAAATTCTTTGACAACATTACAATGGCAGCAAAGAGCTCTTCACAAAAATTTTTACAACCCCTACTCATAATGATCTGCATGATTGGGTGGCTTTGATTCTAAAATTCCTCTCAGGAATTAGTTATTTGGCCATAACTAAATTAGGAAACCTGTATTCTACATCAGTAGAAATGAATCTAATCTTATCAAAGGTAGAGGAAGCCCTCTTATTTCCAAACATTTTAGGGGCCATCTATCTTGAAAGGATTACAAAGAAGAAGAGATTAAGGGAAATAATATTTATGAATGAATAAAAATGTAACCCACCCCCATTTTATAACTCGACGGAGTGTTGTAGTGCTACTAGAAATGATGCCATGACACTCAATGTATGAACAAAATGATAAAATGGTCAAATTTACAAGCGTTGCGGTGGTCTAGGCAAAGTGGCATAGCGATGTGGGTTTTGAGATTTTTTAGCGTCGATTTAGAATTGGCCACCATTGCACTGTTTTTACATGTGTAAGCACAGCAGTGCTTACATCAGTAATAGCCACGGTGCTATTAATGAATAAATAATGGATGTGTAATGGCTCCACAATATTAGTTATCAGTATTGCGGCACTTACCAAAGTTTCATCAATAATGTTATAACAATATAATATTCTTTTGAATTGGTAGAACCACAGTTTATTACTTAAATGGTTGGGCACTACGGCGCTAAAAAAATCTGCACCATGGTGATAATTAACCAAGCAAATGGTGGTTCGAAATGAGCATTTATCAAGGTTTAGTGCTACAATGCTTACTTTCAAAATCATGATGCTTGGGAGAGTAGCACTGCATTATTAAAACACTCAATGTTGCGATGCTTAATTAAATTTGTGCTTATTTTTTATTTACTAAATTTACATCAAAAATTTAATTATAAGAACAAAACTAAATGCAAAACATGTCAAGAATAATAATATATACAACATGACTCATTTTAATTCAAATAATTAACATGACACACTAAAACTAAATCTAGGTTTCCTCCCATACAATGCTAAGTTTATACTTCAGTACTTACCTGGATTTATCAGTTTGTCTAGGGTACATTGTTATAATTCTTCAAATAATTATCACAAAGATCTTTTTCTTTTTCCTTTGGGAACATTAGTATTACTAGGTAATGATCCAGGAGGTTTACTGCTGACTGAAATTATAGGCTGACTTAATTAGATTTTGAAATTTTAATAAAAGCAATTTAATTTTGAAATTGAATCCCTAACCGTATCACTATATCTTCCAATGATGATTTTCAACTTCCAAATTGATTGCTTTGATTAAATCCTGGAGCATATATAGGTCTAGGATTAATAGTAGGTTGCTAAGGATTATTCCAATTTACTTCTTGATTATTATGACTAAAACTTCATTGATTGTTACTAGCAAAATTATTTGATCTATTAAAATTAAGATGGTTCCTCCAACCTAGATTAATATATTTGAGTAAGGATTATTTTATCTTCCAATAAAATTAATATTTTTAATCCCTTGCACATTACTATTTTCAATTAAATTTTATTCCTCTAATTACATAGATAATTTAGTTTCTAATCCATAATTCATTCCTATTGTGCTCAACTTCTTAGAAATTACTACAACATGTGCAGTCGATATTGATAAAGCATCAAATTCATAAATTCTTACTACTCTCTTAAGATTTACCCTATCAATAGGCCACTACAAATTATTAGTAGTCATTCCTCTATTAATTCATTTGCTTCCTCAAATAGCTTAGACATTAATAATCTCGAGCTGCAGCATCTATAATTACTCTAAGAGATCTTACTAATCCATTATAAAATTTTTGAATAACCAACCAATCCGGTAAAGCATGGTGAGGGAATTTCTTAAATATTTTCTTAAATCTCTCCAAACTCTCATAAATTAATTCCCCTTTAAACTAGGCAAAAGAAGTGACATCATTTCTAAGTTTGATAGTCTTTAAAGGTGGGAAATACTAAGCAAGACACTTATGAGCTTACTCATTCCAAGTGGTTATAGAGCATGGGGGTAAGGAATTCAATCACATCTTAGCTTTATCTCTTTGAGAAAATGGGAATAAGCTAAGTTTAATAGCATTATCATTGGAACCTTTATACTTAAATGTTGCACAAATTTTTAAGAAACTAACATGTGTAAATTGGGATCTTCAATAGGAGTTCCCCAAAACTGAGAATTTTGAACCATTTGAATTATAGCAGGTTTTAATTCAAAATTATTAGTATGGATCATAGGTCTATTAATGCTTTGATGAATTTTATCTATCAAAGGGTTTTCATAATCCCTAAGAGGTCTAGAATGATCTTGATCTAGTATAGGTTCAGCCATTTTCATTATCTTTTTAGTTCTTTGAATTTTTAAAAGGGTTCTTTCTATTTCAGAGTCTAACAACAATTGTTCCTTTATATATCTATAAAGCATGCTACCATGAATATGCAATAAGAAAATAAAATAAGTAAAATTAAAGATACAAGTAGGTCTAACTATATAGTTAGTTTAATAATATAATGATAAAGCGATAGAGTAGAGTGCCAAACCCATTAGCAAGTATACTTACTTGCAATAAACTACTATCATTTATTCTAATTGTAATAATTATTCGACTGAAATAAAAATGATATTTGTAAAGATTCTATCATTGAATAAAGTAGTAAAATATTGGATACAATATTTAATAAAAGTTTTTTAATTGATGATGGTAAATTTCATATATTTCTTCATGAGACCCTTAATTATAGATGTGATTTAGATCATATGTATCCCTAGATCTCAGTCAAGCTTGTAGGGCTGAAAATGATATCTACTGACCTCTCACAATCATAGTATCTCCTTAAGAACCTAAAATATTTTACATATTATGTCTAGGCATACAAACATCCTATCTCAATATTTTTGGATATTCTTGAGAAAAAGAATATTCATTAGTACTTAACATTCACTTTAAGAGAAATAGCCAGACATAAAATAAATGACAAATAAACTCATTTTCATTAAACTCATGTAAGAATAAAATTACAAGAGAGTGATATCACCGTAAAGGATTAAAGTATCTTCTCTACACTCCTTCTCCCTTAACTTATAGAATTGCTTCATGAAACACAGGCTGAACACTCCAAATAATTATATCTTCTACTTCTCTAGCCTCTCTTAGATTTTACTTTAAGAGGGAACTAGAGAAGTACTCTAAAAAGAAGTACAAAATTTTACACAAGTTATTGAACTTCCTTACAAACATAACATTATAACTATTTATAGGATAACACTAAAAGGCATCTGGTGTTGTAGTGCTTGAAAGAGTGGGGTCGTGGTGCTATAGAAGTGAACTAATGCCTCAGTATTGAAACTTTTGTATCTCCATGGTGCTTATTGATGTGGATCGGTTACTTCGTAAACAGTCACATCTCTTCACTAAGAGTACATGGCCCATGAAAGTTACAACAACAATGCTATGGCAAGGTTGACATTCAACCGCTGTGTTGCCTGTGTGGAAAAAATGGCAGTAAGTGTGAGAAATTATGGCACTATAGCATTTAAAAATAGAGAATATAAAGCCTCCAAGCTAACTTTTTGACACTGTGGTGCTAGTAATGCAGCGGCGCTGGCTATTTTATCGCTATAGAGCTTGCAAACTTGGAACACGACACTGCAATGTCCAAATTTTGGAGCCTCTGTGGTGTTAAAGGTGGTGCTGCGGTGTTTTTATCAGATGTTGTGACACTATAATCTCTTTAGAATTTCTTCCTTTTTGAGTTTTTTAAGTCTAATAACAACTAAAATAACACATTTTAACTCAACATAAAATATGTAAAATACTACATAATTTATACTTATCACTAAGAAGCAACCTCAACCTAGCAAATAAATATCTACAACTACAGGATTCCAAATAGCCCTACACACCTCCAATTAGTTGAAACCAAACTCCAATTCCATACCAATAGCAACCCCCTAAAACTCTAAAACTCAAATCCCGTTGTCGAAGTTTACGATGGAACATGTGACCCCCTATATGTACTTTATAAAGCATGGCAGGAGGAAGTTTGAAGGAAATATTATTGACAAAGTAGGTAGGCCCTATATGTGCTATTTGTAGCATAGAAAGGATAGTCTTAAGTACCCATGTACATGCTACTATGCCTACAAAAACATTTACATGCTTTCATACAGGTACCTCTAAGACTGATATATATTTTTTATAGCAAGGCAGGATTAAAGATATCGACTGTGATGTCACCTGACCCCAACCATACATGTTTTTTATAGTATGGTGAGAAGACCTAGCTCTCCAAAATTCCTCCTATGCATGGCAAACACCTGAAGATTGCTAGAATTTCTACTAAAAATTGGGACTTAAAATTTTTTTGCATAATAGGGAACAAAATTGAAATAGGGAAACTACAAGGTTGCAAACTCTAAATAATATAAGAAATTAAAGTGTAAATTAAAATATCTAAAATAAAATGCAAAAAAATATAGTTCAAAATGTAAATAGCAGCCAACAAAATATAGACTACAGAGAATTAAACTTATGTTAATAATTTCAAAACAAAAGATGTGTTATAAGTGAAATTTATGAAATTAAATAAGGAAAAAAAGTAGGGAATCTATAACAAGCATAATAGCATGCTTGTGGTTGACAAAAGTGGACTTCAAATGAACAAAGTAGTCTGCTTAAAAGATCATTATTTGTCTACAGGAAAAAATCAAATTACCTTTAATGAAAAAAATAATTTACATAAAGATAAGGATAGACTACTTAAATAAATATATTAGATTTCCTTCAAAAGCAATGGACATATGATAGATAGAGTAACATACCTAATGGTACAAGAAGGGCCACTTGTAACATACACAATAGCTCACCTATGGGCAGATACAGAAGACTTATGATAAATGCAATCTACCTACAAGCAATATTAACCAAATTGTAAATAATGCATATTATCTACGAGCATGAACAAAGAGGTCTTAATGGATACAACGATTCATCTTGAAGCAAAGATGGATGACTTATAATGAATTCAGCATGCCTACAGGCAGCATCAATCAACTTGTAAAGATCACTTATACTACCTAAAGACAATAAGACGGAATATTATAGTGAATGTGATAGAACACCTATGAGCAATAATAAAAGACTTGTTATAAGTAACATTATAATTCACCTGTGAGTTAAAGCTGAAAATTAGTAGTGCATATAACTGCTTTCCTATAGGCAATAATAGAAGATTTATAATGTTCACATCAATCCATCAAAGGGTAAGAATAGAGGAGTAGCAATGAACACTACAATTTACCTGTGAGCAGAAGAAAAAATTAATTATATGCACAACTAGTCTACAAGTAGCAAAAGGAGATTGTAGAAAATAATTGTTAACATCACATTTGGCTTGTGAAATCATTCCATTAATTGTCAATAGAATTCAAATTGAATTGTATTTAAATTAATCAAAGTTGATTTGATCACACCAATTAAATTTGAAGACACCGAGTCTGATTTGATTCAATTTAAATTTGATTTGTCTCGACGCCATCATAGATTGTAAAATTGAGTCAATTGATTGTTATTGTGAGTTGAGAAAAGTCCAAATTAATCACAACTTATTTAATTTTTATAAAACAAATTCAATCAAGCATCGTCGATTCATTTTGAATCAATTCTAGTGAATTTTAACATCGACAACTTCAATTGACTCGATATAGCCCATTTCAGTGCAATATATATTAAATCGATGCTAACTAACCCAAGTTAATTTAATCGACATAATTTGAATCCAAAATTTGAAGATTTGACATGTTTAGTTCAGCTTTCATTAGCCATTTAGCTCTCAAACCCCTCTAAAGCAGGAGTTATTTTAAGCCATTGAATTGAATCAAGAGAGGGGTAGGATAGTCATTTGGCTTGCTAAAGAAGGCATCTAGGGCTTCTAAGAGATGAATGGGGGCTTTTTTGGGTGGCATCAACACACTCTTTTGGCCCCCTTGCTTGCATGTGATCTAAAGAGCGAACAAGGAGGAGGCGGACGGGAGAAACGAGCAAAGGAGGAGACAAACACGATTTGAAGAGGAAGAAACGATGATCTAGGAATCTCCTTCTTCATCTCTTTCTCTTCTTCATCTTTTCTTCTACATTCCCCTTCTTCATTCTTCTCCGTATTACTTCTCAAGTCCCCTTATTCTTCTCAAAATTATCATCCCATTTGGTTTAGATTTCTTATAGGGATAAGAATATACATTATTCTGCTTTTTTTTAAGGAGTGCAAAATGCATTAATAAATTAGAACCGAAATCCAAGATACAAACTACTAAGAGTAAACCCACATCTCACTTTCTTCCTTTACCAATTGGACAAAGGAAGTAGGAAGTTTACTCTCACAAAAGAAATCCCAAAAGAAATCATAAGAAAAGGCAAGCCTAGCACAATAATCGGCCAGCTTGTTACAACTCCTAGGAACAAAATTAAACATAACCTTATTACAATTTCTAAAAAACAAAGAATCATCATCTTTAATGCACCTCCCAAGCTCCTTCGATTTGCTGTACAACTTGTGAAGAAACTGGATCACATTCTTATTATCCCCCTCTATAATAATACCAGCAACATCAGTAAGAAGATCTGACAAAATCAGCTGAATAGCTCTAAAGGCCATGAACTCAACCTGAGAGATATCCCAATAAACCCCGTTAAAGCCAAAAGCCAACACGAATTTACCCTTGAAATCTCGTACAACCCCTCCAATAGCAGCTCCATAATTAGAATTGAGGGATCCATCAATATTAACCTTATACCACTCAGGAGGAGGAGGATGCCATGAAATTGACAATAGTCCAGAGGACTGAATAACATCCCAGTGACCTGAGAGGATATCTTTGTATGCCAAGGCAGCGAACTCGAGCACATTAGCTGTAATGCCAACAGCCGTAGCCCCTGCTTTACCATGTATGACCTTGTTCCTATCATTCCAAGAAAACCATAACAGCGTAACATATAACCGAGCCTGCTCCGGATTAGCTACAGAAAGAACCTTCAGCTTTTCCAAACAATCCTTGAACCCGTTGAACTTCGGTAAACAAATGCTCCACCTGCTTAGAACAACGATCACTTCCTCCAGTTTAGAGCAAGTAGAATTAATATGATCACTATCTTCAATATCTCCACAACCTCTTGGACAAACATTACAGGTAGCCAGCCTCCTATAAACAAGGAATGCACCTGTAGGAACAGCCTTCAGACAAACATGCCAGAAAAACATCTCCACCCGAGCAGCAAGTTTTAGATTCTGAATCCAGGACACCTCCTCCAGTTGCACGTCCTCCCTGTAACTGTCTTCAATCAACAAAGAATGTAAAGATCTACCACTCCATTTTCTCTTTAACTCCATAAAGTCACCATCCTGGTTATTAAAAATCTTGATACTTGTTATTAGATTAACAAGATCCTCCCCAAAGTATAAGGACAACATGCTATGATCCCACCTCCCATCCTGAATGAACTGATCCAGCCGCACCTTATCATTTTCAAACATAGCAACAAATGTTGGCCACTAGAGTAAACACTTGTCTAGGATCCAAACATCTTGAAAGATATCAATACTATCACCCACAGCCACATTCCACCTCATGAACCTCTTGAGAGCCTTCCACCCACATGCTATGATCTTCCAAGTAGGAGAGGCACCCCCCCCCCCCCCCCCACCACCTCATGATTCCACCAGAACTCCCCATATTTGGACAACAGGTTCCTGCTCAGCAAGGTTGTCAGGTTCTCCAACATCTTCCAAGCAAATCTAGTACGCAAAGCTCCTAACCTGGACCCAGCCGACTGCACACCCCATCCTCCCAAAGCTTTCGGCTTACACATAACATCCCACGCCACATAATGCAGGCCATGACTTCCATCATGCTTATTCCAAATAAAGCTTCTACACAGCCTATCAAACTCCTTTAAAATGCTTAAAGGGACAAAAGAATGAGACAAAAGAAATAATGGAATGCTGTAGAAGATAGATTTCACCGACACCAATCTTCCTGTCAAAGAAATGAACCTGTTACTCCAAGCATTCAATTTAGTGAAGGCTTTGTCCAAAAGCACCTGGAAATCCGATTTTCGCAACCTCCTCAAAGCCATTCGAACACCCAAGTGCTCCAGCTCATCCACTCGCTTGAACCTCATCAGCTTTCCAATTTTCTTCCTCCTCCTCCTCTTAACTGACTTGCCACACATGAATGCCGACTTATGGATATTAATAGATTGGCCCGTCCATTTGCAATAGTCACCTAGAATCCCTTTCACCTGCTTGATACTTTTCACTTTAGCATCTGAAAGAACCAACACATCATCTGCATAGAGAAAATGAGAAATCTTCTGACCTTGTGGCAAGATCTTAATACCCAAATTCATATTCTGCTTTATATTTCTTAATTAGTCATTATCTCTTGAGATTAGAAAAAGAGACTTCTCCACCTCATTTTCTTTCAAACAAGTAAGTGAAAATCCTTGAAACTTCAATTCTTTATTAAAAAAAATGAATAGGGAAATTTGGATTATTTTATTCATTATATATACATATTTTGTTTCTCTTTGAAAAGAACCTCTAAGCAATGGAGCTTATTTCTTGGTGCAAGATTCATGGAAATTATAATTGTATATGCATTGTCTTCTCTCAAAGAGGTTTTGAGCTAGTGTTTACTGAAGAATTTTCTATTTTGCTTGAGGATAAATAATCAGTGTGGTTTACATATGACCTTACTTTTTAAAAATACTAAAGTTGTGCCGTTTGAATCTTTTTAATAAAATTTGGCAAAAATTTTAGTGCATGTTCCTGTTATGTTTTTTTCCCTATTATGTAATATAAGTGATGAATGTCGAAGTTATCTTTATTATTTTTCTTTTACAAAATTGAAATAATGAAGAAAATTTTTATGCTATTGATTGAGGAAAGAAGGATTCTAGTTCATGTGTGGAAGTTTGTTGGAATGTATATAAACACATATGATTTATCTTGATAAATCAATGCCTGCGTTTATTTCATTTTGTATGGTTGAGTTTTCTTGTTTCGCTATTCTTCTTTACAAAATCTGAGGGGATCATTGGTTATTGTTGGAGAAAATTTTAGTGCATGTTCCTGTTATGTATTTTTTTTGTTCCTGTTATGTAATATAAGTGATGAATGCTGAAGTTATCTTTATTGTTTTTTCTTCACAAAATTTAAATAATGAAGAAGATTTTATGCTCTTTATTGAGGAAAGAAGGATTCCAGTTCATGTGTGAAAGTTTATTGGAATGCATATAAACACATATGACTTATCTTGATAAATCACTGGCTCTATTTATTTCAATTTGTATGGTTTCATTTTTTCATTTCTCTTTTCTTCTTTACAAAATTTGAGAGAATCAGTGGTTATTGCAATTTATATATATATATATTTAGAATTAGAGGAGATTATAGATTCTCCCTGTTCAGAAATTTGTAAGCTATCATTCTTGAGCTTCTTTATTGTAAAATGTGCATTCAAATAAATATTTGAGATATTTTCTTTTATACGTTTGTTGAAAGATTAAAAGATTCATGCATTTCTTTACTCCAATTCTTGATTAAATCTTAAACAATACATGAGAGGGCAAGGAGATGAAGATTTCCTCTATTTATATACATACATAGCTTATTGGATGGAATGATTAGAGTTGTTGATATTCCAAAATCTGATGGTGGTTCTATTTTTTTGATGGCTACACTTCTCTATTTCTTTTTCTTGAGTGGTTGTATCAATTCTCTTTTCCATTCTAAGCAAAAGAAGCTATAAGAACTTTCTCTATCTGTCTCTATTTTGGGGGCAGAGTGAGTATTATGTGGAAATTGGACATGAAACTTGAAGGTTGTTCTTACTTGTGATATCTTTTGTAGTTGTTCATTTAACATGAAAAAATCTGGCACATTATTGCATGCATTACATATGTTTTGGTTTCTTAACAAGTGATTATATACATTATTTCATGTGTGAATGCTGGAAAAGATTCATGTGCTTTATGTGTTAATTGTAAGCAATCATAGATTCAATACAATGGTGTTTTAGATGTTATTGGAAAGCTTCATGAGTTTTTGGAAGGGACTAAAGTTAGCTTTAGTTCTTTCCTTGAGTTGTATTTGGCATAAGTATTGAGTTGGAAATTAAAAAAGTGTATGTGCGCATTTAACTATTCTTGATTATGGGAATGAAATGTGTACATGATTGAGCTCCAACATTTTATAATTGGTAATAGAATTGAAGAGTCCATATGCCTACGAATTCTTTCATAATGTGTATGGAGATATTGGGAAAGCTTCTTGCATGTTTCATGTGGTGGTATTATGTGGCATTTAACTCAAATAATTATGGTTATGTTGGTAAGATTTCATTTCAATGGTTTAATGCAAATATCTATGGTTTATGTTGGAAGGCTTCTTGAATTGTTGGAAGGGAATGAAGTTGCTATAGTTTTTATTTCTTTTCTCAAATATCATTTGGCATGAGTGTTGATTTGGAATAAATGAATAAGTTGGAAGCCTGCCTTTTGCAAGTTAAGTTCACTTTGAGGTGTGAGGGTGTGGGAGAAGAGTATTCAGCATTATTCTTTGAGTTGTTTGGGAAGGTGTGTGAATGTTGGAGAGCATTCATGTGCTTTGTTTTTTAATTGTGAGCATCATAGGTTTAACAAAGGTGTTTTGGTTATGTTGGAAAGTGATACATGCATAGTTGTGTTCCATTTTCATATATGAAGAGCCTTATGTTACGTTTTAGGTAAAAGAATGTGTTGGATTTTCTTTCTATATAAGAGTATACATATTGGAATTGTTTCTTGCAAAGTAACATACATTCTAAAATTGCTTTGATAGAGATCTCATCCTACACCTCTAATTCTTTGAAGTGGCATTTGACTTGATCTACATTTTTATATATTCACTTATATGTCAATTCATATTAGCTTGTACATTCGCATACACAAAATTCTGACACATCTGTCTCTCTTTTCTTTATTTGTGAGGTATTGATGTAGTTGATTGGAAGCTAAAGTTAAGGAAATCAATCTCCTCCATTTCTTATAAATGGAGGTGTTATGGCCAGAACACCATTGACTTGCTCTGATGAGGTGAGCATTCTTTAACTTAGAAGGCCCAAGGTCCCATAAGCTAATGATTGTGTGCTCCTCCAGCCTTAGGTCCATATAGTAACCCCTTTGCATCTATTTTATAGTTATTTTTCTATAAACCCAAAACCCATCGATGGGTTTGTTTACATCCATGTGTATGTTCAAGGGTTAGTGACAATATTGCAATCCTACACAATACTATTGTCACTTATGGATAATAATTAAGGATGAGTCTAAGTGAACTTAGAACAAATCTAGGATTCATACATACTTTAGGGATGAGACATCAAACATAGAGAACTTACTGACATAGGCCTAGTATGCATTAATGACTCTTCATTAAGATTTTGGATCAACCCGAAATAATAATAAATTAATCATTAACTCTTCTTTAAGATTTTGGAAACTCCAATAATTAACATTAATTCAAATAAAATATATATAAATATTAAACCTTCCTCAATCAACCCCAATTAACATATACAATCATTGAAAAATAAAATTCAAACCCAAAAAATTTAATTAATATTTTAATTACCTCTTAATTAAATATTAATTGGATAGATTCATTAAAAATAAAACAAAATTCAAAGATATAAAACAAATTCAAAGAAAAATAAAATAAAATATCATAAAACTTTAATATCAATTTAAAATAATTATTTTCAATTAGAACTTAATTTTAATCCATTAAATAATTAAATTCACCTATAATTAATTAAATATAATAAAAAATAATTTAAAAAATATATTAAAAATTGAATAAAATTAAATAAAATCTAGAGATTAAAAATTTAAATTTAAATGAAACTTTTGAATGAAAATTAATCAATAATTCATTAATGACTAATTAAAATTAATTTAAAAAGATTGGAGAAATTATTTTAAAATTTTAAATAATTTAATAATCAACTTAAATTCCAAAAAACTTTAACTCAATCATTAAAATTAATGAGAAATAAATTTAATTAAAAATAATCAACCACTTAATTTCAACCAATACAATCTATTAAACACTACTGGTTACTACTGGGTACTACACAATAAATTCGTCTCATGGAAGGTGAAATAAACTTCACGTCCCTCATGTAAACAAAGATAATAATCACTCAACACTTAAAGATCAATCTTAAAATTAACTTTAAAATACTAATGCTTAAACTTAAATTAAAAATTTTCCTTTGGCCTTCAGCAAATCAAATATTAGTCAACTTCAACAATTACCCAACATAGGAAATATCCAAGCCACATAGCCTTCTGCACACACATTAAATGGTTTGCTAGGATAACCAACTCTAGCTTTAGGCTAGGCTGGTGCTTTTCTTTCTTGATATTGTGTGCCGAGTTTTCCATAGTTTTCACAATATACTGGTTGCAAATTAATTTGATTGATGTGATTATTTAGTTACTATGTAATATGTGAATTGTTGTTATGGGAGTTAGATTACTCCTAGGATAGGAAGGATCTGAATGCTCATAGAGTTCTCTATATGTGACCATGCTCATGTAGGGTTAAATTAAGGGGGCCCAATAAAGCTTTAAATAAATAAAAATTTCTACTGGTGCTAAAATGCTAAGTCCCCCTTGAAATTAAAAGAGCATGGTCAAGTGTGACTGTGATTTAATTTAATACAAATATATAACTTCTTGGGATATAAATTATTTTGTTTAATTGCCTAGGATAACCATATAGGGTGTATATATTTTCTTTCTTTTATATAATATAATTTAATTGAGTTGTAAATGTGATAGTTGACTTTGAGGTGGGATATCACCATCCTACTTAGAATCCAAAGGGAAGGTAACATCCCCTAGGGGAGAGTTTCTCTTCATTTGGAAATCTAAGTTAGGATAATTTCAATATCAAAATAGAAAAGAAAACACCCCTTCAGGGAGGAGTTTTTTTTTTCATTTGGATATCTGGACTCGACGAATCCAAGGAGCTTGCGGAAGGATGAAGAAGTGAAGATAGAGAGATATCCCACTCAAAGTAACTTGCATCATTTTAGGATTAGAATATGGGTTGTTTT
Source organism: Dendrobium chrysotoxum (assembly GCA_019925795.1). Taxonomy (NCBI): domain Eukaryota; kingdom Viridiplantae; phylum Streptophyta; class Magnoliopsida; order Asparagales; family Orchidaceae; genus Dendrobium; species Dendrobium chrysotoxum. The sequence goes on along the minus strand of CM034309.1, from coordinate 3,614,844 downwards.
TAGTGGTATCTGACCACTTTTAATTTCTGCAGACCTTGGGTTGTAATTAAGTCACACTTCCCGCATAGTTATTTATTTTATTTAATTTATTAATTTGATTGGTTGTTTATATTGATTATTTTTAGAAATTGCTTTCTTTTTTAGTCTTTTTATTGCATGTTGATTTTGATTTAGCCTGGATACACGAAGGCTCATGTGGGTACAATTAAAAAAACTTTTTATACTTAAAATTAAATAAATTTTTTGGCTCACATAGTAACTTTAAAAATTTAAGAAGTAAGCTCGGGTTCGTCGAGAGTTTACATGCATACATATTAAAATTTTCTCCTCCTTGTTAGGCTCCTCCCCACTTATGGGTTCTGGCAGACCAGCTGACTTATTAGGGTGCAGTTCTGTCAAGGGGATGTTGTGCAATCTTTAGGGAAAAATTATTTTTTTAAGCTTGATTTTAAAACTGCTTTATTCTGATATATACATTCAAACTCAACTAGAATGCATTACAATAGAATAGAATTAAAAAGGGTTAAAAATGATAATTGCATTTCGTCAAGCAAAATCACCCAACATAAGTCAAGGGATAATTAAGATCTGCTCTTGACGTCAGCCCGATTTCTTAAAACTTAATTAACAATATCCCTACCCATCTTACATAAAAAGACTAAACACATGGATTTTAAAGCACTGGCACCCCAATTTAGGGTGGGGTATGTCTTGATTTGCACTGCATTAGCTAGTTTTGGTCTACTGTTGTTTAGTGCTCAAATTAAACTTAGGATCTGGGGCAGACTCAAAATCATAAGTCCCCACTTTCAGGAATATAATTCCACCATTCTAATAAATTGACAACTTGAATTAAAATTCCCCTTCATACAAGAATTTAAAGCCCAATACATAGGATAGACTGAGACTTTTCTGAATTATTTTAGAATCCAAAGTGCCTTCTACTTCTCCTCCATTGACCTCTAGAAATAAGTGTTTAAAGTTTAATCCAATCCTGATTGAAAATTTTAACCTCACTCCTTAGATATCACTCTTTGGAAATCTCAAAATGATATTTCTATTGTTATTCTAATTGAGAGTTTTCATTGGAAACTTAGGTTTCCTATGATGTAATTAACTACAAGGCTTGCACTCGTATGAGATTTAAAGACCCCACATCTATTTTAAAAAATTAATTAATTCTCTTTGGGAAAATCAACATCAAATTATAATCATTATCATCATGTTTGAATGATTGATCGTAAATGATATTTTCTTTCCTTGAAAAGATGTATTGTTTATTATCATGACTTAAATATGAAATTAATGATCCATCATCTAGACTATAATAGTTTAACACTTGATAAAACATTATCTTGACCCTCCGGGGTCATATATAGTTCTTCATTATTGTTCTTCCTTAAATTTTTATATTTTCACCTCCCAAGGCGATATATCGTTTATAATGACATATTCAATTTCAAAACTAAAATTCCAGAAATAGACTTTTCGTAAAGAAAATTAAATTTTAAATGGCTTTTCCCCTTCCAAAGCAAAGTATCCCTTTTTTTAACTCAACAATAATGTAGCTCACTCACAAATAAAAGCATGATCTCTTACTATCTCCTAAACAAACATCCCCTACAAGTTGCATTAAATGATATGATAATTTAGAGGATCTACAAATGAACTAAACCACATCCCTCTCCTATACTATAGCTAAAACCTAACTCGCCTTTACGCTACTGGATCCACAACATTCATACAAGTGAATATAAGGTGTTTCTTAGATTTTAAATATTATGTATATCCAATGATAATTATTTACATAATTGATTATATTTAAAAATTTTAAAGTATCCCCTCATTCATCAAAATAAACTTCCCTAAATCTAAATATGACACATCAAGAAGCATGCTAACTCCTTTAAGAGTGTGCAGTAACCCTAGAATGCAGGAAATAGCCCTGAGAAATATGATACCATCACAAGAAGTGAGTCACTATCTTAAGAAGCGTGCACATGAATTATAACTTGCATATGCTTCAACCACTATATTAAACTCCTAATCTTAAGGACTAAGAATGCTGCAAAGATTAAATATTCAAGTTTTATCCTTTTCCTTGAAAGGACCAGAGTTGACATGACTTAAATTAATAAGCGAATGCTTAATCATAAATACACCAGGATATTTAATATTAAAGCTCATATTAGGTCTTCAAAGGCTCTTTAAAAGAAACTCATCATAAAAATATAAGCTTGTTGGTGTTAAAAGCCGGTTTTGAAAAGCTTAGTTTTCTTTAGGAATCTTAATTCAGGATTTCAGTTTCAGCATTGAACACATCGCTATGAATGATATATCTCCTCGAGAGGTGAAGATATCATTCATTAGTAGGTTTAGATAATGAAATGAGAATTTCATCTAGGATGTAATAGTCAAATTCAAGGAAGGACTACATTTAACCCTGAAGGGTTAAAATGACGTTCTGTTTGTATTTAACTATTACAAATTTTGATAAGAGATCATTAATTTTATATTCAAAGTCTCGATACAAAAGGATATATCTTCCCGAAGAAAAAAATATCATTTACTAATCGATCATCTGAATATGACGATAATGATCGTCATTGATTTTAATTTTCCCCAAAGAAGACTAATTGATTTTTAAAAATCAATTTTGATAATCAGTTATTAGTTCTAAATATCCTACGAGCGCAAGCCCTCGTAGTTAAGTACATCATAGGGAGGTTGAACTTCCTACGAAAACTCTCGATTAGAATAATGACAGAAATTCTATTTAGAGTTTTCAAAGAGTGGATATTAAAAGAGGGTGAATTTTAACTCTCAATAGGGATTAGATCAAATTTTGAACACTTATTTTTAAGTCAAAGGAAAAGGGGTAGGAGACACTTAGAGAATTTGAAATAATTCAGAAGTATCCCAACTTAAGCTAAGTGTTGGGCTTTAAATTTTAGATTGAAAGAAGATTTGGTTTGAGTTGAGCATTTTATTAGAAATTTGGGATTATATTCCCGGAGGTTATGGTCTTATAACTAAAAATCTGCCTCGGATCCTAAATCTAAATTTGGACACTAGAATACAGTAGATCGAACCTAATTAATACAATACAAAACCTGGACTAGATTGGGGAGCCACTAACCACCTAGGCGATAAAATTAATGAGTCCGATCATTTGATGTAAGAGTGGTGGGATGTTTTTATTAAAGATTTGAGAAGTTGGGGGCCGACACCTAGAGATTGTCCTAAGTGGCCCCTTAACTTATGTTGGGTGAGAATGCTAAAAGAGATATGCAATTAAACTATTAGACACACTTTTTAATTAATTTTTAATGCAAATGCATGCTAATCGACTCGATTAAAATGGATAAAATATGTGAAGCAGATTTAAAAAGGTTTAGAAAATAGATTTTTCTCTATAGTGCACAGACTCCCCTTGAAAGATCTGCAACCTCATAGGTTAGGTGGTCTACCAGAACCCACAGGCGAGGAGGTGCCTAACAAATGAAAAGAAAATGCAACAACATGCTTTGAGAACTCCCGGTGGTCCCGGGCTTACTTCTTAAAAGCGTTAGAGTTTCTATGTTATCTTAAAATTTTTATAAGAGTTTTAAGTAAAAAACTTTATAGTACCATCACGAGCCTCTGCGTATCTAGGTAAAAATAAAAGTGACATGCAAGCGTAAAAAAACTAGAAAAATAGGCAATTCTATACATAATAAAATTAAATCAAAACATATTAAATAATCAAATTAATTAAGTAAATATCCATAGGCAAATTACCTTGCTTATTACAACCCAGATTTACAGGAATTAAAAGTGGCTGGGCACCACTAATGATAACCTGAATTCTAATCCTAATACAGACTCAAGTGACTTTGAGTGGGATACTCTTTGTCTTCGACTTCTCAGTCTTCTCCTCATTGAACTCCTTGGATTCTTTGTGGTTGAATACCCAAATGGAAAAGAGAACTCTTCCCTCGAGGGGAAGGTTACTCTTTCCTACTTTAGGTAGTAAAGTGATCAAAATTTGGACTTACAAATGGAAAAGGGCTATCCCCCTAAGGGGTATCCTTTCCTCTTTAGAATCCAACCTTTGGATCCATGTATCCCAAACTCAAAGTGCAACTTTCCTAACTCAATACTCAAACAAATTACAAAAATACAAAAATACAAAAATAAAAAAATCTAGACTCTCCTGTAGGGTTATCCTAAGCATTTAAATATTAAAATACATCCCAAGCAGTTATATATATGCAGAGAAGTAAACACACTTGGCCACGCTCCTTTTTATTTAAGGGCAAAGCAGATGAATCACCTGTAGCATTTATATTTATTATTTATTTAACCCCCTTTATTTCCCTGCTTGAGCGTGGCCACCGACAAAAAATTTAGTGAGCATCCAGATTATTCTTAACCTAGGAGTAAACTATCACCAATCACATCAATCCACAGAGTACAGAAAAAGTAAATAAAAACACCAATCAAATTCATTCATAGCATGCAATGAAAACTTAAAAAACTTAGCACACAATGGAAAAGTAAACACCGGCCTAGCCTAGATCTAAAATCAGTTTTCCTAGCAAACGATCAAAAGTGTGTGTAGAAGGTCATGTGGCAGGGGTAGATCCTAGAATGGGTAATTTGTTATAATTATCTAGAGTTTAAGTTTGTTAACGGGCGAAGGGAAATATATGTTTAAATTTAAGTATTAATGTGTTAAAGCTTGATTTAGATGTATTTTAATTATTAAATGATTATTACATTTGTTGCTCACTGAGGACATGAAGTTTATTTCACATTCCTTGGGGCTAAGTTAATAGCCTCGTAGGCTTAGGTTACCCAGAAATAATTGGGGTTGATTAAGTTGATTTAATTTGTTAGAAATTAAAGTTTGATTAATACTAATCAATTCAATTAATTATTGATTATAAGAATTAAATTAATTTATATTTTCCATCAACATGTTCATGTCATTGTCTCACTAGGCTTGAGGAACCAGGCCTCCTTAGAACACTTAGCCCCACAGCCCAGAGTACTCCATCCAATAAACTTCATCTTTAGAGTGGTTATTATGTATTTGAGTGTTGGTTGAGTGTTGTATTAATCAAATTATAGTTTTCTAGAATTTTAATGGATTATTAGATTTTTAGAATTTATTGAAATTATTTAATTATGTTAATTAAGGCGGAGCAAAAATTGACTTTTCAATTTAGAGTTAATTTTACAAGTTTCAAATTTTTAATAAATATTAGACCTTATGATGAGTTTTTAAACTATTAGCACACACAAGTTGGATTTTTCTATGAAAAGTTATGATTTTTTGAAGTTCGGCCCTAGATTTGAACTATGGTTAATCAAAAAGTTAACTTTTTGACTTTGACCAGATTTTAAAGGTTTGACATTTTTAAAAAATACTAGACCTTAACTGGAGTTGAATGACACTAAGTTTGTTCAATTTGGATTTTTTTGTAAGTAGTTATGAATTTTTAAACTTTTCTTAATTATTTGAATTTTAAAAATTGCTTAATTAGGAAGGTTTTGACCATTTTGATTCAAACTCATCCCAAACTGTATGGAATCACTCCGAAAGGCCATAGATAACCCGTGGGAGTGTTTCTAAGTGTTTGAAATTATTTGAGATTTTTAATAATTTTTAATTAATTAATTTAATTAATTATTAATTTTCATTAAAAGTTAAATTAAAGTTTAATTAAGAATTCAGACAAGGAGGTTTTATTTTTTCTAGGTAGAGGACTAAGTGTTGGTCAGTTTGAGGTATATTTATATTTTTTAGATTTAATTTTGATTTATTACATTTTTTGAATTTTTTGGGTCCTTGAAAGGGTTAAAATTTTGGATAATTAATTTTCTAACCAAATGACCTCCAAATTTAATGAAATTTAAACCTAAGGTCATGATGTCACTAAGTTTGCTATGTTCAAGTTTCACCCCTATTGGGTGTGTGTACAATCTACTAGGAATTTTCTAAGTTTTTTAGACATTTCCTTAATTATTTTTCCTAGGTGTCACTAAGGCTCATTTGGGGTATAAATTTTATGTAGCTCACCCTGGGTCCTATGCAATCACATCACAGAAAATATGCATCCTAATTCTAAATATTGGAAGAGTTATAAATTTTCAAAGTTTTGGGTCCAAAATGAACCCGTTGCTTTGAAAATTCACATCATAATAATTCAATGAGTATCTGACCCTAAGAAAATTACATTGCATGCCTAAGATACCCAAATAGCTTCCACCAAAATTTGGGGCCCAATTGACCACTGGATTGGGAGCAAATCACAAAGAACCTATTTCAAAGAAATAGGAATATGTCATAATCCAGTAATCAAATTAACTCAAACTTAATTTTCATAAATACTAGACTAAATTATCTTTCCAAGGAGCCCAAAAACATATAATTTAGTGAAGAAATGAATTTAATGTGAATTTTCAAACTTTTGAGGTATTAATTAAATTATTTAATTCAGTTTTCAATTAAAACGGTGGCGCAGCTGAGAGAGCGACAAGTGGTAGTCTGCGATCCTGATTGACCAGCATTTAAATGCATGGGGATACATTACACGGTCTGGCTTATCTTGAGCTGTTCGATCTTGATCAAGGGGAGAACGGACGGCTGTGGTTGATCGAGTCCATTTTAGTTCAAAATTGAGCTAAAAGTTCAAATGCTCATAACTTTAAAAATACTCATCAAAATTTAATGAAATTTGAAATGTAGGCTCATGGGATCATGAACTTTCATTACCTGGAGTTTGGAGGCACCATTTAATGAAAATTTTACACAATTTCGAATTAAAATTTAAAATTAAAATAAATATAACTTATAATACAAATGTCAGATTTTTAAGATCTTAGGCTTGTTAGAAAGCTGCAGTGATCCTCTATAACTTTGATGAAGACACCAAGAGCTAGATCTATCTGGATCAAAAGTTGTATTTGAAAAACCTCTTTCTCTCTCTAGAATGCCCTCGCCTCACTAAAATAGTGTTTTGAGGCTTGGAAAAGGTGGAGAAAAGCTTGGGAAGGCCTTAGAAATAGTTGGAGAAGATGGTAAAGGTTTTTGGAAGGTTGGAGGCTGGAGGAGAGTTGGGGGAGAGTTGAGAGAGAGTGAATAATGAAGAATTCGTCCCTTAGGTCAAATTTCTCCCACCTTAACCCTTGGCTTTTTGGATTGGATGGTCCTGATTTATTTGGAGGGAGTTTGGATGCATGAAAAGTATCCCCTAAGCTACCCAAAGCTAGGGAATAGGGTTGGTGGTGAGTGTGACCTCCCTTGGTCCATGGGAAAGGGGACCACAAGCCTTTTCCCTCATTTGGGTGAACCAATGCTTAGCTTGTCTTGAAGAGCTGGTTTGAGGTCTCTTAAGAGAGGAAATATGTCACTTTCCATTATGTTTGAGTAGGTTTTAGACTAGGCCATGGATTGCCAAGGTGGCTTGGTGATGTGGCCTTGATTTGGCCTCTTTCCATAGGATTGAAAGGGTCTTTTTTGAATTATTGACCCATTAACTAGTCAATAATGATTGGTCTAAGCTTGGAAAGGGTTAAGGGTCTTGTAGGGAATCATCTCAAGGGGTTTGAAGTCAAGGGGTTGAAGTTTTGAAGAAATGGATGAGATTGGAGAGGGGTTTGACCCTCCCAAATGGGTTGACCAAGTCAAGCCAAGGGGAGTTTGACTTGGAAATCTTTAGACATGTCAAGGATGTCCAATTGAATGATTTTGAGGGATTGATTTGATTTAAAATGGGTTCAAGCATTGAAATTGACCTTAATGTGGGTTCAGGGTTGATTTGGTCAACCATGGTTGACTTGGTCAACCATGGTTGACTTGGTCAACCAGGTTAAACCACGAGTTGAGTTTGGGTCAAAAAGTTCATATGAGTTTTTGAGATCAATGGAGGTGGTGCCATGCATTGGTAATATCATTTGGTTGGAAATGGGTGTTTAAATCCCTTAAGGGCATTTTGGTCAACCATGGTTGACTTGGTCAACCAGGTCAAACCAAAATGTGAGTTTTGATCCGATGTGTTCCTAATGGTTTTAGGATCCATTGGGGTAGGTTTCGAAGATTGATATGAGAAGGTGATGTTGAATTTTTTGGGGAAAAGAACAAAAACTCCTTTAAAGGGCATTTTGGTCATTTTGACCCCTAGTCAATCCTGGGTCAAACTGGGTCTGGAAAAGAGTATATTATTAGTCAAAAATTCAAAACAAAGGTCATGGATGTGGTTGATTTGGAAGGGGTCCCAAGGTTAAATTCTACTGGATGGCATGTCCAGTGGCGTAGGCTATAAATAACTAAAGGTTTTGCAGCCTTTGGGAAAAGATTCTATTTTAGGGGCTAGATGTGTCGAATTGAGCTCAAATTTGGGGGGTTGCCTTTAGAGACATGTCTTATTAATATATAATGGATAGACTCTAAATCAGAGGTCACTTGACTAGATTTTGAAGTGTTTGAAAATTCACTGAAAAAGGCTTTGAGGACCTAAGCCTTTAGCCTTGAATTTCAGTCTAGATTTTTTGGATTTGAATTAGATTTTGAAATTGAATGATAGAATTTGAATTATTCAATCCAATAATAATCTTTAGGATGCTTATAATTGATTGAATAAGATTTAAGTTAGATTAAAATTTGGTTTTGAAGATTGGATGGGTTTGGAATCTGGCTTGGTTTGAAGTCTGGGTTTAATCAAGGTCTGGATGGATTGAGGTATGGATTGGCTAGAATTTGAATTGACCAAAAATCTAGATTGATCCTAAGGTATGGGTAAATCCTAGGGTCTAAATGGATCTGAGATCTGGATTGGTCTTAGTGACCTCATATAAAAATGAGGTCAACAAAGCTCTTAATTTTAATATTCACATAATAATCAATAAGTGACCTGATCCTCTATTAGTGGGCTAGTAGAGTTAACACAGTTCAAATGATAAATATACAAGCTATTTAGAATCCTTGATGATTTTTTTTACGGGAAACCCTACGGAGAGGGCCTACGTGTTAATATATGCAAAAACATTACAAGTCCTTAAAGGGTCCTCAAGCTCGCTAAAGCTCAGAAGAGCAATAAAAAGGAAGTAAAAAATACATAAAAGCTCGAGATCCCTACTAACCAAAAGTACAAAGAAACCTAGGCACAATCTATGGTCCATAAGACAGAGCACCCAAAAAGAAGGAAGACTCCAGTAATATGCATTCAGCTCCAGCTTCCCATCCAAAATGGCACCAAAACGAACACCTGCACTAAGATCATTCTGCAAGAAAGGATTATACCCAAGATAGAGATAGCACAAATAAAAACACAGACCAGTAGGGTGATAGTTCCAGCAGATAATCATCAGATAAATAGAGAGGAGGCAACAAGAGGCAATAATAAATGCAAAAACACTATCAGCTAGATAACCTGGATAAGTAATATCAACTCTATAATTCTCATTAGCTAAGTCACAGTGGAAGCTAAAAGGCTCACAACACCAGATCACCTCCAACCTATTATAGATAAATCTACCATCCAAAATATTATCACCAAAGCTGCCAAGCCAACCACCATCCAAAACATTAATCCTCGATGATGATTGTGTTTAATGTTAACTCAATTAGAGAGGACTCTATGATGGGGGCTGTGGAGTGAACTTTTGAACTTTATAAAGATATAGGGCTCTATCACCCTTAAATAATGCTTAGGTTCCTTTTGATATAAAAAATAACAAACCCCACATAATATATGTAAGCATATATGTTAAATCAAATAATAAAGTGAAAGAGTAGAGTGTCAAACCCATGAGAAAGTATACTTTACTTATAGCAAACTACTATTATTTACTCTAATTATAGTAATTATCCTACTTAAATAAAAATAATATTTTTGAAAATTCTATCTCTGAATAAAATAGTAAAAATATTTGATATAATATTTAACTAAACTATTTTGCATTGATGACTATAAATTACATATTTTTCTATAGAGACTCTTCATGATAATATGATTCAGAGCATATACATCTATAGATCTTTATCGCACTTGTAGGGGTGAAGAGGATATTTACTGACCTCCTACAATTATAATATATCATTAAGAAACTAGAATATTTTACATCATATGTCTAGGTATGCAAAACATCATATCCCAATACTCTTGTTATTCTTGCATTCCTCTGTTGAGGCTATACATCACACTAAGTTTTCTAAAAATCAAAAGGTATGTTATCAAACAAAGGTGGTCGTATAATTGAATAACCTTCAGCAGTATTATGATTACCAAAGTTAGCTATGGATCAAAATTTAAAAGTTTTTAAACTTAATTTTTGAATCCCGCTGTGATACCACTCGAAAGTTTGATAGGGATGTTAAGCCCTTATGAATTAGTCCCGAGGCTAACCAAGAGGGGGGAGTGAATTGGTAGTTTTAAAAATTCATGAGCAAATAGTGATTTAGGAAATCTTTTTGACTATTTTAAAAAAAATGTTTATAGTTATATAATGATTTACAGATGTTCAATGATAATAGAATAATAATCACAATCACACAGTCATCAACAAAAAAGTAAGTGTGGAAAATAATCAAAAAGAACACACCAGGATTTATAGTGGTTCGGTCAACTTGACCTATGTCCACTCCCCGGAGCCCCCCCTCCAGGTATTGCACTAACACTAAGTGACTCTCCTTCTGCTCCCACAGCAAGGTAGAGAAACCTGTACAAAAACTCCTTTCGCCCAACCCAGGGAGGCAGAGAACTTGAACTCCTTTCGCTTCCTCCTGAAGCAGGCAGAGAACCTAGACTCCTTTTGCTTCCTCCTTAAGCAGGCAGAGAACCTAGACTCCTTTCATTTCCTCCTGAAGCATGCAGAGAACCCGGATCTTTTACGAACAATCCTCCCACATAGACACTAACAAGACAAGAGACGACGAACGGAGAAGATGACTCAAATTCTTGCTTGGAGCAACCTTTAAGAATCCCTCACATGAGTAACTTTACACACACACAAGGGGAGAGAGAAAAAGGTTTTTGAGAGAGTTTTTCTTTTAAGTAATTCGTACTATACAATTTGGCTTCGTACTGTATGATCTGTATGAACTCTATCAAACCCCTAGCCGCCAGGGGTCTAAATATGCTGATCGTATCGTACGATTTTTTTATACGGTATTCCTTATTTAAATTATTTCCTAATTAATCCCATGATATCTCACAATCAAATCAGGGATTATTATTGTGATTGATTGTGCTATATAATTTATATCGTACCGTATGATTGACATTGTATGAAATTGGTCATTCCAAAGATCATACCATACAAAAGCCATGAATTTTGAACTGATTATATAGTACAATTATAATTGTACTATATGATTAACAGAGTATGAAGTTGGTCATCCCAAGCATCATCCCATATGAACAAAAGATAATTTTGAATATCATACCATATGATATTTTTATCGTACCGTACGATTTGTTTAAAAAATTGTACAGTTCATCTGGACGAACTTGATTAACGATTCTAAATAACACTGATCGTATTGTATTATACGTGTATTGTATTGTATGAATAGAAGATGAATTTCTTGAAATTTAGGTTTTTTTAAAGCCCACTATTTAAGCAATTATATTAACCCTTGAGTAAATCTTTTGCTGGTTAGTCCTCTATAGAGAGAGCTAGAGAAGGGAGAGAGAGAGCTTGGGAGGGAAAGAAATCCTCGTAAAGGGGAGTTATGAGGGATTCACAAAGTTCGCTCCAAGCAAGGTTTTCACTATCTTCTTCAAGCTGCTGTCATGGTTCCTTGGTGGCTCTAAGGGAGATCTTTATCAGCATCAGATCCAGGTTCTCTGCCTACTCTAGGAGGGAGTAAAAGGATTTACAGGTTCTCTGCCTACTCCAGGAGGGAATAAAAGGATTCGCAGGTTCTCTGCCTTTACTAGGAGGGTGAAAAAGGATTTCTAGGTTCTCTGCCTACTCTAGGAGGGAGTAAAAGATTTTCTTTTTGTTTTTATTTTTTTTAAATAACCAATTCATCCCCTCTTGGTTAGCCTCGAGACTAGTTTTTTAGGGTTTAACAACCCTCACGAACTTACAAGTGGTATCAAAGTGGGATTCATAAGATCAAATTTTAGAAAACTTTTGAATTAAGATCCATGGCTAATTTTTGTAATCATAACACTATGGAAGACTATTCAATAACTTTACCACCTCTATTTGATAATATTCCTTTTAATTTTTGGAAAACTCACATGCCCACCTTTTTATAATCAATTGATTATCGCATGTGGATGCTAGTTAAAGAAGATTAGTCTGTACCTTCTAGATTAGTAAATGGTGTTAAAACTGAAATTCCTTTTGCTGAATGGACTACTGATGATAGAGATCTAGCACAACTGAATGCCAAGTATTTGAACTATTTTTTTGTGCCTTAAAATTTGAAGATTATATGCGTGTTTCCACTTGTTCTATATTGGTAAAAAATTTTGGGATAAACTATGCATAACATATAAAGATACAAATAAAGTTAAACAATCTAGGCTGAATATTTTACTCCATGATTATGAATTATTTAGCATGAAACCTAGTGAATCCATTTCTGAAATGTATACTAGATTTACACAAATTGTTACATCCCTGCATGCCTTAGGAAGAGAACTCATAAATTATAAAAAAGTTAACAAGATTCTAAGATGTTTACCTTCTTCCTTTGATGCCAAAATTACTTTCATTACTGAATTTAAGGATTTGAATGTTTATTTAATTGATAACTTACTTGGATCACACATTACTTACAAGCAAGGAGTGAACCAAAGGCAACTTGATGCATATGAGAAGAAAAAGGAGAAAATTTTAGCCTTAAAGGCTAATGATTCTGACACTGATTCTTCTGGTTCTGAAAATAATGATATTGCTTTAATAACTAGGAAATTCAAGAGCTTCTTAAGGAAAAAATAAAAGCATCATAAAAAATAGAATAAAGGTAAGAATAATAAAAATGCTAAAGTTTCTTTTGATGTTATTTATTTTGAATACCGGAAGCCAGGGAATCTGAAGTTTGATTGCTCAACTCTTAAATCTCACCTAAGCAAGGAGAAGGGTGAAGAAAAACCTTAGTTTAAGAAAGGCAAGCAAAGAACCCAAAAGGCTTTCTAGGTGGACTCAGCATCAGACTCCTCTAAAACTAAAGCAGAAGATGAGGTAATAAACCTATGCTTAATAACTAATGATCATCTTGATCACTTTGATCAAGAAGAGGTATGTGAGATTACCTATGACCAATTACTTGAAGTTTTTGAAAAAATTCATTATTCATATAGGAAGCTCAAGAAATTACATGCCATCCTCAAAGTTTATTTTTTAAATCTGCAGAAAGAGTATGAAATCCTAAGGAAAGATCATTCTACTCTGGATAACAATCACATGACTTTGTTAGATGAATTTGGCTCTTTGAATAAAAAGTATCTTGATTTAACTAAAGAGCATGATTCCTTGAAAATATTACATGTTGAATTAAAAAATACATACAAGAACTTAGATACTCTTGCATCTGATTTAGATAGTAGGGAGCATGCATTAAAATAGAAAATTTAATTCTTAAAAGTACAAATAAGTTTTTAAAAGTTGAATTAACTACTTTCAAGGAAAATAAAAAACCACCTATACTGGAAGAGTTTCATAAACCATCAATAAAGCATGCATCATTCAAACCTAGGAATAGGCACCATAACCCACATAGATTAATAAACCCTTCTCCTAGTGTTGGAAGTTTTTCTTGTGGCATGCTAGGACATATCTCGTACACTTGCACCATTCACCGTAGATCATATTTGGTGTGGAGACATAAAGTTTAAAATTCATAGCATAGCATGCATGCATTTCATTCTTCTTTCCATAAGATAGGACATAAACCTATTTGGGTTCTCAAATCTGACAACTAATGATTTTGTAGGGGTACTCTCATAAAAGGCCTTGTGAAAGTATGTGGTACCTGGATAGCAGATGTTCAAGACATATGATTGGAGATATAAAATAATTTATTTTGCATGAGGCCAGGGCAAGAGGCAAGATAACACTTAGAGATAACACCACCAAGAGAGTGGTGGGCTCAAGTATAATTGATAACTCAAAAAAATTAATTATTGAAAATATTTTACTTATAGATGGCTTGAAACACAATCTGCTCAACATCAGTCAGCTCTACGATAAAGGCTTCAACATAAAATTTCTGTCAACCAGCTACATTATAAGCTTAAATGATAACACTATTTTGAACAAAAAAAGGATCAACAATATCTACATGCTTAATTTAAATAATATTGAATGTATTTCTTCTTTTTACTTAAAAATAATTGCTGATGAAACCTTGTTATGACATAGAAGATTGTATCATGTAAGCATAAAAAGCCTTAGAAAAACCACCCAAAAAGATTTAATAAGAGGTATTCCCAAACTAAAGTTTACTAAGGACCACCTATGTGATGCCTGTTAGTTAGGAAAGCAAGTCAAACCCTCTTTCCATTCAATCAAATATATTACCACTAGCAAACCCTTAGAAGTCCTTCACGTGGATCTCTTTGGAGCTATCAGCACTGCAAGCCTAGGAGGGAAAGTCTTTAGGTATGTGATTATTGATGATTATTTGAGGTTCACTTAGGTTAGATTCCTATCACATAAAAGTAAATCATTAGAGGAGTTTAAGTCTAGTTCTACTTAGATTTAGAGGAAGATAGGTTGTGAAATTCTAACCATTCATAGCGTTCATGGTAGTGAATTTAAAAATGAAAAATTTGAATCTTTCTGTAAGGAGCAAGGGATAGATACTTAATTTTTTAGCTCCTAGGACCCCTTAGTAGAATGGGGTAGCTAAAATAAAGAATAGGATCCTAGCAGAAGCTGCTAGAGCCATGTTAGTTGAATACTCACTTCCTAAATACTTTTAGGAAGAAGTAGTGAATACAGCCTATTATATTCTGAATAGGGTTAATGTTAGATCCAAGCTAAATAAGACACCCTATGAAATCCATAAGGGTATGACACCAAACCTCTCTCACATTCATATCTTTGGATGTAAAGTGTTCATTCTAAATAATGGAAAGTCTCAACTAGTGAAGTTTGAACCAAAATCTAATGAAGGAGTGTTCCTAGGTTACTCAAGTGTTGGGAAATCCTATAGAGTTTTAATAAAAGAACACTGGTAGTTAAGGAAACCACTTATGTTGTATTTGATGAATTTGATAACTCTGGAGGGTCTAGGGTAGAAGAGGAAGAGGTTGTAGAAGTCACCTAAGAATTAGAATCTGCAAATCCGAACCTAAAATTTCATTGCCTGGAGAGTGAAGATATTCTTCAAGTCATCCTAAAAATTAATCTTAGGTCTTAGAACAAGACATGGAATTAGAAAATAAGTAAACCACTCTGCCTTCATTTTAATAACGGAACCTACCAACCTAAATAAAGCCATATCTGATGAATTCTGGATTCTAGTAATGCAAGAAGAGTTAAATCAATTTGTGAGGAATAATGTTGGGGAGCTAGTTGGAAGACTTAAGGACTAGAGTGTGGTTGGAACTAAATGGGTTTTTAAAAATAAAAAGAAGGATTTTGGTGTAGTGGTGAGGAATAAAGAAAGATTAGTGGCTAAAGGGTATAACAAAATTGAAGGGATTAACTTTGAAGAGACCTTTACCCCTATAGCTAGATTAGAAGTCATTAGGGTACTACTAGCCTTTGCTTATTTTAAGGGATTCAAATTATGCCAAATAGATATCAAAAGTGCCTTTTTGAATTGGGTAATAAATTTCAAAAGTGCCTTTCTGAATGGGATAATAAAAGAAGATATGTATGTTGAATAACCCCCAGGCTTTAAAATTTACAGTTTCTAAATCACGTGTTTAAATTAAAAAAAAGGTCTTACATGGACTAAAATAAGCACCTAGAGCATGGTATGAAAGGCTAAACACATTCCTACTAGAAAGAACTTTTATTAAGGGGAGCATAGGCACCACCCTCTTTCTAAAAAAGATAAGAGAAGAATTACTAGTTATCTAAATTTATGTTAATGATATTTTGTTTAGATCATATGATAAATACTTTTGTGATGACTTTTCAATAAATAATGAGTAAGAAATTTGAGATGAGTATGATGGGAGAACTAACCTACTTTCTTGGATTTAGCATAAGGTAGAAGGATGATTAAACTTTTCTTAGTCAAATAAAATACATTAAGCATTAAGGACATCCTTAAGAAATATGAAATAAATAAAGCTAAGCCAATCAACACTCCCATGAGTTCCACTATTTAGTTAGATAAGGATTCAAATGAAAAATTTGTTAATCAAAAGAAATATAGAAGAATAATTAGATCACTTCTTTACTTGACTGCTAGCAGAACTGATATCATATTTTGTGTTTGTCTATGTGCTAGATTTCAGGCTATTCCAAACGAGTCCCACCTGACTACTACTAAGAGAATTCTTAGATATCTCTTAGGGACCCAAGACTTAGGAATCTGGTATCCTAGGAACCTCCTTTAAAATGGATATTCTGATTCAAATTTTGTAGGATGTCGAGTTGATAGGAAGAGCACTTTTGGAATATTTCAATTCATAGGATAGTGCTTAGTCTCCTCGTTCATTAGAAAGCAGAACTCAATTTTCTTGTCCACTACTGAAGTTGAGTATATAGCCTTAAGAAATTATGTGTACCAGGTCCTTTGGTTAAAGAAATAAATTCTAGATTTAGGACTAGCTATAGGCACAATTCCAGTCCTATGTGATAACACTAGTGCCATCTGCATTTTAAAGAATCCAATCCAATACTCCAGGACCAAGCATATAGACATAAGGCACCATTTAATTAGGGACCATGTTACCAAAGGAGACATAGAGCTACACCATGCAGCCACTAAAAATCAACTTGTTGATATTTTCACAAAACTACTGGCTTTTGAAACCTTTTGCACCTTAAGAACTAGATTATGTGTAATCGATATTCATGATTGAAATTGACACTCTCTATTTCTGTTCTTTTTCTTTTTTGTTGTGTCGTTGTTTAGGTGTGTTATGC
Organism: Dendrobium chrysotoxum; assembly: GCA_019925795.1. NCBI lineage: Eukaryota > Viridiplantae > Streptophyta > Magnoliopsida > Asparagales > Orchidaceae > Dendrobium > Dendrobium chrysotoxum. The sequence continues at coordinate 3,597,789 of CM034309.1, read as the reverse complement.
TTTCTATTTTTATTGTCTTGTATTTTTATTTATTTTATTGTTTCATTTATTTTATTTTTATTTTTGCTGATTCTTTTATTTCTGTGCTATTGGATTTATTTATTCTTACTATCGTGTTGCATGTTTAGATCCTGATCATCTCACAAACCACATCACTTAACCTCACTGTCTATTCTTGCATGTGAAAAATTTCATCTGATATCGTACTGTATGACCTAACTTGGACTGAATAATATTTTTTTGTTTGTGTAAACACATTTCCATTCTTATTAAAAATGTTTAAATAGGTAATTGCTTGTATTTTTAAACTAACAAGGTAGAAATTCATGAATTTATATATCCTCTCTTATTTCCTTTGCATGATAATTCCTTGTGTATACTTAAAATCTAAATCAAATTAAAATTATGTTGGTTGAAATGAAAACTTATTCTCTCTACTACATATTTTTATATCACGAATATATTCTGAAATTTGATAAATAAAATTTATTATTTTTTTACATCAGGTTTTTATTCCTATTAGAAAGCTCAGGTTTGCTTTGTAGATTATTCCTCCCTATATAAGAGAGTGAGTTATTCTTCTCTTCTATTTGGAAGATAATCTTACAATTGAGATTCTTAAAGCTTTAGAAAGGAAGCAATTTTCAAAAATTCAAAAGGGGCACAAAATGAGCCCAAAATTAAAAGATGTCCAAGACGCCAAACAGTAAAAGATGCACTAAGTGTATAAAAAAAAAGATGTATAATGAACGCATAAAACTGATAAAAGAGGCATAAAATGTGCCCAACCTAAATTAGCTTCTCTTTCTGGTAAATCTTTAAGTCTTAGAAAATTCTTGTGTTTCATAATATGTTTAATACTTAATTTTAGGAAAATCATGTGTTTTTTTCATTCACCACTTTTATAGTAATATTCTATATATTTCATTCTAGTTGTCTTAAAAGTTTAAGTTTCCCAATCTAATTGTAATTTCTGAGTTAGATTTATATTTAAATAATGGACTTTAGCCTATGAAGATTCTAAGCTGGGTGTCCAAACTCTAGAATCAAATTCCTTTGGTTGCAATAAAGTCACACTTATCTTATTTAAGCTTTTTTTACTTATAGAATAAGTTTATTACATTCTGAAAAAGCCCATGCAAATTACCAAGAGTTTGAAAGTTCGTGAGGGTTATCAAACCCTAAAGAACTAGCCTGGGGCTAACCAAGAGGGGGGGTGGGGGGGGGGGTGAATTGGTAGTTCTAAAAAATCTTAAATAAATAGAAAATCTTTTTATCCTTTTTAAATATTTTTTTAAAACAAACAATAACCCTTGATGCAGAAGAAAATATAATTTCACAATAACAACACAATAAGAGATTTCAACCATAGAACAAATCATAGATAAGTGCAAAAATAAAATGCAAAAAAGTAATAAGAAGGAGCACACTAAATTTTATAGTGGTTCGGTCAAATTTGACCTACGTCTACTCTCCAAAAATCTCCTTTCTAGGTATTGCACTAATCAGTTAGTGTCTCTCCTTTTGCCCCCACAGTAAGGCAAAGAATCCCTTACAAAATCTTTCCACCGTCTCGATGAAGCAAAGAATCTTGAATCCTTTTTCAACCTCCTTGTGAAGGAAGAGAACCTGAAATCCTTTTACTCCCACCTAGAGTTGATAGAGAACCATAGATCCTTTTACTCCAACCTCGAGTTGGCAGAGAACCTTGATCTGATGCTGAAGAAGACGATCAAATCCTTTCTTGAAGAAATTTTTATGAATTCCCTCACAAACTCCCCCTCACAAGACTCTCTCTCTCTTCCAAACTCACCTTCTCCTTCTCTAAGCTCTCTTAGGTTAGAACAGAAGCAAAATATTTGCTTAATAGTAATTAGGAGAACTTAAATAGGATGCTTTAAAAAAGCCCTATTTTTCAATTTGGCATCGAAGATCATCCAGGACGATCATGTGATCGTCCTTTACGATTAATACAAATAGCTCTAGTGAGCCAGTGCGATTAGCACTGCCCTGTACGATCAGTATAAGTATTTATACATATCATCCTATACGATACTGCAATCATCCAGGATGATTAGTTCAACATACTTTCTAGATCGTCTAGTATGATATGGGATGATGGGTGGTGATTTTAATATCATTCCGTAAAATCTTCAGGATGTCCAGTATGATTCGTTGATCATCATATAAAATAGCAAATATCATCCAGGATAATCTTCATAGATCGTCTAGTATGATAGGATCAATCAATCTAATCATAATTAGTCCCTTAATCACAAGATTAATTTAGGCATGATTATTATAAGTCATCCAATATAATATGGATCATCCTATATGATAAGAACAAATTTTGAATTATAAAATATAAGAAAATGGCATACTAAGCAATCAACATACTACTCCCCCTTTTAACATTACAAAAAGAAGGGAAAAGGAAAACACTAAATAAAATAAAGTATAGAAAGAAAGACCAGTATAAATATAGAAATAAAAGCACTGATAAACTAGAAAGAAGAACCCTAATTAGGTGGAGATGGTGATGGCTAAAAGTATTGGTGAACAGAGGCAAATTGCTCATCAAACTAGGCCATATCTTAGTCATGCTGCTGCTGCTGTTGGGTAGCATAGCTTTAAAAATGAGCAATATCCTCTGCATGCTATTGCTGTTGCTTAGTGATGTAGGATTCAAACCTAGCTTCCCACTGGTCAAATCTCTAAACTAGCTGATCTATCAGGGAGTGTTGGTGGATAGGGATAGGTGTAGGAATTGGTCCTTCCTCTTCTACCCCAACCTCCTCATGCATAGGGTAACAATGAGTACTGTGAAGTGTTGCAAATCTGGTTTTGATGATGACAAACATGTTTCCAGTGTGTTTTGCTTGGCTAATCTATTTTAGGCACAAAAGACCGCGAGCCACTCAAGCCAACTCAAGATCGGGTCCAAGTGTGTCAAATGTATGATTTTTCTTTTTATTGAGTCAATTGTAATGTAACTGATTCCCTTGCTAAGTAACCTTGCACACACACACTCAGGGAGAGAGATTGAGTGAATTAGAGTTTCTGTTAAAAATTTGTTCAGATCGTCCTGGACGATATCCACATCGTCCTGGACGATCCAGTTAAAACAGAAACCCTAATTAGGGCGACTAAGTTAAGAGGGTCTGATTGAGCCGATCGTCCTGGACGATCTACGGATCGTACGGGATGATATTCCCAAATCAGAAATTCTCAGCCGCCAGATCAAGTTAGGCAAGTTCTTATTTTTAGATACTTGGTCTGATCGTCCCGGAAGATACGTGTATCGTCCCGGACGATCCAGTACAATCATGCCTAATTTAATCTAGTAATTAAGGAAAGCAATTAATTTTTGGTTGATACGATCATATCGTCCTGGACGATCGCCGTATCGTCCCGGACGATCTTGATCGTCTAGTGCATTTAAGCTGTACGTCCAGAACTATGTACAGGATGATTTTGTGCCTTTTTGAACTAATCGTACAGGACGATGTACCAATCGTCCTGGACGATCAAGTCATTTTTTGGTCGTCCAGCACAGATTTCTCTGGACGACCCGAACTGTCTTCTGGACGATTGTCCTCAATTTGTACTAATCATCCCGGACGATCGCAGTATCATACGGGATGATATGAACAACTTTTTCTGCTGATCGTCCAGAAGAGCCTAATCGTCCAGACTGAATCAGCTGATTTTGAACTGATCGTACAGGACGATCTACTGATCGTCCTGGACGATCATGGCCAACCAGTTGAGAATTAGGGCAAATTTTAAGCCCTCCTATAAAAGAACTTTTTCTAAAATTAAGAAAAATCTTTTGCTGCCTTCCTTCCCTGAGAAACCCTAGAGAGAAGAGAGAGTTGGGAGAGAGAGAAGAGATCTTGTGAGGGGGAGTTAGTGAGGGATTCACTAAGGTTGCTCCAAGCACGGATCAGAGTCGTCTTCTCTGCTCGTCGTCTGTCGTCTAGTCGGTGTTCTTCGTGGGAGGATCGTTCGCAAGAAGATCCGGGGTTCTCTGCCCGCTTCAGGTGGAAGAAAAAGGAGTTCGAAGGTTCTCTGCCTGCTTCAGGAGGAAGCGAAAGGAGGTCAGGTTCTCTGCCTCACCGTGTGGTGAAAAGGAGGTGTTTTGTACAGGCTTCTCCGCCTTGCTGTGGGAGCAAAAGGAGAGTCACTTTCGTTTAGTGCAATACCCGGAGGGGAGGCTCCGGGGAGTGGACGTAGGTCAAGTTGACCGAACCACTATAAAATCTGGTTTGCTTTTCTGATTCAGTTTTGCACTTTACTTTTCAATATAAACTGCTTGGGTGAATATCGTTGGTTGATCTTTTTGTTATTATTTACTTGTTTCCGCTGCTAAGTATCGAAAAGATTTTTGTAGTTATCGTGAAATTTTTAAATAACCAATTAACCCCCCCCCTCTTGGTTAGCCTCAGGACTAGTTCACTAGGGCTTAACATCCCTTTCGAACTTTCAAGTGGTATCAAAGCGGGATTCAAAATTTCTGTTTAAAAACTTTTGAATTTGATCCAATGGCTAACTGTAACAATCGTAATACTGCTGAAGGTTATTCTATTACCAGACCACCATTGTTTGACAATATTCCTTTTGATTTTTGGAAAATACGCATGTCTACTTTTCTGCAATCTATTGATTATCGCATGTGGATGTTAGTTAAGGAAGGATACGAACCACCTTTTCGAATGATTAACAATGTGAAAACTAAATTGTCGTTTGCTGATTGGACGTTTGATGATCGTGATTTAGCACAGTTGAATGTAAAATGTTTGAACTGTTTCTTTTGTGCTTTGAATCTGAAGACTATATGCGTGTTTCTACTTGTACAACGGGAAAGGAAATCTGGGATAGGTTATGTATAACATACGAAGGTACAACTGAAGTCAAACAATCTAGGTTAAACATCTTGTTACATGATTATGAACTTTTTCGCATGAAACCTAGTGAGACTATTTCAGAAATGTACACAAGGTTCACTCAGATTGTTACCTCTTTGCATGCTTTAGGTAGAGAACTTACCAACTACGAAAGAGTGAACAAGATTCTTAGATGTTTGCCTGCTTCTTATGATGCTAAGATTACTGCTATTACTGAATCCAAAGATTTAAATACTTACTCTATTGACAGCTTACTTGGATCACTCATTGCTTACGAGCAAGGGGTGAACCAAAGGCAACTTGATGCAGGAGAACGCAAGAAAGAGAAGACCGTGGCACTAAAGGCCAAAGATTCAGATGCTAGCACTTCCGGGTCTGATAGCGATGAAGTTGCCTTAATCACAAGGCAATTCAAAAGCTTTCTAAGGAAGAAACATAAGAACTATCAAAAGTGGAACAAGGGTAAGTTCAATAAAAACTTTAAGGGTTCATCTGAATCGGTTTTTTTTGAATGCAGGAAGCCTGGACACATTAAGGCTGATTGTCCAACACTTAAAGCTCACCCAAGCAAGGAGAAGAGTGAGGAGAAACCAAAGTTCAGGAAGGACAAGAAGCGGATTTAGAAGGCGTTCTGGGCAGACTCTGCATCCGACTCTTCTGAGACTGAAGCTGAAGAGGAGGAAACAAACTTGTGTCTGATGGCGGATGATCACCCCGGTCAGTCAGACCAGGAAGAGGTATGTGAGCTTACTTACGATCAGTTATTTGAAGTTTCTGAAAAGATTCATACATCGTATAGGAAGCTTAAGAAAACTCATGCTAGTTTAAAATTAGATTATTTGACTTTACAAAAAGAGCATGATTCTGTAGTTAAAGTTTATTCCACACTTGATTCCAATCACATGTCTCTGCTTGATGAGTTTGATGAATTGAACAAAAAATATTCTGATTTAGTTTCTGAGCATGATTCTTTGAAAACCACGCATGTTGATTTAGAAAAAGCTTTTAAAGAGTTAGATATAATGGCATGTGAAGTAGAAAGTAACAATGGTGTTTTAAAATTTGAAATTGCAAGTTTAAAGAAAGAGAATGAGTTTTTGGAAGTAAAAATCAGTGCTTTTGAAAAGAACAAAACACCGCCTACCTTTGAACAGTTTTATGCACCGCCACCTTTTAAAAATTCTGTTGCAAGTTCATCAAAGCATGTTTCATACACTACTAGGAAGAGGCACTATCACTCACGACGTTTAGTTAATCCTTTTCCTGGTGTTAGATGTTTTTCATGTGGCATGTTAGGACACATATCACACACTTGTACTGTTCACCATAGTACACATATGATGTGGAGACCCAAACTGCCTGTTTCACAGCACAGCACGCATGCATCGCATTCTTCTTTTCATAAGAAGGAACCCAAACCTGTTTGGGTTCCTAAGACTGACATTTGATGATTTTGTAGGTGTGCTCTCACACAAGACCTCCTGAGAGCATGTGGTACCTGGACAGCGGATGTTCTAGACATATGACTGGAGATGCAAATCAGTTCATTTCGCTGGAGGCCAGAGCTGGAGGCAAGGTTACACTTGGAGATAACACCACCAGGAAGGTGGTAGGCACAGGTATAATTGGTGATTCAAATAACTTTATGATTGATAATGTTTTGCTTGTAGATGGACTGAAACACAACCTGTTAAGCATCAGTCAACTCTATGACAAGGGATACATCATCAAATTCCAGCCCACTGGCTGCATTTTATGAAAGTTCGAAAGGGATGTTAAGCCCTAGTGAACTAGTCCCGAGGCTAACCAAGAGGGGGGGTGAATTGGTTATTTAAAAATTTCACGATAACTACAAAAATCTTTTCGATACTTAGCAGCGGAAACAAGTAAACAATAACGAAACGATCAACCAACGATATTCACCCAAGCAGTTTATATTGAAAAGTAAAGTGCAAAACTGAATCAGAAAAGCAAACCAGATTTTATAGTGGTTCGGTCAACTTGACCTACGTCCACTCCCCGGAGCCTCCTCTCCGGGTATTGCACTAAATGAAAGTGACTCTCCTTTTGCTCCCACAGCAAGGCGGAGAAGCCTGTACAAAACACCTCCTTTTCACTACACGGTGAGGCAGAGAACCTGACCTCCTTTCGCTTCCTCCTGAAGCAGGCAGAGAACCTTCGAACTCCTTTCGCTTCCTCCTGAAGCAGGCAGAGAACCTAAGAACTCCTTTCGCTTCCTCCTGAAGCGGGCAGAGAACCCGGATCTTCTTGCGAATGATCCTCCCACGAAGAACACCGACTAGACGACAGACGACGAGCGGAGAAGACGACTCTGATCCGTGCTTGGAGCAACCTTAGTGAATCCCTCACTAACTCCCCCTCACAAGATCTCTTCTCTCTCTCCCAACTCTCTCTTCTCTCTAGGGTTTCTCAGGGAAGGAAAGTAGCAAAAGATTTTTCCAAAAATTTTGAAAAGTTCTTTTAAAGGAGGGCTTAAAATTTGCCCTAAATCTCAACTTGTCGGCCAAGATCGTCCAGGACGATCGGTAGATCGTCCTGTACGATCAGTTCAAATTCAGCTGTTTCAGCCTGGACGATCTGGCTCTTCTAGACGATCAGTAGAAAAAGTAGTTCATATCGTCCCGTACGATCCTGCGATCGTCCGGGACGATTAGTTCAAATTGAAGGAAATCGTCTAGAAGACAGTTCGGGTCGTCCAGAGAAATCTTTGCTGGACGACCAAAAAATGACTTGATCGTCCCGAACGATAGGGTAATCGTCCGGTACGATTAGTTCAAAAAGGCCCCAAATCGTCCTGTACATAGTTCTGGACGTACAACTGAAATGCACAAGACGATCACGATCGTCCGGGACGATCCTGCGATCGTCCAGGACGATGTGATCGTATCAATTAAACATTAATTACTTTCCTTAATTACCAGACTAATTTAGGCATGATTGTAGTGAATCGGCCAGGACGATACACGTATCGTCCGGGACGATCAGACCAAAATACTTAAAATAAAACTTGCCTAACTTAATCTGGCGGCTGGGAATTTCTGATTTGAGAATATCGTCCCGTACGATCCAAAGATCGTCCAGGACGATCTGCTTAATCAGACCTTCTTAACTTAGTCGCCCTAATTAGGGTTTTTGTTTTAACTGGATCGTCCAGGACGATGTGGATATTGTCCAGGACGATCTGAACAAATTTTCAACAGAAACTCTAATTCACTTAATCTCTCTCCCTGAGTGTGTGTGTGCAAGGTTACTTAGGTAGGGAATCAGTTACATTACAATTGACTCAATAAAAAGAAAAATCATACATTTGACACACTTGGACCCGATCTTGAGTTGGCTTGAGTGGCTCACGGTCTTTTATGCCTGAAACAGATTAGCCAAGTAAAACACACTGGAAACATGTTTGTCATCATCAAAACCAGATTTGCAACAATCTCCCCCTTTTTGATGATGGCAAATATTTGTAAAGTAGTCTGACAGTAAAAGTAAACTAGAAGATCAAACAAACAAACATTTTTTAAATTTTCATTTAACAGCTAAAATAATACAGGAAACAAGACTCAGAAAACAGAAACAAAGACACGACACGACTACAACTCTGACTCCCCCTTTTGACATCACAAAAAGGAGGAGCGATAAACATAACACGGAAATAAAACATAAAATAAAACATATTGATTTTAGATTCAAAAACCAATGACAGGACAATTGACAGCGCTGAAATCCAAAAAAGGTTGGAAATAATCAACTTTCGTAACTCCGACCCCGGGCACCTTATCGATGCAAACCTCTTTCAACACAAAAATCCGATTCAGAATAAAAGATATTAGATTTGAAAAGAAATTCTTTCAAGCCTCGTTCCAGAAAAATATCTGATATAATAGTGTTACAAAGTAAAAAATCAGAAATCATGATTTTCAAAACTCAAGCTTTTGAAAATATTAAGTGGCGCACAGATTCCTCTAAGACATTTAACAATCTGAAAGGAAAGAAAGCTTGTTTTGGGCTCATTTTGTGCCTCTTTTTCAAATTGGTTGGCGCTTTGCGCATCTTTTGATTTTTGATACACTTTGTGTATCCAATTTGGCAATTTCGCATCTTTTCAGTTTTGGGCTCATTTTATGCCTCTTTTTCAAATTATCTGGCACACTGCGCATCTTTTATAAGCTTTCTCCTTTTCATAATCATTAAAGAGTCTCAGCTGTGAGATTATCTTCCAGACATAGGAGATGACTCTCCGCAGTAAGGAAGAACGATTCACAAAATAAAATCCATACAACATATGATAAATGCAATCACTTGGTTTAGAAAATCAAACTAATGACTCAAGACTTTGAAAAACACTATTGATATGAGGCAGATTACTGTAGGAAGATAAAATAATCTCTATTTCAAAAACTAACATTTTAATTTTGAAAAGGATTTTTATTCAAAAGAAACTACACACCAGTAAAAGAGTTAGAGGAGGAGAAATAATTATCAATATTTCTTCCCTTTAATAGATTCAGCGAAGTCAATCACTGCTTATCAGCTTCCAAACCAAAACAAGATAAAAACTCTCAGTCAAAAATTCAGATCACCAGAAGTAGTGAGCGGTGATCAGATCTTAAAAAGCATAAAACAGTAAGTGCAAGATATGAACCCGTAAATAAATAAAAACAGGTTGAAAATCATAGCAAAGTAAATACTCAAATCAAACTAACAAAAAGGGTAACACAGAAATCAGCAGAAGAAATAAAATCAACTGAAAGCAAATAATCAAACCAAAACTAATTAACAGAAATCAGAAATCAGAATATAAAAACTAACTAACAGAAATCAGAAAACAGAATACAAACAACTAACTAACAGAAATCAGAATACCAGTCATAACAGTCATAAATCAGCAGTCATCAGAATCAAGCATTTATATCAATCACTCCTAATCTGGTTCTCAAAATGCTGAATGAGTTAAAGGCCAGTGGTTTAGTGAATATGTCAGCCAGCTAATTTTCAGTTGCTACGTGGTGTAGCTCAATGTCCCCTTTTGTAACATGGTCCCTAATGGAGTGATGCCTAATGTCAATGTGTTTGGTCCTAGAATATTGGATTGGATTCTTAGAGATACAGATGGCACTAGTATTATCACACAGAACAGAAATTGTGCCAACAGGTACTCCTAAATCTAAGACTTGCTGCTTCAACCAAAGAACTTGGGCCACACAACTCCCTAAGGTAATGTACTCAGCTTCAGCAGTGGAAAGTGCAACTGAGTTCTATTTTCTACTGGACCAGGAGACTAACGACTGTCCTATAAATTGACAAGTCCCAGAAGTACTCTTCCTATCCACCCTACACCCCACAAAGTCAGAATCAGAATATCCAATGATCTCAAAAGAGGTGCTGTGCCTAGGGTGCCAAATTCCTAGGTTTGGGGTTCCTAAAAGATATCTAAGAATTCTCTTAACAGCAGTCAGGTGGGACTCTTTAGGATCAGCCTGAAACCTAGCACAAAGACAGACATTAAACATGATATCAGGTCGGCTAGCAGTCAGGTAAAGCAGTGAACCTATTATCCCCCTATACTTCTTCTGATTAACAGATTTTCCATTTGAATCCTTATCTAACTGAACTGAGGAGAGCATGGGAGTATTGATTGGCTTGGCTTTGTCCATTTCATATTTCTTCAAAATGTCCTTAGTGTATTTTGATTGATTGAGAAAGGTTCCATCATCCGTTTGCCTTATGCTAAACCCCAAAAAGTAGGACAATTCTCCCATCATACTCATCTCAAACTATTTACTCATTGTTTTAGAAAACTCTTCACATAAATATTTATCAGAAGATCCAAAAATTATATCATCAACATAGATCTGGACAATGAGTAAGTCATCTCCTAATCTCCTCAGAAAAAGAATGGTGTCTACGCTCCCCTTAACAAACTCTCTTTCTAACAGGAATGTGCTAAGCCTCTCATACCAAGCTCTGGGTGCCTGTTTCAATCCATATAAGGCCCTTTTTAATTTATAGACATGACTTGGATATTGGGAACTCTCAAAACCTGGGGGTTGTTCTGCAAATACATCTTCCTTAATTACCTCATTTAAAAAGGCACTCTTGACATCCATTTGAAACAGCTTAAATCCCTTGTAACAGGCAAAGGCTAGTAGCACTCTAATGGCTTCCAATCTAGCTACAGGGGCAAAAGTTTCCTCAAAATCTATCCCTTCTATCTGATTATACCCCTTAGCCACCAATCTTGCCTTATTTCTCACCACCACACCAGAATCATTCATCTTATTCTTAAAGACCCACTTGGTTCCCACAATACTTTGGTTTCTATGTCTTTCTACTAACACCCAAACATCATTCCTTACAAATTGATTCAATTCTTCCTGCATAGCTAAAATCCAAAATTCATCCGACAGGGCTTGATTGATGTTGGTGGGTTCAGTCATTGAGATAAAGGCAGAATGGTTTACTTCCTTCCTAAGTCCATGCCTAGTCCTAACACCTTCAGAAGGGTCTCCTAAGATCAGTTCTTTAGGATGACTCGAAGAATATCTCCAATCTCTAGGCAATGGGGTTTGAGGTTCTACCCTTTCCTCCAAATTTGTATTTCCAACTCCTTGGGTAACCTCAACAATCTCTTCATCTTCTACTTCAGATCTAGACTCCTTAGGATCAGATTCATCAAACACTACATGGGTTGTTTCTTCCACCACTAAAGTCCTCCTATTGAACACCCTAAAGGATTTCCCCACACTTGAATATCCTAAGAACACTCCTTCATCAGATTTGGGGTCAAATTTTCTTAAGGGTGACTTCCTGTTGTTCAGAATGAAAACCTTACAGCCAAAGACATGGAGGTGGGACAGATTTGGTGTTCTACCCTTAATGATCTCATAAGGTGTCTTGTTCAGTTTGACTCTCACATTCACCCTATTCAGCACATAACAGGCAGTGTTCACCGCTTCAGCCCAAAAGTATTTTGGAAGTGAATACTCGGCAAGCATGGCTCTAGCGGCTTCCACTAAGGTCCTGTTCTTCCTTTCAGCTACCCCGTTCTGCTGAGGGGTCCTAGGAGCTGAAAAATTGTGACTAATCCCATGATTCTCATAAAAACTTCCAAATCTTTCATTTTCAAACTCCCCTCCGTGATCACTATGGATGGTAATAATCTCACATCCTAACTTCTTCTGAATCCAAGTAGAGAAAGATCTAAACTCATCAAATGACTCAGACTTGTGTGACAAAAACTTAACCCAAGTGAACCTTGAATAATCATCAACAATCACAAAACCATAGACTCTCCCCCCTAAGCTGGCAGTGCTAATGGGTCCAAAGAGGTCCATGTGAAGAACTTCTAAAGGTCTAGAGGTGCTAATATCCTTAACAGAGTGAAAAGAGGACTGGACTTGCTTCCCCAACTGACAGGCATCACACAGGTGATCCTTAGTGAACTTAAGCTTGGGCACACCTCTAACTAAGTCCTTTTGGGTGACTCTCCTAAGGGTTTTCATACTGGCATGACACAATCTCCTATGCCATAACCAAGACTCATCAGCAGCAGTTTTTAAGCAAATTGAATTATCAGATTTAATGCTACTTACATCCAGCTTGTAGACGTTGTTGATCCTTTGCCCCTACAAAACAACTTCATCATTTAAGCTTAAAATGCAGCTAGTGGGCAGGAATTTGATGCTGTATCCCTTGTCACAGAGTTGACTGATGCTCAGCAGGTTGTGTTTCAGTCCATCTACAAGCAAAACATTATCAATCATAAAGTTCTTTGAATCACCAATTATACCTGTGCCTACCACCTTCCTGGTGGTGTTATCTCCAAGTGTAACCTTGCCTCCAGCTCTGGCCTCCAGCGAAATGAACTGATTTGCATCTCCAGTCATATGTCTAGAACATCCGTTGTCCAGGTACCACATGCTCTCACGAGGTCTTGTGTGAGAGCACACCTACAAAATCATCAAATATCAGTCTTAGGAACCCAAATATGTTTGGGTTCCTTCTTATGAAAAGAAGAATGCGATGCATGCGTGCTGTGCTGTGAAACAGGCAGTTTGGGTCTCCACACCCAATGTGTACTACGGTGAACAGTACAAGTGTGTGATATGTGTCCTAACATGCCACATGAAAAACATCTAACACCAGGAAAAGGATTAACTAAACGTCGTGAGTGATATTGCCTCTTCCTAGTAGTGTATGAAACATGCTTTGATGAACTTGCAACAGAATTTTTAAAAGGTGGCGGTGCATAAAACTGTTCAAAGGTTGGCGGTGTTTTGTTCTTTTCAAAAACACTGATCTTTACTTTCAAAAACTCATTTTCTTTCTTTAAACTTGCAATTTCAAATTTTAAGGTTCCCTTGCTACTTTCTACTTCACATGCCATTGTATCTAACTCTTTAAAAGCTTTTTCTAAATCAACATGCGTGGTTTTCAAAGAATCATGCTCAGAAACTAAATCAGAATATTTTTTGTTCAATTCATCAAACTCATCAAGCAGAGACATGTGATTGGAATCAAGTGTGGAATAATCTTTAACTACAGAATCATGCTCTTTTTGTAAAGTCAAATAATCTAATTTCAAACTAGCATGGGTTTTCTTAAGCTTCCTATACGATGTATGAATCTTTTCAGAAACTTCAAATAACTGATCGTAAGTAAGCTCACATACCTCTTCCTGGTCCGACTGACCAGGGTGATCATTCGCCATCAGACACAAGTTTGTTTCCTCCTCTTCAGCTTCAGTCTCAGAAGAGTCGGATGCAGAGTCTGCCCAGAACGCCTTCTGAATCCACTTCTTGTCCTTTCTGAACTTTGGTTTCTCCTCACTCTTCTCCTTGCTTGGGTGAGCTTTAAGTGTTGGACAATCAGCCTTAATGTGTCCAGGCTTCCTGCATTCAAAACAAACCGATTCAGATGAACCCTTAAAGTTTTTATTAAACTTACCCTTGTTCCACTTCTGATAGTCTTATGTTTCTTCCTTAGAAAGCTTTTGAATTGCCTTGTGATTAAGGCAACTTCATCGCTATCAGACCCGGAAGTGCTAGCATCTGAATCTTTGGCCTTTAGTGCCACGGTCTTCTCTTTCTTGCATTCACCTGCATCAAGTTGCCTTTGGTTCACCCCTTGCTCGTAAGCAATAAGTGATCCAAGTAAGCTGTCAATAGAGTAAGTATTTAAATCTTTGGATTCAGTAATAGCAGTAATCTTAGCATCATAAGAAGCAGGAAAACATCTAAGAATCTTATTCACTCTTTCGTAGTTGGTAAGTTCTCTACCTAAAGCATGCAAAGAGGTAACAATCTGAGTGAACCTTGTGTACATTTCTGAAATAGTCTCACTAGGTTTCATGCGAAAAAGTTCGTAATCATGTAACAAGATGTTTAACCTAGATTGTTTGACTTCAGTTGTACCTTCGTATGTTATACATAACCTATCCCAGATTTCCTTTCCCGTTGTACAAGTAGAAACACGCATATAGTCTTCAGATTTCAAAGCACAAAAGAAACAGTTCAAACATTTTGCATTCAACTGTGCTAAATCACGATCATCAAACGTCCAATCAGCAAACGGCAATTCAGTTTTCACATTGTTAATCATTCGAAAAGGTGGTTTGTATCCGTCCTTAACTAACATCCACATGCGATAATCAATAGATTGCAGAAAATTAGACATGCGTGTTTTCCAAAAATCAAAAGGAATATTGTCAAACAACGGTGGTCTAGTAATAGAATAACCTTCAGCAGTATTACGATTGTTACAATTAGCCATTGGATCAAATTTAAAAGTTTTTAAACAGAAATTTTGAATCCCTCTCTGATACCACTTGAAAGTTCGAAAGGGATGTTAAGCCCTAGTGAACTAGTCCCGAGGCTAACCAAGAGGGGGGGTGAATTGGTTATTTAAAAATTTCACGATAACTACAAAAATCTTTTCGATACTTAGCAGCGGAAACAAGTAAACAATAACGAAACGATCAACCAACGATATTCACCCAAGCAGTTTATATTGAAAAGTAAAGTGCAAAACTGAATCAGAAAAGCAAACCATATTTTATAGTGGTTCGGTCAACTTGACCTACGTCCACTCCCCGGAGCCTCCCCTCCGGGTATTGCACTAAACGAAAGTGACTCTCCTTTTGCTCCCACAGCAAGGCGGAGAAGCCTGTACAAAACACCTCCTTTTCACCACACGGTGAGGCAGAGAACCTGACCTCCTTTCGCTTCCTCCTGAAGCAGGCAGAGAACCTTCGAACTCCTTTCGCTTCCTCCTGAAGCTGGCAGAGAACCTACGAACTCCTTTCGCTTCCTCCTGAAGCGGGCAGAGAACCCGTATCTTCTTGCGAACGATCCTCCCACGAAGAACACCGACTAGACGACAGACGACGAGCGGAGAAGACGACTCTGATCCGTGCTTGGAGCAACCTTAGTGAATCCCTCACTAACTCCCCCTCACAAGATCTCTTCTCTCTCTCCCAACTCTCTCTTCTCTCTAGGGTTTCTCAGGGAAGGAAAGTAGCAAAAGATTTTTCCAAAAATTTTGAAAAGTTCTTTTAAAGGAGGGCTTAAAATTTGCCCTAAATCTCAACTTGTCGGCCAAGATCGTCCAGGACGATCGGTAGATCGTCCTGTACGATCAGTTCAAATTCAGTTGTTTCAGCCTGGACGATCTGGCTCTTCTGGACGATCAGTAGAAAAAGTTGTTCATATCGTCCCGTACGATCCTGCGATCGTCCGGGACGATTAGTTTAAATTGAAGGAAATCGTCCAGAAGACAGTTCAGGTCGTCCAGAGAAATCTTTGCTGGACGACCAAAAAATGACTTGATTGTCCCGGACGATAGGGTAATCATCCGGTACGATTAGTTCAAAAAGGCCCCAAATCGTCCTGTACATAGTTCTGGACGTACAGTTGAAATGCACAAGACGATCACGATCGTCCGGGACGATCCTGCGATCGTCCAGGACGATGTGATCATATCAATTAAACATTAATTGCTTTCCTTAATTACCAGACTAATTTAGGCATGATTGTAGTGAATCGGCCAGGACGATACACGTATCGTCCGGGATGATCAGACCAAAATACTTAAAATAAAACTTGCCTAACTTAATCTGGCGGCTGGGAATTTCTGATTTGAGAATATCGTCCCATACGATCCAAAGATCGTCCAGGACGATCTGCTTAATCAGACCTTCTTAACTTAGTCGCCCTAATTAGGGTTTCTGTTTTAACTGGATCGTCCAGGACGATGTGGATATTGTCCAAGACGATTTGAACAAATTTTCAACAGAAACTCTAATTCACTTAATCTCTCTCCCTGAGTGTGTGTGTGCAAGGTTACTTAGCTAGGGAATCAGTTACATTACAATTGACTCAATAAAAAGAAAAATCATACATTTGACACACTTGGACCCGATCTTGAGTTGGCTTGAGTGGCTCGCGGTCTTTTGTGCCTGAAACAGATTAGCCAAGCAAAACACACTGGAAACATGTTTATCATCATCAAAACTAGATTTGCAACATTTTAAGCTTAAATGATGAAGTTGTTTTGTAGGGGCAAAGGATCAACAACGTCTACAAGCTGGATGTAAGTAGCATTAAATCTGATAATTCAATTTGCTTAAAAACTGCTACTGATGAGTCTTGGTTATGGCATAGGAGATTGTGTCATGCCAGTATGAAAACCCTTAGGAGAGTCACCCAAAAGGACTTAGTTAGAGGTGTGCCCAAGCTTAAGTTCGCTAAGGATCACCTGTGTGATGCCTGTCAGTTGGGGAAGCAAGTCCAGTCCTCTTTTCACTCTGTTAAGGACATTAGCACCTCTAGACCTTTAGAAGTTCTTCACATGGACCTCTTTGGACCCATTAGCACTGCCAGCTTAGGGGGGAGAGTTTATGGTTTTGTGATTGTAGATGATTATTCGAGGTTCACTTGGGTTAAGTTTTTGTCACACAAATCTGAGTCATTTGATGAGTTTAGATCTTTCTCTACTTGGATTCAGAAGAAGTTAGGATGCGTGATTATTACCATCCATAGTGATCACGGAGGGGAGTTTGAAAATGAAAGATTTGGAAGTTTTTGTGAGAATCATGGGATTAGTCACAATTTTTCAGCTCCTAGGACCCCTCAGCAGAACGGGGTAGCTGAAAGGAAGAACAGGACCTTAGTGGAAGCCGCTAGAGCCATGCTTGCCGAGTATTCACTTCCAAAATACTTTTGGGCTGAAGCGGTGAACACTGCCTGTTATGTGCTGAATAGGGTGAATGTGAGAGTCAAACTGAACAAGACACCTTATGAGATCATTAAGGGTAGAACACCAAATCTGTCCCACCTCCATGTCTTTGGCTGTAAGGTTTTCATTCTGAACAACGGGAAGTCACCCTTAGGAAAATTTGACCCCAAATCTGATGAAGGAGTGTTCTTAGGATATTCAAGTGTGGGGAAATCCTTTAGGGTGTTCAATAGGAGGACTTTGGTGGTGGAAGAAACAACCCATGTAGTGTTTGATGAATCTGATCCTAAGGAGTCTAGATCTGAAGTAGAAGATGAAGAGATTGTTGAGGTTACCCAAGGAGTTGGAAATACAAATTTGGAGGAAAGGGTAGAACCTCAAACCCCATTGCCTAGAGATTGGAGATATTCTTCGAGTCATCCTAAAGAACTGATCTTAGGAGACCCTTCTGAAGGTGTTAGGACTAGGCATGGACTTAGGAAGGAAGTAAACCATTCTGCCTTTATCTCAATGACTGAACCCACCAACATCAATCAAGCCTTGTCGGATGAGTTTTGGATTTTAGCTATGCAGGAAGAATTGAATCAATTTGTAAGGAATGATGTTTGTGAGTTAGTAGAAAGACCTAGAAACCAAAGTATTGTGGGAACCAAGTGGGTCTTTAAGAATAAGATGAATGATTCTGGTGTGGTGGTGAGAAATAAGGCAAGATTGGTGGCTAAGGGGTATAATCAGATAGAAGGGATAGATTTTGAGGAAACTTTTGCCCCTGTAGCTAGATTGGAAGCCATTAGAGTGCTACTAGCCTTTGCCTGTTACAAGGGATTTAAGCTGTTTCAAATGGATGTCAAGAGTGCCTTTTTAAATGGAGTAATTAAAGAAGATGTTTTTGTAGAACAACCCCCAGGTTTTGAGAGTTCCCAATATCCAAGTCATGTCTATAAATTAAAAAAGGCCTTATATGGATTGAAACAGGCACCCAGAGCTTGGTATGAGAGGCTTAGCACATTCCTGTTAGAAAGAGAGTTTGTTAAGGGGAGCGTAGACACCACCCTTTTTCTGAGGAGATTAGGAGATGACTTACTCATTGTCCAGATCTATGTTGATGATATAATTTTTGGATCTTCTGATAAATACTTATGTGAAGAGTTTTCTAAAATAATGAGTAAAGAGTTTGAGATGAGTATGATGGGAGAATTGTCCTACTTTTTGGGGTTTAGCATAAGGCAAATGGATGATGGAACATTTCTCAATCAATCAAAATACACTAAGGACATTTTGAAGAAATATGAAATGGACAAAGCCAAGCCAATCAATACTCCCATGCCCTCCTCAGTTCAGTTAGATAAGGATTTAAATGGAAAATCTGTTGATCAGAAGAAGTATAGAGGGATAATAGGGTCACTGCTTTACCTGACTGCTAGCCGACCTGATATCATGTTTAGTGTCTGTCTTTGTGCTAGGTTTCAGGCTGATCCTAAAGAGTCCCACCTGACTGCTGTTAAGAGAATTCTTAGATATCTTTTAGGGACCCCAAACCTAGAAATTTGGTACCCTAGGCACAGCACCTCTTTTGAGATCATTGGATATTCTGACTCTGACTTTGCGGGGTGTAGGGTGGATATGAAGAGTACCTCTGGGACTTGTCAATTCATAGGACAGTCGTTAGTCTCCTGGTCCAGTAGAAAATAGAACTCAGTTGCACTTTCCACTGCTGAAGCTGAGTACATTGCCTTAGGAAGTTGTGTGGCCCAAGTTCTTTGGTTGAAACAATAAGTCTTGGATTTAGGAGTACCCGTTGGCACAATTTCTGTTCTGTGTGATAATACCAGTGCCATCTGTATCTCTAAGAATCCAATCCAACATTCTAGGACCAAACACATTGACATTAGGCATCACTTCATTAGGGACCATGTTACAAAAGGGGACATTGAGCTACATCGTGTAGCAACTGAAAATCAGCTGGCTGACATATTCACTAAACCACTGGCCTTTGACTCATTCAGCATTTTGAGAACCAGATTAGGAGTGATTGATATAAATGCTTGATTCTGAGGACTGCTGATTTATGATTGTTATGATTGGTATTCTGATTTCTGTTAGTTAGTTTTTTGTATTCTGTTTTCTGATTTCTGTTATTTAGTTTTTGTATTCTGATTTCTTATTTCTGTTAGTTAGTTTTGGTTTGATTGCTTTCAGTTGATTTTATTTCTTCTGCTGATTTCTGTGTTACCCTTTTTGTTAGTTTGATTTGAGTATTTACTTTGCTATGATTTTCTACCTATTTTTATTTATTTACGGGTTCATATCTTGCACTTACTATTTTATGCTTTTCAAGATCTGATCACCGCTCACTACTTCTGGTGATCTAAATTTTTGACTGAGAGTTTTTACCTTATTTTGGTTTGGAAGCTGATAAGCAGTGATTGACTTCGCTGAATCTGTTAAAGGGAAGAAACATTGATAATTGTTTCTCTTCCTCTAACTCCTTTACTGGTGTGTAGTCTCTTTTGAATAAAAATCCTTTTCAAAATTAAAATGTTAGTTTTTTGAAATAGAGATTATTTTATCTTCCTACAGTAATCTGCCTCATATCAATAGTGTTTTTCAAAGTCTTGAGTCATTAGTTTGATTTTCTAAACCAAGTGATTGCATTTATCATATGTTGTATGGATTTTGTTTTGTGAATCGTTCTTCCTTACTGCGGAGAGTCATCTCCTATATCTGGAAGATAATCTCACAGCTGAGACTCTTTAATGATTATGAAAAGGAGAAAGCTTATAAAAGATGCGCAGTGCGCCAGATAATTTGAAAAAGAGGAATAAAATGAGCCCAAAACTGAAAAGATGCGAAATTGCCAAATTGGATACACAAAGTGTATCAAAAATCAAAAGATGCGCAAAGCGCCAACCAATTTGAAAAAGAGGCACAAAATGAGCCCAAAACAAGCTTTCTTTCCTTTCAGATTGTTAAATGTCTTAGAGGAATCTGTGTGCCACTTAATATTTTCAAAAGCTTGAGTTTTGAAAATCCCGATTTCTGATTTTTTTACTTTGTAACACTATTATATCAGATATTTTTCTGGAACGAGGCTTGAAAGGATTTCTTTTCAAATCTAATGTCTTTTATTCTGAATCGGATTTTTGTTTTGAAAGAGGTTTGCATCGATAAGGTGCCCGGGGTCGGAGTTACGAAAGTTGATTATTTCCAACCTTTTCTATTTTTCAGCACTGCCAATCGTCCTGTCATTGGTTTTTGAATCTTAAATCAAGGAAAAATTCTAATTTTCCTATTTTGTAGTTGCTCTATTTATGTTTTATTTCCGTGTTCTATTTTTCGCTCCTCCTTTTTGTGATGTCAAAAGGGGGAGTCAGTTGTAGTCGTGTCTGTTTCTATTTTTCTGGGTCATTTTTGCTGTATTGTTTTAGCTGTTAAATGAAAATTTTAAAAAAATATATATATTTGTTTGTTGGATCTCCTAGTTTACTTTTATTTTCAGACTACTTTACAAATATTTGCCATCATCAAAAAGGGGGAGATTGTTGCAAATCTGGTTTTGATGATGACAAACATGTTTCCAGTGTGTTTTGCTTGGCTAATCTGTTTTAGGCACAAAAGACCGTGAGCCACTCAAGCCAACTCAAGATCGGGTCCAAGTGTGTCAAATGTATGATTTTTCTTTTTATTGAGTCAATTGTAATGTAACTGATTCCCTAGCTAAGTAACCTTGCACACACACACTCAGGGAGAGAGATTGAGTGAATTAGAGTTTCTGTTAAAAATTTGTTCAGATCGTCCTGGACGATATCCACATCATCCTGGACGATCCAGTTAAAACAGAAACCCTAATTAGGGCAACTAAGTTAAGAGGGTCTGATTGAGCCGATCGTCCTGGACGATCTACGGATCGTACGGGACGATATTCCCAAATCAGAAATTCTCAGCCGCCAGATCAAGTTAGGCAAGTTCTTATTTTTAGATACTTGGTCTGATCGTCCCGGACGATACGTGTATCGTCCCGAACGATCCAGTACAATCATGCCTAATTTAATCTGGTAATTAAGGAAAGCAATTAATTTTTAGTTGATACGATCATATCATCCTGGACGATCGCCGTATCGTCCCGGACGATCTTGATCGTCTAGTGCATTTAAGCTGTACGTCCAGAACTATGTACAGGATGATTTTGTGCCTTTTTGAACTAATCGTACAGGACGATGTACCAATCGTCCTGGACGATCAAGTCATTTTTTGGTCATCCAGTACAGATTTCTCTGGACGACCCGAACTGTCTTCTGGACGATTGTCCTCAATTTGTACTAATCATCCCGGACGATCGTAGTATCGTACGGGACGATATGAACAACTTTTTCTGCTGATCGTCCAGAAGAGCCTAATCGTCCAGACTGAATCAGCTGATTTTGAACTGATCGTACAGGACGATCTACCGATCGTCCTGGACGATCATGGCCGACCAGTTGAGAATTAGGGCAAATTTTAAGCCCTCCTATAAAAGAACTTTTTCTAAAATTAAGAAAAATCTTTTGCTGCCTTCCTTCCCTGAGAAACCCTAGAGAGAAGAGAGAGTTGGAAGAGAGAGAAGAGATCTTGTGAGGGGGAGTTAGTGAGGGATTCACTAAGGTTGCTCCAAGCACGGATCAGAGTCGTCTTCTCCGCTCGTCGTCTTTCGTCTAGTCGGTGTTCTTCGTGGGAGGATCATTCGTAAGAAGATCCGGGGTTCTCTGCCCGCTTCAGGTGGAAGCAAAAGGAGTTCGAAGGTTCTCTGCCTGCTTCAGGAGGAAGCGAAAGGAGGTCAGGTTCTCTGCCTCACCGTGTGGTGAAAAGGAGGTGTTTTGTACAGGCTTCTCCGCCTTGCTGTGGGAGCAAAAGGAGAGTCACTTTCGTTTAGTGCAATACCCGGAGGGGAGGCTCCGGGGAGTGGACGTAGGTCAAGTTGACCGAACCACTATAAAATCTGGTTTGCTTTTCTGATTCAGTTTTGCACTTTACTTTTCAATATAAACTGCTTGGGTGAATATCGTTGGTTGATCTTTTCGTTATTGTTTACTTATTTCCGCTGCTAAGTATCGAAAAGATTTTTGTAGTTATCGTGAAATTTTTAAATAACCAATTCACCCCCCGCTCTTGGTTAGCCTCAGGACTAGTTCACTAGGGCTTAACATCCCTTTCGAACTTTTATGAAGGACATGGAAGGAGCTATTAGAGTAAAAATAAGGAACTGATCTGGTGGTGCTAGATATTGAAGGTTGTATTTGGATTTGAGGACATAGGAAATGATATGTCCTAAGGTTAGATTTGGCTTTTTTATGGCCGAGATCCCTAATGCTAGTTAGATGTTCAATGTAGAGGATTAGAAGATCAGTGGCATTAAAATCTTAATGAGCCATGATGTAGTAGGTAGTGAGTGACAATATGAGAGTAATATGAATCTAATCACCAACTTTAGGAATAATGGAGCTGCGAAGAATGTGCTAGATGGTTCAGGTATCTTTCACTAAGATACTGGTTACAGAGTCATGATAGGGGGCATTAATTTCTCTAAGAAGGGTATTAACAGGGCCCCAATTAAAATCAGGATCTGAAGCAAAATTATGGATTTTGTCTCTAGTGGTGGAGAGGTAAAGAAATTCATGGAAATTTTGATAGGCGATTTCAACAGGTGTCACATATGATTATAGTGTAGTAAAGTCAATATTTAAGCGGAGACAGGAAAAGAATTCAAAAAGAAGTTCAAAATTAAAGGAAAAGCAAGTGTAAGAATAAAGCCAAAGGTGGTGTGAGCGAATAGGTCTAATACCTGATAGGTCAAAATCTCCTAATTGACAACTTTTGAGGGATTAATTCCAACAGATTTATAGCAGGTGTAAGCAACTTAATAAGCTACTTCAGTAAACTGGGAGTAGACAGCACTCTTAGAAGAGCTACCTATGAGCGTACAAGATCTTTTACCACCAGCCACATCTATGAATTGAGATATTGAATGAGAGAAAAGAGAATTGGAATGCTTTGAGTGAAGAATAAGGCTTGAGGTTGGCTATTTATATAGGATCGGGAAGATCATCCAGGATGATTGTGAGATCATCCAAGAAAATTAGGAGTAATAATATCATCCAGACGATCGGTCAAAAAAGTTAGTCTTATCATCAAGGATGATAAGATAATATACTGGATGATTAGACACAGGACGATTTGCCCGAGGAGTCAGCAGGATGATCGTTGACTGGCTATATCATACAGGACAAATAAGTGGATCGTCTAGAACGATAAGCAATAATAGATTGGCCTAACACATTCAAATTATCCAGCGACTCCTGCCACATGGATCGCCCAGTATGATGTGTGAATCATTCAGGATGATCACCAATAATTAGTTTATATCAGTCATCAAATGTGCTGATTAGGAGAATCCTGAACGATGTGAAGCATTTGAAGAATAAGGCTTGAGTTTGATCAGTGAGATGTATTTTTGTTCATATCGTACAGGATGATGTGGATCATCCTGAACGATGTGAGCAAAACAAAAAAAGTTCAATAATGGAATGTGCTGATTAGGAGAATTTCAAAACAAAAATAAAAATACAAAACACATAAAAATAACATAAAAATCAAATAAAATCAATCATAAATCAAATTAAAAGATTTTTTAATCAATCAATCCATAAAAAATGATAAATTTGCCTTATTATTAGATTTAAAAATCTGTAAGAAATGAATTGACAACGCTGAAATTCAAAAAGAGTAGAAAATCAATCTTATTAACCCTAGCTCAGACCCCTTATAGGTCAAAATCTTTTAACAAAAAATCCAATTCATAAAATAAATTAGATAATAATAGTGATCTTTCCAAACTTCGTTTCAGAAAAACTATCTGATTGTAGTGTAGTAAAGTCAATATTTAAGCAGAGACAGGAAAAGAATTCAAAAAGAAGTTCAAAATTAAAGGAAAATCAAGTGTAAGAATAAAGCTAAAGGTGGTGTGAGCGAATAGGTGTAATACTTGATAGGTCAAAATCTCCTAATTGACAACTTTTGAGGGATTAATTCCAACAGATTTATAGCAGGTGTAAGCAACTTAATAAGCTACTTCAGTAAACTGGGAGTAGACAGCACTCTTAGAAGAGCTACCTATGAGCGTACAAGATCTTTTACCACCAGCCACATCTAAGAATTGAGATATTGAATGAGAGAAAAGAGAATTGGAATGCTTTGAGTGAAGAATAAGGCTTGAGGTTGGCTATTTATATAGGATCGGGAAGATCATCCAGGATGATTGTGAGATCGTCCAGGAAAATTAGGTGTAATAATATCGTCCAGACGATCGGTCAAAAAAGTTATTCTTATCATCTAGGATGATAAGATAATATACTGGATGATTAGACACATGACGATTTGCCCGAGGAGTCAGCAGGATGATCATTGACTGGCTATATCATACAGGATAAATAGGTGGATCGTCTAGAACGATAAGCAATAATATATTGGCCTAACACATTCAAATCATCCAGCGACTCCGGCCACATGGATCGTCCAGTATGATGTGTGAATCATTCAGGATGATCACCAATAATTAGTTTATATCAGTCATCAAATGTGCTGATTAGGAGAATCCTGAACGATGTGAAGCATTTGAAGAATAAGGCTTGAGTTTGATCAGTGAGATGTATTTTTGTTCATATCGTACAGGATGATGTGGATCATCCTGAATGATGTGAGCAAAACTAAAAAAATTCAATAATGGAATGTGATGATTAGGAGAATTTCAAAACAAAAATAAAAATACAAAACACATAAAAATAACATAAAAACCAAATAAAATCAATCATAAATCAAATTAAAAGATTTTTTAATCAATCAATCCATAAAAAATGATAAATTTACCTTATTATTAGATTTAAAAATCTGTAAGAAATGAATTGACAACGCTGAAATTCAAAAAGAGTAGAAAATCAATCTTATTAACCCTAGCTCAGACCCCTTACAGGTCAAAATCTTTTAACAAAAAATCCAATTCATAAAAGAAATTAGATAATAATAGTGATCTTTCCAAACTTCGTTTCAGAAAAACTATCTGATAGAAATAATATTGCAATGCAATGAATAAATAATCATGATTTTCAAATTCAAGCATTTGAAGATATGAGCAGATATGAGGTGGCACATAAATTCTTCTAAGATCTAAAGATTTGAGAGAGAAGGAAGCTTATTTCTTTGTGGGATCATTTTGTGCCTCTTTTTCAGTTATTTGGCACATTTTGCGTATCTTTCAATTTTTGATACACTTGTGTATCTTGCAATTATTGGTGGTCATTACGGATCTTTTAAATTTTTTGGGCTCATTTGGTGCCTCTTGTCATTTTTGCGAGCTGGCTTCTTCAAAATCTTTAAAGACTCTCAATTATGAGATTATTTTCCAGATATAAGAGAAGAGGAACTCACTCTCTATTATAAGGAAGAGTAAACCATAAAATAGAATTATATCCATATGATGAATACAACAACCTGATTAAGAAAATTTGAAAAGTGATTCATTGACTTAGAGCATTGTTCATATGAGATAGATTACTAAATGAAGATAAAATAGATCTCTATTTCAAAGTCCAACTTTTAATTTGAAATAGATTTTTTTAAAAAAAGAAAATGCACCACTAAAGGAGTTAGAAACATCAAATTTTCTTCCTTTAACTATTTTTAGAGGAGTCAAACACCGCTTACTAATTTTTAAAACCAAATGTAAGGCAAAAATATCATTTGGGAATTCAATATCAGAAGTGAGGATTGATTAGATTCCCTTAAAAACACAGAAGGAAAAAATATTAGAAAATTAAGAACATAAAGTGAAGAAATCCATATAAAGAAACATACATGCAAATAAAATAAAACATTGAAGAAAAATCAACAGATAATTAAAACTATAAAACATAAACACATACAAAGAAATAAACATATAAATAAATAAAATAAAATAACTAAAAGAACATAAACAAAAAACATCAATTTTAAGCATGAATATCTATTACTCCTAATCTGATTCTTAAGATGCTGAAAGTTTCAAAGGTCAGTGGTTTTGTAAAGATATTAACATGTTGGTTTTTAGTGGCTACATGATGTTGCTCTATGTCTCCTTTGGTTACATGGCCCCTAATGAAGTTGTGACTTATGTCAATGTGTTTGGTCCTGGAGTGTTAGATTAGATTCTTTGAAATATAGATGGCACTAGTGTTATCTCAAAGGATTAAAATTGTGCTTACAGGTAATCCTAAATCCAAAATTTATTATTTCAACCGAAGGACTTGGGCCACACAACTTTCTAAGGCTATGTACTCAGCTTCAGCAGTGGAAAGGCAACCGAGTTCTATTATCTACCAGATCAAAAAACTAAGGATTGTCCTATAAATTGACATGCCCTAAAAGTGTTTTTTTCTATCAACTCGACATCCTATAAAATCTTAATCAAAATATCCTATGATTTCAAACGAGGTGCTATTTCTAAGATACCAAATTCTTAAGTCTTGGGTCCCTAAGAGATATCTAAAATTCTCTTAACAACATTCATTTTGATCAATACTTAAAATTCTCTTAAGTCTTGGGTCCCTAAGAGACTCTTTTGGATCAGCCTGAAATCTAGCACAGAGATAAATACTTAACATGATATCAGGTCTGCTAGTAGCCAAGTAAAGAAGTGATCCAATTATTATGTTGTATTTCTTTTGATCAATATATTTTCTATTTAAATCCTTATCTAATTGAAAAATAGAATTCATGGGAGTATTGATTGGTTTGTCTTTATTCATTTCATATTTCTTAAGGATATCCTTAATGTATTTTATTTGACTAAGGAAAGTTCCATCATCCTTCTTCTTATGCTAAATCCAAGAAGGTAAGTCAATTCTCTAATCATACTCATCTCAAATTCCTTACTCATTATTTTTGAAAATACATCACAAAGTCTTTTATCAGAGGATCCAAAGAAAATATCATCAACATAAAATTGGACAATCAGTAATTCATCTCCTATCTTTTTTAGAAACAAGGTGGTATCTATGCTCCCCTTAACAAAAGTCTTTTTTCTAGTAGGAATGTGCTTAGCCTTTCATACAATGTCATAGGTGCTTGTTTTAGTCCATAGAAGGCCTTTTTAATTTGAACACATGATTAGGAAATTATAAATTCTCAAAGCCTAGGGGTTGTTAAACATACACATCTTCTTTAATTACCCCATTTAGAAGGCACTCTTAACATCCATTTTTTATAGTTTAAATCCCTTAAAATAAGTAAAGGCTAGTGGCACCCTAATGGCTTCCAATCTAGTTGTAGGGACAAAGGTCTCTTCAAAATTAATTCCTTCTATCTCGTTATACCCCTTAGCCACTAATCTTACCTTATTCCTCACCGCTACATCAGAATCATTAATTTTATTTTTGAAAACCTATTTAGTTCTAACCATATTCTAGTCCTTAGGTATTTCAACTAACTCCTGAGCATCATTCCTTATAAATTGATTTAACTCTTCTTATATGGCTAGGATCTAGAATTCATCAGATAGGGCTTGATTTATGTTGGTTGGTTCAGTTATTAAAATGAAGGCAGAGTGGTTTACTTCTTTTCTAAGTCCATGCCTAGTTCTAACACCTTCAGATGGGTCTCCTAAGATCAGTTATTTAGGATGGCTAGAAGAATATCTCCATTCTCTAGGTATTATGTTTCTAAGTTCTACCCTTTCCTCCAGATTTATAGATTCTAATCCTTGGGTGACTTCTGCAACCTCCTCTTCTTCTATCCTAGATCCTCCAGAATAATCAGATTCATCAAATACAATAGGAGTGGTCTCCTCAACTACTAGTGTTCTTTATTGAAGACTCTATAGGATTTACTAACACTTGAGTAGCCTAGGAACACTCCTTTATCAGATTTTGGGTCAAACTTTTCTAGATGAGACTTCTTATTATTTAAAATGAATACTTTACATCCAAAGACATGAAGGTGAGAGAGGTTGGGTGTCTTGCCTTTAAGAATTTCATAGGGTGTCTTATTCAATTTGGATCTGACATTTATTAAAAGTATGAGATGTGCCAAGAGGGGGGTGAATTGGTATTTTAAAAATTAAACCTAAACACGAGTTCTATTTTTTTTTTGTATTTTTAAAATAACAACTTAACAAGTAGAATGCGGAAGCTAGTGATTCATTCATAACTATAATATTGGTGATACTATTACAAATTTCTCAATACAAGATCAAGATCAGATTTTTCACCAAGGAATTGAAATAGTAAACAAATGCATGAAAAGTAAAGTGCGGTAAAAATGGAAAAAACACACTAAAAATTTTTATAGTGGTTCGGTCACTTGACCTACATCCACTCCCCGGTGTCCTCCACTCCGGGATTTGCACTACTAAAAGTTGACTCTCCTTTTGCTCTCATAGCAAGGCGGAGAAGCATTTACAAGACTCACGTTCACCTTCCCTGGTGTGGCGGAGTACCAAACGCTATGTCACCCTCCCAGTGATGGCAGCGGTCCTTCTCCTTTTTCTCCCTCCTAGAGACAGTAGAGTTCCTTGAGGATGTTGACCTTGAAGCCTCTCTTCCTAAAGAACCTTCCTGAGACTCACCAAGGCCAGAGGAGGAGCAAGCATGCAGCTAGCTTGGAGCAACCGTGTGATCCCCTCACACTCCTTCTCCCTCACGCTCAAGCTCACATTCTCCTTCCTCTCACAAACCTTGGATCTCTCCAAAAGCTCCCCCACAAGAGTTCCTTCCACTATCAACCACGACCTCAATAATTACTAATTAAAAAATGAAAAGTCCTTTTAAATCAGGCTTAAGAAAACCCTAAAAATTCCAATTTGATTTTTTTATTTGTACAGTACGATATCATATCGTACAGTACGATCAATTCAAAAAGAGTTTCATCCAGTACGGGTGCAGACGAACAGTTCACAAATTTTATGAAAATCGTACAGTACGATCTAGAGATCGTACGGGACGATCCGTTTATTTTCAATTATTCGTGCGAGATAATCTATGGGATGAATGAAATTTGTCTCTGACCATCATCCCGTACTGTATCCATTGTACAGTATGAATAGTTCATTTTAATCCATCATCCAGTATGATATAAATATCATCCGGGACGATCAGTATAAAAATTGTGGTTTCATCTGGTACGATCTACGGGATGATCCAAAATCATCTCTATCCATTGTACAGTATAATTACCATCGTATAGTATGATCAAATGTAATTAAGAAACCAAGATTTAATTGCCAGATTACGGGGGATAATTTTAGCAAGATTTCAAATAATCGTACAGTATGATCTGTATCGTACAGTACGATTAGTTCAAAAAATCAAGATTAAATCTTACCAAAGTTATTCTGGTGGCTAGGGTTTTTGAATAGAAAGAAATTGTACAGTATGATAAACCGTCATACAGAACGATTAGTTCATAAAACTAATCTTTCAAAATTTAGTCGTTAGCCTGAGTATTAATGACATATCATACAATATGATTGAAATTCGTACTGTATGATTTGTCCTAAAAAAATTTCTTCTTGAAAAAAACATTTCCCCTGTGTGTGTGTGCATGGTCACTTCTTTTACATACATGCTTTTATGGCAAACTCAAAAAAAGAAAAATAAAAGAAAATAAAATTACAATATATTATATATCCTATTCTACCCAATCTTGAGTCTCCAACAGTCTTGAACTATTTATACCTCACCTGAAATGTTAGTGCTAACAGAAAACATTCATAATTTTGAAAGAAGAACATATTAAGTCAGTAAGTATTATTTTTCATCATCAAAATCAAGTGTTCGGGATCCTGGATTGCAACAATCTCCCCCTTTTTGATGGTGTCAAATAATATTAACTGATACCCACAGTAGATGTTATTTCTTCCTTAGCTTCCCCTCTCTACAGGGATGGATTTTAAAATATCGGAGGATGTTCAAAATTCTTTTTATATATATTTTTTTATTTTATGGTTTTTTTTAAAGTTAAAAAAAATAGAATGAAAATAACAGAACATAATAAAAACAACAAATAGCATTAGATTTGAAGAACATAACATTACAAAACTTCTCCCCCTTTTGACAGCAGCAAAAAGAGAAGAATACCACATAACAGTACAAAAGTAAGAATTACAAAACAAACATAAACACAAGCAACTAATAGATGGAAATATGACAAAACACAAACAAACTAAAGCATTCAAAACTCGGGATCCTGATCTGGAGGTGGTGGTGGAGGTGGTGGAACTACTTGAATGTACAGATGGAGGGACGCAAACTAGTGATCGATTGAGGTGAAGCATTCCCCAAACCATTTCATGTCATTTTCATGTTGTTGGTGTTGTTGATTAATGTTGGAATCCAATCTAGTTTTCAAATGATCAAGTCATTGAGTAATGTCATCGTGAGGGTAGGCAGGATAGGCAGGTCCAGGCGGGTGTATTGGTGGTGGTGGAGGTGCGTCGGTAGGAGCAGTAGCCTCTTCTTCATCAAAATCAGGATCAGCGTGACCAGCCCCCCGATGGAATAGAATACAAAAAGAGGCGTTGGTATAGAAGATAGGAAGATGATCCGAAGGGAGAGGGTAGTGGAGTTGATATTTGGCATCCAGGATGTACCCAATGACATGTCCTAAGGAAAGATTTTGTTTTCTTCGGGCACTGGGATATCAGAAAGCAGCCAAGGCATGAATAAAATCTAAGATCATTTGAGCTTCATCGAATTGGGTACCTGACATGATTAAGTAAGTGACCACAGACAGAAGTGGTGTAATGTGTATGCAGTGTCCAGCTTTGGGTATTATGAATGTGCGAAGAACATGCTAGATAATGCGGGCATTTTGATTAAGAGTTTAGACAACTGGTAGGTGTTGATTGGAGGGTACATTTCTAAGTAGCATGTTGACTGAGGTCCAATCATAATCATTAGTGAGTAGAGATTAGGCATGAGGTTCTTCGGTGGATAGGCTAATATGTTCAGCTATGTCGTCTTTAGTGATGACGACATTTTATTTGCAGACATAAGAGGCAAGGGTAGTGCATTCTAAGTTGATCTTAACATTTACTAGGAATTCATAAAGGAGTTTAGAGTGGAATGGAAAAGCTAGTGTAAGGAGGAATTGGAGAGTCATAGAGGCAAATAGATTCATAACCTCGAAATTTAGCGCAGCTTGATTAAGCATGCAAGAAGGGGTAATCTTGGCCTCTTTAAATTTATTGTATGCTTTTTCATCAACTGCAGAGAGAAAGCGGTCACTGAACCGCTGAGAGGAGGAGAAACTTCCCTCAATCAGTCGACCTTGCTTGCTTCCACCAGCCATAGAGCAGAAAATATTTGAAGGGAGTAAGGAGTTGAAAGAGATGAGTGAAATGGAGAAAGAAATTCATTCAATTTATAGAATTTTAGCATTATCGTATAGTGCGATATACGATCGTATAGTATGATCGGGTGAGTTATTTTGACTGGATGATTTTTCAGAAAAAGAGAGTCAAATCGTACAGTACGGTCAGACTCGTACTGGACAAATATGAGTGAGAGGTCGTTCGTCCCGATGAGTCGTCTGAACAACTTTTGACTAAATAGATCATACAATACGAACACATGTTTGTACAGTACGAACCGTAATAATTTTCATACTGGTCGAGTTTAAATTTGTCCTAATCCAAATTGACACATGGATCATACAATACAATAGGTGGTTCGTATAGCGCAATGATCAATAATGTGTATCATATCGTACGATGAGTGGTTCGTACTATACGATGTGTATAATATCAGACATATATGGACCATTGATGGAATTGAAGGTTGGGATCAGTGTATTAGTAGGTATCGTACAGTATAATAGTAAATCGTATAATATGATGTGCACTAGACTCCAGGATTAGGTATCAATAAGATGAGTGTGAGAGGATTAGGAAACCTTTTTTTTATTTTTTTTAATTAATAAACCAACAAACAGACAAAAAACACACAAACACATATTATTATTTTTTTTTATTGTTTTTTTTAAACAAGCATGAATATCGATGACACCTAATTTTATTCTCAATATACTAAATATGTCATATGCTAGTGGTTTTGTGAAAATGTCAGTTAGTTGATCTTCAGTAGTAATATGGTGTAATTCAATATCTCCCTTGGCTACATGATCTCTTATGAAGTGATGTCGGATGTCTATATGCTTTGTTCGTGAGTGCTAAATTATATTTTTAGATATGCAAATTGCACTAGTGTTATCGCACATTATTGGGATGATTCCTACAGGTAGTCCAAGATCAAAAAGCTGTTATTTTAGCCATAGAACTTGAGCAACACAGCTTCCTACTACTATATATTCTGCTTCAGCTATTGAGAGGGCTACTAAATTTTGTTTTCTACTAAACCATGAAACTAAGGATTGCCCAATGAATTGACAGGAACCTGAGGTGATTTTTCTATCTACCCTATATCCTGTAAAATCTGAATCTGAGTACCCTAAGATTTCAAAAGTAGTGCATGTTGAAATCCAGGATCCCGAGCACTTATTTTTGATGGTGACAACTAATACTTACTGAATCCATATAGATGTCCTTTATATTACAAATGCTTAATCCTTGTATATGAGCACTAACATTTCAGGTCAGATGCACACTGCTCAAGATTACTAGAGACTCAAACCGGGTAGAATAGGATGTTGAAAAGTCTGTAATTTTTTTTTTTTTATTTTTATTTTCTTGAGTCTGCCACAGAAGCATGCATGTGAAAGGAGCAACCATGCACACACACAGGGGGAGAATTGTTTTTAATGATTTAAAATTTTTTTTAAGAAAATCATACTGTACAATTTCGTATCGTATTGTACGATTAATTAAAAATACTCAGGCTAACGGCTAATTTTTGAATGATTAAGTTTATAAACTAATCATACTGTACGATACATATCGTACTGTACGATAAGATATAATTGAGAAACTCTAGCCACCAGAATAAGTTTGGTAAGTTTTTAATTTTGATTTTCTGTACTGATCGTACTGTACGATGCTTATCGTACTGTACGATTAATTAATACTTACCAAAATTATCTCCCTAATCATGAAATAAATGTTGATTTCTAATTTAAATATAGATCGTACTGTATGATCCTTTATCGTACTGTACGACTAACAGAAATGATTTCATTCATCCCAGAGATCGTACCAGACGAAACCAAGGTTTTTTGTTCTGTTCGTCCTGGACGATATTCATATCGTACAGGATGATATCAAGAAATGAACTAATCGTACTGTACGACTACTGGAGTGCTGGACGACCGACAGAGATGATTTCCTTCATCCCAGCGATAGTACCAGACGATACCAAGAATTTTTGTTCTATTCATCCTGGATGATATTCGTATCGTACAGGATGATATCCTAAAAAATACTAATCATACTGTACGACTGAAGGAGTGCTGGACGACTCACAGAGACGAATTCTTTCATCCCAAGGATCGTCCCATAGTTCGTCATGTACGAACAGTACGAATCAATAGTATCATCCTGTATGATATACTAATCGTACAGTACGATATGTATAAAATTCTATAACTGTTCGTCTGTACTCGTACTGGACGGAGCTGTAATTGAACTGATCGTACTGTACGATTATAAATCATACTGTACGAACAGAAATGCAAAAGTTGAAACTTTTAGGGTTTTCTGAAGCCTGATATAAAAACAACTTAAAATTTTCTTTAGGGAGTTGTTGATCTATCCTCTTGCTGTGAGAGGCTTTAAGGAAAGAAGGGGATTCGTTAGAGAGAAGTTTTTGGAGAGATCCAGGGCTTGAGAGAGGAAGGTGAAGGTGAGCTTGAGCGTGAGGGAGAAGTAGTGTGAGGGGATCACACGGTGGCTCCAAGCTAGCTGCATGCTTTGCTCCTCTTGTGGCCTTGGGAAGCTTCAAGAAAGTTCTCGAGGGAAGAGTCACTTCAAGATCAACATCGCCAAGATACTCTGCCATCTCTTGGAGGGAGAAAAAGGAGAAGGTCCGCTGCCGTCACCAGGAGGGTGACATAGTGTTTGGTATTCCGCCGCACCGAGGGAGGTGAAAGTGAGTATTGTAAAGGCTTCTCCACCTTGCTGTGGGGGCAAAAGGAGAGTCAACTTTTACTAGTGCAAATCCCAGAGTAGAGGACTCCGGGGAGTGGATGTAGGTCAAGTGACCGAACCACTATAAAAATCTCTGGTGTGTTTTTTCTTGTTTACCATACTTTACCTTTCATGCTTTTAATTAGTACGTTAAATTGCTTGGTGAAAAATCACGATTTAAATCTTGTGTTGTAGAATCTAAAATTGAATTATCAATATCATCGTTGTGAACGTTGTATTTTCTTCCGCACATTATTCGTTGAGTTATATTTTAAAAATACAAAAAAAAATTAGAACTCTTGTGTAGGGTTAAATTTTTTAAAATACCAATTCACCCCCCCCCCCCCCCTCTTGGCGGATCTCGTACTTTCAAGTGGTATTAGAGCAGGGTTTCAAAATAGTGTTTTAGAAAACCTAGAAACATAAGATCCATGGCTCAATTTGGTAACCGTAACACTGCGGAGGGTTATTCTATAACTCGTCCACCGTTATTTGACAACATACCGTTTGATTTCTGGAAAATACGCATGTCTACATTTTTACAGTCTTTAGACTATCGCATGTGGATGCTAGTCCAAGAAGGTTATTCTGCACCATTTCGTATGTTGAATGGAATTAAAATTGAACTATCATTTAATGAATGGAGCATTGAGGATAGAGAACTTGCACAACTAAATGCTAAATGTCTAAATTGTTTCTTTTGCGCATTAAAATCAGAAGACTATATGCGAGTATCAACTTGTACTACTGGTAAACAAATTTGGGACAAACTGTGTATCACGTACGAAGGAACTAGTGAGGTCAAACAATCTAGGTTGAACATACTGCTACATGATTACGAACTATTCTGCATGAAACCTAGTGAAACTATATCTGACATGTACACTCGATTCACCCAGATTGTAACATCTCTGCATGCTTTAGGAAGAGAGTTGTCTAACTCAGAAAAAGTAAACAAAATACTGCGATGTTTGCCTAGCTCATATGATGCTAAAATCACTGCAATAACTGAGTCAAAAGACCTGAATGTTTATTCTATTGATAATTTACTTGGGTCACTCATTGCCTACGAGCAAGGAGTGAGTCAACGACAAAGTGATGCAGGTGAAAAGAAGAAGGAGCGAGCGGTGGCTTTAAAAGCAAACAATTCTGAAAGTGACAGCTCAGCAGCGGAGGAAAATGACGACATCGCCTTGATGACTCGTCAGTTCAAAAATTTTCTGAAAAGAAAGCAGCGCCATCATCAAAGCAATTGGAACAAAGGTAAGAACTCAAAGCATACTAAGGTTGCATCTGAAACAATTTACTTTGAGTGCAGGAAACCCGGTCATCTCCGAGCTGATTGCCCCAACATCAAGACTCATCAAACCAAGGAGAAGGGTGAGGAAAGATCAAAGTTCAAGAAGGGCAAATTTAAGACTCAAAAAGTATTTTGGGCCGACTCTACCTCAGAATCATCAGAAGAAGAAGCAGAGGAGGAGGTAACGAATCTGTGTCTTATGACTAATGATAATCTTGATCAATCAGATCAAGATGAGGTATGTCAACTATCTTACGATGAACTGCTTGTTATTTCTGAAAAAATCCATGACTCGTATAGAAAGTTGAAGAAAAAGCATGTTAGTCTTAATACTGAGTTTAGTACTTTACAAAAGGAGCATACTAGTGTAGTAAAGAATTTTTCTGACTTAGATAAAGATCATATGTCTTTGCTTGATGAATACGATGCTTTAAACAAGAAGCATATTGAGTTAACCACTGCACACGATACCTTGAAATCATCACATGTTGAATTAGAGAATGCATTTAAGGAACTAGAAGAACTAGCAGGGGAACTTAGTAGTAGTGAGCATGCATTGAGATTCAAATATGCTAGTCTTAACCAAGAGAAAAAAATTTTAAATGAAAAACTTCATGCATTCGAGAATAATAAAAAACCTCCCACGTTTGCTGAGTTTTTTCAGCTTCCACCATGTGAATCATCTCATTCAAAACCAGCACGATATGCATCATCCAAACCCAGAAATAGGCACTACCACCCTCGTAGATTAGTGAACCTATTTCTAGGTGTTAGATGTTATTCTTGTGGCATACTAGGTCACATAGCCCGCACGTGCTCAATTCACTATAGGACACATCTAGTGTGGAGACCTAAATCGTATTCATCACAGCATAACATGCATACATTTCATTCATATAAGCATAGGGTGGAACCCAAACTCACTTGGGTTCCCAAAGCTAATTCGTGATTGACATTGTAGGGATGCTCTCACAAAAGACCTAGTGAGAGCATGTGGT
Organism: Dendrobium chrysotoxum; assembly: GCA_019925795.1. NCBI lineage: Eukaryota > Viridiplantae > Streptophyta > Magnoliopsida > Asparagales > Orchidaceae > Dendrobium > Dendrobium chrysotoxum. Next base: position 3,561,189 of record CM034309.1, on the reverse strand, counting down.
ACCTGGACAGTGGCTGCTCGAGACACATGACTGGAGACATGAAGCAGTTCGTGACACTGAAGGCCAGGTCAGAAGGCAAGGTAACTTTGGGAGACAACACCACCAGGAAAGTGGTGGGCTCAGGTATCATTGGAAACACTAAAAATTTAATTATTGAGAATATACTTTTAGTGGATGGTTTAAAGCACAATCTTTTAAGTATAAGTCAACTATGTGACAAGGGCTTTGACATAAAATTTTTGTCTAATAAATGCATGATTAGCTTAAATGATTCACTTGTGTTAGAAGGAAAACATATAAACAATGTTTATATGTTAGATTTGAACTGTATTGAAACCTCAAACTCTTTGTGTCTGAAAATAATAGCGGATGACTCTTGGCTATGGCATAGGAGACTATGCCATGCTAGTATGAAAGCACTTAGGAACATCACTCAGAAAGACTTAGTTAGAGGCATACCAAAGTTAGACTTTACTAAGGATCATCTCTGTGATGCTTGCCAATTAGGAAAACAAGTTTAATCTTCATTTCATGCAATCAAAGATGTCAACTCCACTAGGCCACTAGAAACTCTTCACATGGACCTGTTCGGACCTGTTAGTACAGCCAGCCTAGGAGGGAAGTTGTATGGGTTTGTAATAGTAGATGACTACTCTAGGTTTACTTGGGTGAAATTCCTAGCTCATAAGAGTGAGTCATTTGAAGAGTTTAGAATTTTCTCCACTTTGATTCAAAGGAAATTAGGATGTGTAATTTCAACAATTCATAGTGATCACGGTGGGGAATTTGAGAATGATAAATTTGAATCATTTTGTAAAGAGGTTGGAATAGAACATAATTTCTCTGCTCCTAGAACTCCTCAGCAAAATGGAATAGCAGAAGGAAAGAATAGAACTTTAGTTGAAGCTGCTAGGGCTATGTTAGCTGAATACACTCTCCCTAGATACTTTTGGGCAGAAGCAGTAAATACCGCATGCTATGTGATAAATGGGGTAAATGTTAGTTCCAAACTTAATAAGACACCCTATGAGTTGCTTAAGGGTAGGACACCCAATCTTTCCCACTTACACGTTTTCGGTTGCAAATGCTTCATCCTAATCAATGGCAAGTCACCCTTAGGAAAGTTCGATCCTAAATCTGATGAAGGGATTTTCCTAGGCTACTCATCGGTAGGTAAAGCCTATAGAATATTCAATAAGAGAACCCTAGTAGTAGAAGAGTCCACCCATGTGGTATTTGATGAATCCAATAAGACCTCTGAACCTAATCATGAAGAAGAAGAAGTTGAGGTTATACGGGGAGTAGAAACCATTACCATAGAGACTAGAGCGGAACCTCAGGAACATCTGCCTAGAGATTGGAAATTTTCTTCTAGTCATCCTAGAGAGCTAATCTTAGGAGACCCATCAGAAGGGGTAAAAACTAGGCATGGACTCAGGAAAGAGGTTAGTCATTCTGCATTCATATCTATGATTGAACCCACGAGTATAGATCAAGCCTTAGGAGATGAATTTTGGATCCTAGCAATGCAAGAAGAGTTGAACCAATTCGTTAGGAATGATGTATGGGAGTTAGTCAAAAGACCTAAAGAACAAAGTGTGGTTGGAACTAAATGGGTCTTTAAAAATAAGATGAATGACTCTGGAATAGTAGTAAGAAACAAGGCCAGGTTAGTAGCAAAGGGGTATAACCAAATTGAAGGAATAGATTTTGAAGAAACCTTTGCTCCGGTAGCTAGACTAGAAGCCATCAGGGTACTGTTAGCCTTTGCTTGTTTTAAGGATTTTAAGCTGTATCAAATGGATGTCAAGAGTGCCTTCCTAAACGAGGTAATCAAGGAAGATGTTTATGTGGAGCAACCTCCGGGGTTTGAAAACTCACAATTTCCAAACAATGTGTTCAAACTGAAAAAGGCACTATACGGGTTAAAATAAGCACCTAGAGCCTGGTATGAAAGACTTAGTACGTTCCTACAAGATAGAGGCTTTGTAAAGGGTAGTGTGGACACCACCTTATTTTTGAAAAAGGTAGGAGTTGAAGTACTCATTGTTCAGATTTATGTAGATGACATCTTGTTCGGATCGACGGAGAAAAGCTTATGTAATGAATTTTCAAAAATAATGAGTGACGAGTTTGAAATGAGTATGATGGGAGAACTTAGTTACTTCGTTGGATTTAGTGTAAAACAAATGGAAGGTGGAACGTTTCTTAGCCAGTCTAAGTACATCAATGATATTTTGAAAAAAATATAAAATGGACAATGCTAAGGCTATGAATACACCCATGAGCTCTAACATTCAATTGGATAACGATCCCAGTGGGAAGTCTGTAGATTAAAAGAGGTATAGGGGAATAATTAGATCGCTTCTCTATCTGACTGCCAGTAGACCAGACATAATGTTTAGTGTGTGTCTCTGTGCCCGCTTTCAAGCTAACCCGAAAGAATCTCACATGACTGCTGTCAAAAGGATTCTTAGATATCTACTAGGCACCCCGAACTTAGGAATTTGGTATCCTAGACACAGCACTTCTTTTGAAATCTTAGGATACTCAGATTCAGACTTTGCAGGATGTAGGGTAGATAGAAAAAGCACTTCTGGCACTTGTCAATTCATTGGAAAATCATTAGTTTCATGGTCCAGTAGGAAACAAAATTCAGTAGCCCTATTAACAGCCGAAGCAGAATATATAGCGGTAGGTAGCTGTGTTGCACAAGTTTTGTGGTTAAAACAACAGCTTGTAGATCTAGGACTACCTGTATGAACCATTCCGATCATGTGTGACAACACTAGTGCTATTTGCATATCCAAAAATCCAATTCAACATTCACGAACTAAACATATAGACATTAGACATCATTTCATTAGAGATCATGTAGCCAAAGGAGATATTGAACTGCACCACGTTGCTACTGAAGATCAATTGGCTGACATTTTCACAAAACCATTAGGTTATGACACATTTAGCACTTTAAGAACCAAATTAGGTGTCATAAACATTCAAGCCTAAAATAAAATAAAATAAAAAAACAAAAAAAATATTGTGTTTGTTATGATTTGTGTTGTTAAAAAAAAAACTAAAAATAAAACGAAGAAAAAAAATGGATTCCTGATCCTCTTACCATGCTGCTCACAAACCTTGATATTCTCTAACAATCGTACTGTACGATACAATATCGTACTATATGATCAGGTTCAAATCACTCCAATCTCAGCCGTCCAATCCCATTCACGATCCAGATCTTTCATGTCTTATATCTATCGTACTGTATGATTCACCACTCGTACCGTACGATACACATTATTGGTCATCGTACTGTACGAATTACCAATCGTACTGTACGATCCACGTGTCAAATGGATTAGGACAAATTTAAACTCGGCCGGTACGAACATTATTGCCTTTCGTACTGTACGAATATTTTTGTCAAAAGTCATTCAGACGACTCCTTGGGACGAACGCCTCACACTCACATTCGTACAGTATGATTCTGATCGTACTGTATGATTTGACTCACCTTTTTGCACGGTCGTCCAGATGATATTATTGCGCATATCGTACTGTACGATAGTTCACAAATTCTATAAAAAGGGAGGGATTCTTTACATATTCTCACTCACTCTCAATCACTCCGAATTTCCTCCTTTCTCCATTCCTTTCTTCCACCATGTCTGGTTCCAGTAAGCGCGGTCGAATGGTCGTCGGGAGCTCTTCCTCCTCTCAGCATTTCGATGATCATTTTCTCTCCGCTGCAGATGAGAAAGCGTATATTAAAATCAAGGAAGCCAAAATCACTCCATCCCGCATGCTAAATCAAGCCGCCCTAAATTTTTGAGGTGATGAATCTGTTCGCCTCCACTACCCTTCAATTCCTTTTGACTCTTGCCTTTCCTTTTCACTCTGAACTCCTGTTTGAGTTTCTTGCCAATATTTGAATCGACCTAGAAAACACCACTTTTATGTCTTATGTCTGTAAACAGAATGTCGTTATCACCGTCAACGACATTGCTGCACACATAGGGCTGTCCACTGACAGCCCTCGTCGCCAATCCATGATCTCCCACGACTATGATTGGACATCAGTAAATATGACCCTTAGGGGTGTCCCCTCCAATCAACACCTACCCCTGGTCCAAACCCTAAATCAGAATGCCGCGTTATCCAGCATGTCCTTCGCACATCCATTATACCCAAAGCTGGAGACCGCATCCATATTACTCCACTGCTTTCTGTCGTCACTTATCTAATCATGTCTGGAACAAAATTCAATGAAGCCCAAATGGTTTTTGACTATATTCATATCCTTTCTGCCTTCCGATATCTCGGTGCCCGTCGCAAACTGAACCTTGCTTTAGGGCATGTCATAGGATACATCCTAGATGCCAAATACCAACTTCATTATCCGTTACCTCCAGATCACCTTCCTATCTTCTACTCGGATGCCTCCTTTCGTATCTTGTTCCATCAGGGGGCCGCTCCCGCCGATCCCGAGTTTGATGACGAAGAGGCTGCTGCTCCTGCTGACGCACCTCCACCACCACCAATCCACCCACCTGGCCTTGCTCCTCCTGACTACCCTCACGACGACATTATTCAACGCCTTGATCGCCTGGAGACTAGGTTGGATGCCCACATTGCTCAGCAACATCAGGAGCATGAAACTGATATGAAATGGTTTAGGGAGCGCTTCACCTCGATCGATCTCCAGTTTGCGTCCCTCCATCAGTACCACCAGCTGTTTCCACAACCTCCGCCACCACTTCGGATCAGGATCCAGATTTTTGAGTTATTGTAGTTATTTATGGTTTCTGTTTGTTGTCATTGTAGTTGTTTCCTTTTTCTTCCCTTTTTGGTGCTGTCAAAAGGGGGAGACATTTTTGTGTGTTCTGTGTTGTTCTGTTTTTGCTTACTATTAAATGATATTGGTTGTTTATCTTTTCACTACATATTTTTTTTCTATCTTATTTTTTTATATGTTATAATAAAAAAAACTGTTTCTTCTCCTCCTATTTAAAAATTAATAAGCTACTCTTCTGGGGGGGAGCTAAAGAAGTCAGAACATCTGTCCATCAGAAAATATTATTTGACACCATCAAAAAGGGGGAGATTGTTGAAATCCAGGATCCCGAGCACTTAATTTTGATGGTGACAACTAATATTTACTGAATCCATGTAGACGTCCTTTAGATTACAAATGCTTAATCCTTGTATATGAGCACTAACATTTCAGGTCAGATGCACACTGCTCAAGATTACTGGAGACTCAAACCGGGTAGAATAGGATGTTGAAAAGTCTGTAATTTTTATTTTCTTGAGTCTGCCATAGAAGCATGCATGTGAAAGGAGCAACCATGCACACACAGGGGGAGAATTATTTTTAATGATTTAAAATTTTTTTTAAGAAAATCGTACTGTACGATTTCGTATCGTACTGTACGATTAATTAAAAATACTCAGGCTAACGGCTAATTTTCGAATGATTAAGTTTATAAACTAATCGTACTGTCCGATACATATCGTACTGGGCGATAAGATATAATTGAGAAACCCTAGCCGCCAGAATAAGTTTGGTAAGTTTTTAATTTTGATTTTCTGTACTGATCGTACTGTACGATGCTTATCGTACTGTATAATTAATTAATACTTACCAAAATTATCTCCCTAATCAAAAAATAAACATTGGTTTCTAATTTAAATGTAGATCGTACTGTATGATCCTTTATCATACTGTACGACTGACAGAGATGATTTTATTCATCCCAGAGATCGTAGCAGACGAAACCAAGGTTTTTTGTTTTGTTCGTCCTGGACGATATTCATATCGTACACGACGATATCAAGAAATGAACTAATCGTACTGTACGACTAGTGGAGTGCTGGACGACCGACAGAGATGATTTCCTTCGTCCCAGCGATCGTACCAGACATTACCAAGAATTTTTGTTCTATTCATCCTGGACGATATTCGTATCGTACAGGACGATATCCTGAAAAACACTAATCGTACTGTACGACTGAAGGAGTGCTGGACGACTGACAGAGATGAATTCTTTCATCCCAAGGATCGTTCCACAGTTCGTCCTGTACGAACAGTACGAATCAACAGTATCATCCTGTACGATATACTTATCGTACAGTACGATATGTATAAAATTCTATAACTGTTCGTCTGTACTCGTACTGGACGGAGCTGTAATTGAACTGATCGTACTGTACGATTATAAATCATACTGTACGAACATAAACGTAAAAGTTGAAACTTTTAGGGTTTTCTGAAGCCTGATATAAAAACAACTTAAAATTTTCTTTAGGGAGTTGTTGATCTATCCTCTTGCTGTGAGAGGCTTTGAGGAAAGAAGGGGATTCGTTAGAGAGAGGTTTTTGGAGAGATCCAGGGCTTGAGAGAGGAAGGTGAAGGTGAGCTTGAGCGTGAGGGAGAAGTAGTGTGAGGGGATCACACGGTGGCTCCAAGCTAGCTGCATGCTTTGCTCTTCTTATGGCTTTGGGAAGCTTTAAGAAAGTTCTCGAGGGAAGAGTCACTTCAAGATCAACATCGCCAAGGTACTCTGCCATCTCCAGGAGGGAGAAAAAGGAGAAGGTCCGCTGCCGTCAACAGGAGGGTTACATAGCGTTTGGTATTCCGCCGCACTGAGGGAGGTGAAAGTGAGTATTGTAAAGGCTTCTCCGCCTTGCTGTAGGGGCAAAAGAAGAGTCAACTTTTACTAGTGCAAATCCCGGAGTAGAGGACTCCGGGGAGTGGATGTAGGTCAAGTGACCGAACCACTATAAAAATCTCTGGTGTATTTTTTCCTGTTTACCGTACTTTACCTTTCATGCTTTTAATTAGTACGTTAAATTGCTTGGTGAAAATCATGATTTAAATCTTGTGTTGTAGAATCTAAAATTGAATTATCAATATCATCGTTGTGAACATTGTATTTGCTTCCGCACATTATTCGTTGAGTTATATTTTAAAAATACAAAAAAAAATTAGAACTCTTGTGTAGGGTTAAATTTTTTAAAATACCAATTCACCCCCCCCCCTCTTGGCGCATCTCATACTTTCAGTGCAGTGTCTATGATACCAAATTCCTAAGTTCGGGGTGGCAAGTAGATATCTAAGAATTCTTTTGATAGCAGTCATGTGAGATTCTTTTGGGTCAGCTTGAAAATGAGCATAGAGACACACACTAAACATTATATCCTGTCTGCTGGTAGTTAAGTAGAGAAGTGATCCAATTATTCCCCTATACTTTTTCTGATCTACAGACTTTCCATTAGGATCTTTATCTAATTGAATGTTAGAACTCATAGGAGTATTTATAGCCTTAGCATTATCCATTTCATAATTTTTCAGAATATCCTTGATGTACTTAGATTGACTAAGGAATGTTCCACCTTCCATCTGTTTTACACTAAGTCTAAGAAAATAATTAAGTTCTCCCATCATACTCATTTTGAACTCGTTACTCATTATTTTGGAAAATTCATCACATAAGGTTTTCTCTGAAGATCCAAATAAAATGTCATCTACATAAATCTGAACAATGAGTATCTCATCTCCTATCCTTTTTAAGAAGAGGGTGGTGTCCACACTACTCTTAACAAAGCCTCTATCTAGTAAAAATGTACTAAGTCTTTCATACCAGGCTCTAGGTGCTTGCTTTAACTCGTATAGTGCCTTTTTCAATTTAAACACATGGTTTGGAAATTGTGAGTTTTCAAAGCCTGGGGGTTGCTCAACATAAACATCTTCTTTGATTACCCCATTTAGGAAAGCACTCTTAACATTCATTTGATATAGTTTGAAACCCCTAAAGCAAGCAAAGGCTAAGAGTACTCTGATGGCTTCTAGTTTGGCTACTAGAGCAAAGGTTTCTTCAAAATCTATTCCCTCAATTTGGTTATACTCCTTTGCTACTAATCTAACCTTATTTCTCACTACTATTACAGAGTCATTCATCTTATTTTTAAAGACCCACATAGTTCTAACCACACTTTGTTCTTTAGGTATTTTGACTAATTCCCACACATCATTCCTAATAAACTGGTTTAACTCTTCTTGCATTGCTAGGATTCAGAATTCATCTCCTAAGGCTTGATCTATGTTCGTGGGTTCAATCATGGAAATAAATGCAGAATGACTGACTTCTTTCCTAAGTCCATGTCTAGTTTTTACACCTTTTGATGAGTCTCCTAGGATTAGTTCTCTAGGATGACTAGAAGAAAATTTCCAATCTCTAGGCAATTGTCTCGAGCAGCCATTGTCCAGGTACCACATGCTCTCACTAGGTCTTTTGTGAGAGCATCCCTACAATGTCAATCATAGGTTAGTTTTGAGATCCCAAGTGAGTTTGGGTTCCACCTTATACTTGTATGAATGAAATATATGCATGTTATGCTGTGATGAATGTATCTTAGGTCTCCACACTAGATGTGTCCTATGGTGAATTGTGCAAGTGCGGGCTATGTGACCTAGCATGCCATAAGAATAACACCTAACACTAGGAAATGGGTTCACTAATCTACAGGGGTGATAGTGCATATTCCTAGGTCTGGATGATGTATGATGTGATGGTTTTGAATGAGATGGTTCACATGGTGGAGGTTTATAAAACTCAGCAAATATTGGAGGTGTTTTATTATTCTCAAATGCATGAAGTTTTTCATTTAGAAATTCATTTTCTTTATTAAGACTTACAATTTTGAATTTCAATGTATTCTCACTTCTATCTAGTTCACATGCAAGTTCTTCTAATTCCTTAAATGCATTCTCTAGTCCAACATGTGATGATTTCAAGGTATCGTGTGTAGTAGTTAATTCAATATACTTCTTGTTTAATGCATCATATTCATCAAGCAGGGACATGTGATCTCTATCCAAGTCAAAAAATTCTTTAACTACACTAGCATGCTCTTTTTAAAGTACTCAATTCAGTGTTAAGACTAGCATGCATTTTCTTTAACTTTCTATATAAGTCATGAATCTTTTCAGAAATAATTAGCAGTTCATCATAAGAAAGTTGACATACCTCATCTTGATCTGATTGATCAAGGTTATCGTTAGTCATGAGATATAAATTCATTACCTCCTCCTCTGCTTCTTTTTCTGATGATTATGAGGTAGAGTTGGCCCAAAATGCTTTTTATGTCTTAAATTTTTCCTTCTTGAACTTTGACCTTTCCTCACCCTTTTCCTTAGTTTGATGAGTCTTAACATTGGGGAAATCAACTCGGAGATGATCTGGTTTCCTGCACTCAAAGTAAATTATGTCAGATGCAACTTTAGTATTCTTTGAGCTTTTACCTTTGTTCCAATTGCTTTGATGACACCATTGCTTTCTTTTTAGAAAATCTTGAACTAATGAGTTATCAAGGCTATGTCATCATCTTCCTCTGCTGCAGAACTGTCACTTTCAGAATTGTTCACTTTTAGAGCCACCGTTCACTCCTTCTTTTCACCTACATCACTTTGTCATTGACTCACTCCTTGCTCGTAGGCAATGAGTGACCCAAGCAAATTGTTAATTGAATAAATGTTTAAATCTTTGGACTCAGTTATTGTAGTAATTTTTGCATCATACGAACTAGGCAACCATCGCAGTATTTTATTCATGTTTTTAGAGTTAGATAACTCTCTCCCTAAAGCATATAAGGATGTCACAATCTGGGTGAATCTAGTGTACATTTCAGATATAGTTTCACTAGGTTTCATGCTGAATAGTTCGTAATCATGCAGCAGTATATTTAGCCTAGATTGTTTGACCTCATTAGTTCCTTCATATGTGATACACAGTCTATCCCAAATTTGCTTACCAGTACTACAAGTAGACACTCACATATAGTCTTCTTATTTTAATACACAAAAGAAATAATTTAAGCACTTAGCATTTAATTGTGCAAATTCTCTATCCTCATTGCTCCATTCATTAAAAGATAATTCAATTTTAACGTCATTCAACATACGAAATGGTGAAGTGTAACCTTCTTGAACCAACATCCACATGCGATAGTCTATAGACTGTAAAAATGCAGACATGCATATTTTTTAGAAATCAAACAGTATATTATCAAATAAAGGTGGACGGGTTATAGAATAACCCTCTACAATGTTACAGTTACCAAAATGTGCCATGGATCTTATATTTCTAGGTTTTCTAAAATACTATTTTAAAACCCCACTCTGATACCACTTGAAAGTATGACATGCGCCAAGAGGGGGGCTGAATTGGTATTTTAAAAATTAAACCTAAACAGGAGTTCTATTTTTTTTTATTTTTAAAATAACAACTTAACAAGTAGAATGTGGAAGCTAGTGATTCATTCACAACTACGATATTGGTGATACTATTGCAAATTTCTCAATACAAGATCAAGATCAGATTTTTCACTAAGCAATTAAAATAGTAAATAAATGCGTGAAAAGTATAGTGCGGTAAAAATAGAAAAAGTAAACCAGATATTTTTATAGTGGTTCGATCACTTGACCTACGTCCACTCCCCGGAGTTCTCCACTCCAAGATTTGCACTACTAAAAGTTGACTCTCCTTTTGCTCCCAAAGCAAGGCGAAAAAGCCTTTACAAGACTCACTTTCACCTTCCCCAGTGTGACGGAGTACCAAACGCTATGTCACCCTCCTGATGATGGCAGTGGTCCTTCTCCTTTTTCTTCCTCTTGGAGACTGCAGAGTACCTTGAGGATGTTGACCTTGAGGCCTCTCTTCCTAAAGAACCTTCCCGAGACTCAACAAAGCCACAGGAGGAGCAAGCATGCTGCTAGCTTGGAGCAACCGTGTTATCCCCTCACACTCCTTCTCCCTCATGCTCAAGATCACCTTCTCCTTCCTTTCACAAACCTTGGATCTTTCCAAAAGCTCCCCCACAAGAGTTCCTTCCACTGTCAACCACGGCCTCAATAATTACTAATTAAAAATGAAAAGTTCTTTTAAATCAGGCTTCATAAAACCCTAAAGATTCCAATTAGATGTTTCTGTTCGTACTGTATGATATCATATCATATAGTATGATCAGTTCAAAAATAGCTTCATTTAGTATGGGTGCAGACGAACAGTTCATAAATTTTATGAAAATCATACAGTACGATTCAGAGATCGTACGAGATGATTAGTTTTTTTTAACTGTTCATACGGGATGATCTATAGGACGAATGAAATTCATCTTTGACCATCATCCCGTACTATATCCTTCATACAGTATGAATAGTTCATTTCAATCCATCGTCCGGTATGATATAAATATCATCCGGGATGAATAGTACAAAAATCTTGATTTTGTCTAGTACGATCTACGGGACGATCCAAAATCATGTCTGTCCATCATACACTATGATTACCATTGTACAGTATGATCAAATGTAATTAAGAAACTAAGATTTAATTTCCTGATTACGAGGGATAATTTTGGCAAGATTTCAAATAATCATATAGTATGATATGTATCGTATAGTATGATTATTTCATAAAATCAAGATTAAATCTTACCAAATTTATTTTGGCGGCTAGGGTTTTTGAATAGAAATAAATCATACAGTATGATTAGTTGATAAAACTAATCTTTCATAATTTAGCCGTTAACCTGAGTATTAATGATATATCGTACAGTACGATTGAAAGTCATATAGTATGATTTGTCCTAAAAAAATTTTCTTCTTGAAAAAAAAAATTCCCCTTGTGTGTGTGCATGGTCACTCCTTTTACATACAAGCTTTTGTGGCAGACTCAAGAAAAGAAAAATAAAAAATAAATAAAAATATAATATTTTGTATATCCTATTCTACCCAGTCTTGAGTCTTCAGCAGTCTTGAACTATTTGTACCTTACCTAAAATGTTAGAGCTCACAGAAAATATTTATAATTTTCAAAGAAGAACATATTAAGTTAGTAAGTATTATTTGTCATTATCAAAATCAAGTGCTTGGAATCCTGGATTGTAACATTTACCCTATTTAAAACATAATAGTCTGTATTCATCGCTTCTACCCAAAAGTATTTAGAAAGTGAGTATTCAGCTAACATGGCTCTAATGGCTTCTACCAGGGTCTTATTCTTTCTTTTAGCTACACCGTTCTACTGGGGGGTCTTAGGAGCTGAAAAGTTTTAATCTATCCCTTGCTCCTTACAGAAAGATTCAAATTTCTCATTTTCAAATTCTCCACTGTGGTCACTATGAATGGTTACAATTTTATAACCTAGTTTTCTCTGAATCAAAGTGGAGAAAGATCTAAATTTCTTGACTGAGTCACTCTTATGTGATATGAATCTAACCTAGTGAACCTCAAATAATCATCAGCAATCACATACCCAAAGTCTTTCCCTCCTAGGCTTGTAGTACTGACAGGTCCAAAGAGATCCATGTGAAGGACTTGTAAGGGTTTACTAGTAGTAATTTCTTTGATTGAGGGGAAAGAGGACTCGACTTATTTTTTTAACTAACATACATCACACAGGTGGTCCTTAATGAACTCTAGTTTGGGAATTCCTCTCACATGGTCTTTTTGGGTGATCTTTCTAAGGCATTTCATACTTGCATGACATAATCTTCTATGACACAACCAAGATTCATTAGCAATTATTTTTAAGCAAAATGAAGCAGCACATTCAATATTATTTAAATCATGTATGTAGACATTGTTGAATTTTTTTCCCTATAAAATAATGTTATCATTTAAGCTTATAATGCAGCTGGTTGACAGAAATTTTATGCTGAAGCCTTTATCACAAAGTTGGCTAATACTGAGCAGATAATATTTTAAGCCATCTATAAGTAAAACATTTTTAATGATGAAATTTTTTGTATTGCTAATTATACCTGAGCCCATCACTCTCTTGGTCGTGTTATCTTTAAGTGTTATATTTCCTCCTACCCTAGCCTCCAGTAAAATGAATTGTTTTTCATCTCCAATCATATGCCTTGAACATCTATTGTTCAGGTACCACATGCTCTCATGAGGCCTTTTATGAGAGCACACCTATTAAATCATCAGATATTAGATTTGGGAACTAAAAATAGGTTTGTGTCCCATCTTATGGAAAGAGGAGTGAGATGCATGTATGCTATGCTGTGAGTTTTTGTACTTTAGGTCTCCACACCAAATGTGTTCTACGGGGAATGGTGCAAGTGTGGGAGATATGTCCTAGCATGCCACAAGATAAATATCTAACACTAGGAAAATAGTTTACTAATCTATGTGGGTTATGGTGCCTCTTCCTAAGTTTGAATAATACATATTTTATTAATGATTTATGAAACTCTTCCAGTGTAGGTGGTTTTTTATTTTCCTTGAAAGCAGTTAATTCAGCTTCTAAAAACTTATTTGCACTTTTAAGAATTGAGTTTTCTATTTTCAATGCATGCTCACTGCTATCTAAATCAGATGCAAGAGTATCTAAGTACTTATATTCTTTTACTAATTCAACATGTAATATTTTTAAAGAATCATATGAAAGTTCGTTAGGGATGTTAAGCCCTTATGAACTAGCTCGAGGCTAACCAAGAGAGGGTGGGGTGAGTTGGTAGTTTTAAGAAATTCTTTATCAAAACATGATTTTGAAAACCTTTTTGAATGTTTTAAAATAAAAGCAATAACACGTTGATGTGAAGATGATTAATCAACCAAAATAATAGCTTTAATCACACGATCATCTACATGAAAGTAAAGTTTAGAAATTAAAAAGTAGAATAATAGAAGAATGAACACACTAGATTTTATAGTGGTTAGGTCAACTTGACCTACATCCACTCCCCGGAGCCTCCCCTCCAAGTATTGCACTAAAACTCAGTGACTCTCCTTTTGCTCCCACAACAAGGCGGAGAAACCTTTACAAAACTCCTTTTCACCAACCCTAGTGAGGCAGAGAACATAAACTCCATTTGTTTTCTTCTGAAGCAGGCAGAGAACCCTACCTCTTTTTGCTTCCTCCTAAAGCAGGCAGAGAACCTTACCTCCTTTTGTTTCCTCCTAAAGCAGGTAGAGTATCTTGATCTTCTTCCTGACGATCCTTCTACAGAGCCACCAAGGGACAAGGGATGTTGACTGGAGAAGATGACTCGAATCCTTACTTGGAGCAACATTTATGAACACCTCACAAACTCCCCCTCACAAGATTCTCTCTCTCCCAAGCTATCCCTCTCCCTCTCAAGACTCTCTCAGGTGAGGACAGCGGCAAAAGATCTTAATAGTAAAAAATGAGAGATCTTAAATAGAAGGGGTCAAAAATTACCCTTAATTTCAACTTGCCTCAAAGATCATCCAGGATGATGTCGATCATCCAGGTTGATGTCGATCATCCTGTACGATCAGTACATAAATACACATATCAGCCTGGACGATCTGGTTCTTCTGGACGATTAGAGGATAAGATTTATTCTGATCGTACGGGATAATTCTGTAATCATCCTAGATGATTAGTTCTAAATCAGGAATATCATCCATCACGTAGTTCAGGACATCTAGGAGAAATGTCTGGATGATCTAAAGAAAATGACTTAATCATCTAGGATGATATTTCTATCATCCTGTACGACTTGTTTAAAAATGCCCAATATCATCCGATATATAGTTCGGGTCATCGGGATAACTATGCTGGACGATTTCAAAATAACTGATCATCCAGGATGATATGTCTATTATCATGTACGATTAGTATAAAAAGGAACATATCATCTAGCAGATAGTTTTGGATGTCCAACTGATTGAGGAGTATCTTCCAGGATGATTCTGCGATCGTCCAGGGTGATATGATCGATCAATCAAATCTTAATTTCTCTCCTTAATCATCTGATTATTTTAGGCATAATTGTAATGAATCGTCCAAGATGATGAGTATATCATACTGTATGATTAGATAGAATTCCTAAAAGTAAAAATTTCCTAAAAGAGTCTGGCGACTGAGAGGTTTTGATTTGAGTATATCATCCCAGATGATGGGATGACTATCCATGATGATCTGCTTAATCAGACCGACTTAACATGGCTGCCCTAATTAGGGTTTTTATTTTCAATGGATCGTCTAGGATGATATTACTATAATCCAGGATGATATGAACAAAACAGAATAGAAACTCAAACTCACTAAAAATCTACCTTTGAGTGTGTGTGTGTAATGTTACTTAGCTTGGGGATCCATTACATTACATTTTACTCAATAAGGATGAAAAATTACATTGAAAATAAAAAAATAGACTTACTCAATCTTGAGCTAGCTTAAATTATAATTAATCTTATGAACCTAAAAGGTTAGTATGCAGGGAAACTAAAACAAATGTATAGAAATATTTATTATCAACAAAATCTTGAATCCAGACTTAAAATAATCTTCCCCTTTTTAATGATGGTAAATATTTGTTGGTTAATTTTCAAGTAAGCAAATAAAACACAGAGCAAGAAAACTAAGCAACATAAATTTTACTAGCACAGGCAAATAGTATAATGACACTGAACACTAGTACCCCAAAATAGTAATAACAACTTAAAATACTAACAACACAAACTACTCCCCCTTTTGACATCTTAAAAAGGAAGAAATATAATATATATATATATATATATATATATATATATATATATATATATATATATATATATATATATATATAAATCGATCTGCTCCAATAAATTAGAATTTTTTCTTAATTTTCAATTCAAAAGCCAATAAGAAGAAATCGACGGGCTGAAATCTAGAAAGGTTGGAAAATTGATTCTTGTAACTCTTACCTCAAACACTTTACAGGTTAAAATTCTTTTAAAATAAAAATCTAATTTAAAAGAAAAAAAATTAGATAAGAAATGTGATCCTTTCATACGACGTTCCAAAAAAATATATGATAAAATAGTATTGCAAACAAAAGAATCAGAAATCATGAATTTCACTCTCAAGAGTTTGAATATATTAAGTGATACATGAATTCTTCTAAAAGTTTTAAAGATTTGAAAGAGGAGGAAGCTTCTTTCATTGTGGTCTCATTTTATGCCTCTTTTTCAATTATTTGGTGCACTTTATGCATCTTTTGATATTGATACACTCTGTGTATCTTTTCAATTTTATTGGCAAGCATTACACATCTTTTCAGTGTTGGGCTCATTTTGTGCCTCTTTTTTCAATTGATTGGCACACTTTGTGCATCTTTTGTAAGCTTCCTATCTTTCAAAACCTCTAAAGGGCTCTCAATTGTGAGATTATCATCCAAATGTAAGAGAAGAAAAGAAGAATCACTCTCTCAGATAAGGATCAGTAATCTACAAAATAGAATCATACACATATGATAAATGCAACCACTTGATAAAGAAAATATAAAAGTGATTCAATGATTTGGAACACTACTCATATGAGACAGATTACTATAGGAAGATAAAAAGATCTCTATTTCAAAGTCCAACTTTTTAATTTTGAAAAAGATTTCTATTCAAGATAAAAAATACACCAATAAAGAAGTTAGAGGAAGAGAAAACAATCATCAATATTTCATCCCTTTAATTATTTTACAGAATTCAAACACTGCTTACAAGCTTTAAAACAAAAACAAGGCAAAACTCTCACTTAGAAATTAAGTTTGTCAGTAGTAGTGAGCAGTGATCTGATTCTGAAGAAAATAAATAGTAAATAAAAAATAAGAGGAAAGCACACAAAAAGAAATAATTTAATTTGGTAAACAACAACAACAAAAGAAAATTAGTAGAGAATAAAAACCAAAAATAAAGAAACAGATAAGTAAATCAAATAAAAATAATAGAAAAATGAAAAATAGAAAATTTAGAAATCAATAATCATCAAATTCATGCATTTATGTCAATCACACCCAATCTGGTTCTTAAGATGCTGAATGTATCAAAGGCCAGTGGTTTAGTAAAGATGTCAGCTAGTTGATTTTCAGTTGTTACATGGTTTAACTCAATGTCTCCTTTGGTAACATGGTCCCTAATAAAGTGATGTCTTATGTCAATGTGTTTGATCCTTGAGTGTTGGATATGATTTTTAGAGATGTAGATGGCGCTAGTGTTATCACATAGAACTAAAATTATGCCAATAGGTAATCCTAAATCTAAGATTTGTTGCTTCAACCAAAAAACTTGGGTCACACAACTACCTAAGGCAATGTACTCAGCTTCAGTAGTGGAAAGTGCAATATAGTTTTATTTTCTACTGGACCAGGAGATTAAGGACTGTCCTATAAATTGACAAGTTCCAGAAGTGCTCTTTCTATCCACCATACACCCTACAAAATTAGAATCAGAATATTTGATAATTTTAAAAGTAGTGCTATATTTAGGATACCATATTCCTAAGTTTGGGGTCCCTAAGAGATATCTAAGGATTCTCTTAATAGCAGTCAGGTGGGATTTTTAGGATCAGCTTGAAATCTAGCACACATTATATCAGGCAGCTAGTAGTCAAGTAAAGTAGTGATCCAATTATTCCTCTATACTTCTTTTGATCAATAGATTTTCCATTTGAATCCATATCTAACTAGACACTGAAGCTCTTGAGAGTGTTTATTGGCTTTGCTTTATCTATTTCATATTTCTTCAAAATGTCCTTAGTATACTTTGATTGATTAAAAAAAGTTCCATCATCCATTTTTTTATGCTAAATCCTAAAAAGTAGGATAATTCACCCATCATACTCATCTCAAACTCTTTCTCATTATTTTAGAACAATTATCACATAAATTTTAATCAGAAGATCCAAAAAGTATATCATCAACATAGATCTGAACAATGAGTAAATCATCTCCTACTTTTCTTAGAAAAAGGGTGATGTTTATGCTCCCCTTAACAAACTTTTTTTTAGTAGGAATGTGCTAAGCCTCTCATACCAAGCTCTAGGTCCCTGTTTTAATCCATATAAGGTATTTTTTTAATTTGTAAACATAATTTAGAAATTAGGAACTTTCAAAACCTGGGGGTTTCTCTACAAACATATCTTCCTTTATTACCCCATTTAAAAAGAACTCTTGACATCCATTTGGAAAAGCTTAAATCTCTTATAACAGGCAAAGGCTAGTAGCACTCTAATGGCTTCTAATCTTGCTACAAGGGCAAAGGTCTCCTCAAAATCAATTCTTTCTATTTGGTTGTACCCCTTAGCCACCAATCTTGCCTTATTCCTAACCACCACACCATAATCATTCATTTTATTCTTAAATACCCATTTTATTCCCACTACACTTTGATTCCTAGGCATTACTACTAACTCCCAGACATCATTCCTCACAAATTGGTTAAGTTCTTCCTGCATTGCTAAGATCCAAAATTTATCAGAAAGGGCTTGATTGATGTTGGTGGGTTCAACCATTGAGATAAAGGCAGAGTGGTTCACTTCCTTTCTAAGTTTATGCCTAGTTCTAAGACCTTCAGAAGGGTCTCCTAAGATCAATTCTTTAGGATGACTCAAAGAATATCTCCATTCCTAGGCAAAGTATTTTCAGGTTCTACCCTTTCCTCCAGATTTGTAGTTTCTACTCCTTGGGTAATCTCTCCTATTTTATCTTCTTACTCAGTTCTAAACTCCTTAGGATCAGATTCATCAAACACTACATGAGTAGTCTCCTCCACCACTAATATTCTCTTGTTAAACATGCTAAAGGATTTCCCCACAATTGAATATCCTAAGAACACTTCTTCATCAGATTTTGGGTCAAATTTTTCTAAGGATGATTTCCCATTATTAAGAATTAAGACCTTATAGCCAAATACATGGAGGTGAGAAAGGTTTGGTGATCTACCCTTAATGATATCATAGGGTGTCTTATTTAGATTGGATCTAACATTCATCTTATTCAACACATAACAGGTTGTGTTCATCACTTCTGCCTAAAAGTATTTTGGAAGTGAATACTCAGCAAGCATGGATCTAGCTGCTTCCACTACGGTCCTGTTCTTTCTCTCAGCTATCTCATTCCACTGAGGGTTCCTAAGAGCTGAAAAGTTATAAATAATTCCTTGCTCCTTACAGAAAGTTCCAAATCTCACATTCTCAAATAAAATGAATTGATTTGCATTTCTGGTCATATGCCTTGAACATCCACTGTTCAGGACCACATGCTCTCACGAGGTGTTGTATGAGAGCACCCCTATAAAATCATCAAATGTCAGATTTAAGAACCCAAATAGGTTTGGATGAAAAGAAGAATGTGACGTATGCATGCTATGCTGTGAATTTTAAACTTTTGGTCTCCACACCTAATGTGTACTACCATGAACGATGCAGGTGTGAGAGATATGTCCTAACATGCCATAAGAAAAATATCTATTGTCAGTAAAAGGATTTACTAATCTATATATGTGATGGTGCCTTTTCCTAGGTTTAAATGATGCATGCTTAAATGATTTCTTATGAAATTCTACAAGTGAAGGAGGTTGTCTATTTTATTCCAGTATATTGATTTTTTCACTTAAAAACTCATTTACCTTTTCATAGCTTGTCACTTGTTGTATCAATGCATGTTCACTACTATCCAAATTACATGCAATAGTATCCCTTTCTTTAAAAGATTTTTCTAAATCAACATGCGATATTTTTAATGAATCATGCTCAACAATCAAATCAGAATACTTTTTATTTAACTCATCAAGTTCATCAAGTAATGACATGTGATTGCTATCAAGTAAAGAATGATCTTTAAGCAAAACTTCATGCTCTTTTTGCAAGTTCAAGAATTCTAATTTTAGCCTAGCATATGATTTCTTAAGTTTCCTATATGATGAATGGATTTTCTTAGAAATATCAAGTAATTGATCGTAGGTTAGTTCACATACCTTTTCTTGGTTAAAATGACCAAGATGTTCATCCGCCATCAAATACAAGTTTGTAGTCTCCTTTTCAGCTTCAGTCTCAGAGGAGTCAGATGCAAAATCTGCCCAGAAATCCTTTTAAATCCATTTCTTATCCTTCCTGAACTTTGGTTTCTCCTCACCCTTCTCCTTACTTGGGTGAACCTTAAGTGTAGGACAATCAATTTTTATATATCCTGGCTACCTGTATTCAAAGAAAATCATATCAGAGGAACCTTTAGTATTTTTGCTGTTCTTACCTTTGTTTCATTTCTGATGGTGCTTTTGTCTCTTCCTTAGAAAGCGTTTGAATTTCCTAGTGATTAAGGCAATATCACTTTCAGACCAAGAAGAATCAGTTTCTATATCATTGGCTTTTAGTGCCACAATTTTCACCTTCTTTCTCTCAAATGCATCAAGTTGTCTTTAGTTCACTCCTTACTCATAATTAATGAGTGATCAAAGTAAGTTATTAATAAAATAAGTGTTCAAATCCTTGGATTCAGTGGTCACAATTATCTTAGCATCATAGGAAGAAGGAAAACATCTCAAAATTTTGTTAACTTTCTCATAGTTAGTGAGTTCTTCTTCTAAGGCATGCAGGGAGGTGATAATTTATATAAACATAGTATACATTTAGATATTGACTCATTAGGTTTCATGCGAAAGAGTTTATAGTCGTGAAGTAAGATATTCAATCTAGATTACTTAACTTCTGATGTGCCTTCATAAGTAATGTATAATCTATCCCAAATTTCTTTACCAGTTGCGCAAGTAGAGACACGCATGTAATCCTTAGATTTTAATGCACAGAAAAAATAGTTTAAACATTTTGCATTCAGTTGTGCTAAATCTCGATCATCAAAGGTCATTCAGTAAAAGGAAGTTTAGTTTTAACACCATTAACAAGTCTAAAAGGTGCTTCATAATCTTCTTTAATAAGCATCCACATGTGAAATCTATAGATTATAAAAAGGTGGACATACGAGTTTTCCAAAAATCAAAAGGTATATTATCAAATAAAGGTGGTCGAGTGATTGAATATCCTTCCACAGTGTTTCTATTACGAAAGTTAGCCATAGATAATATTCAAAAGTTTTTGAAAACTTGATTTTATGAATCTCGCTCTGATACCACTTGAAAGTTTGTTAGGGATGTTAAGCCCTTATCAACTAGCCCGAGGCTAACCAAGAGGGGGGGGGGGGGTAAATTGGTAGTTTTAAAAAATTCTTTATCAAAAAATGATTTTAAAAACCTTTTTGAATGTTTTAAAACAAAAGTAATAGCACGTTGATGTGAAGATGATTAATCAACCAAAATAATAGCTTTAATCACATGATCATCCACATGAAAGTAACGTGCAAAAATTAAAAAATAGAATAGTAAAAGAATAAATACACCAAATTTTATACTGGTTCAATCAACTTGACCTTCATTCACTCCCTAGAGCCTCCCCTCTAGTTATTACACTAAAACTCAATGACTCTCCTTTTTCTCCCACAGCAAGGCGAATAAGCCTTTACAAAACTTCTTTTCACCAACCTCGGTGAGGCAGAGAACCTAAACTCTTTTTACTTCCTTCAGAAGCAGGCAGAGAACTTTACCTCTTTTCACTTTCTCTTGATTTAGAAAGGGAACCTTACTTCCTTTCGTTTCCTCCTGAAGTAGGTAGAGAACCTTAATTTTCTTATTGATGATCCTTCCCATAGAGCCACTAAGGGATAAGGGACGATGACTGGAGAAGATGACTCAAACTCTTACTTGGAGTAACCTTTGTGAACACCTCACAAACTCCCCCTCATCAGATTCTCTCTCTCCTAAGCTCTCCCTCTTCCTCTCTACACTCTCTCAGGTGAGGACAGCGGGGAAAGATCTTAATAGTAGGAAATAAGAGATCTTAAATAGAAGGGCTAAAAAATTGCCCTAAATTTTAACTTACCGTCAAAGATAATCCAGGATGATCTGTTGATCGTTTTGTATGATCAGTACAAAAACATACATATCAGCCTAGACGATCAGGTTCTTTTGAAAGATTAAAGGAAAAGGTTTATTCTGATCGTCTCAGACGATCCTGCGATCATCCTAGACGATTAGTTCTAAATCAGGAATATCATCCAACACATAGTTCGAGACATCCAGGAGAAAAGTCTAGATAATCTAAAGAAAATGACTTGATCATCCAGGATGATATCTCTATCATCTTGTATGACTAGTTCAAAAATGCCTAATATCATCTGGTACATAATTTGGGTCGTCCGGGACAACTATGCTGGACGATTTCAAAATAATTAATCATCTAGGATGATAAGTCTATCATCTTGTATGATTAATACAAAAAGGAATATATCATGTAGCAGATAGTTCTAGACATCCAGCTGATTGAGGAGTATCGCCCAGGATGATTCTGTGATCGTCTAGGATGATATGATCGATTAATCAAATATTAATTACTCTCCTTAATCATCTGACTATTTTAGACATGATTGTAATTAATCATACAGGATGATGTGTGTATCATCCTGTACGATTATACAGAATTCCTAAAAATAAAAACCTACCTAAAAGAGTCTGGTGGCTGAGAGGTTTTGATTTAAGTATATTATCCCAGAAGATGGGAAGATCGTTCAGGATGATCTACTTAATCAGACTGACTTAACATGGCTACCCTAATTAGGATTTCTATTTTCAATGGATCATCCAGGATGATATGAACAAAAGAGAATAGAAACTCTAACTCACTAAAAATCTCCCCCTGAGTGTGTGTGCAAGGTTACTTAGCTTGGGGATCCATTATATTACATTTGACTAAAGAAATGTGAAAAATTATATTGAAAATAAAAAATAATCTGACTCGATCTTAAGCTGGCTTGAATTGTAATTGATCTTATGAATCTGAAAGGTTATTATGGAGGGCATCTAAAATAAATGTGTAGAAATATTTATTATCATCAAAATCTTGAATCCAGATTTGCAACATCATGCTCTTTAGTTAAATCAAGATGTTTATTATTCAATGAGTCAAATTCATCTAACAATGCCATATGATAGATATCTAGAGTGGAATGATCTTTCCTTAGAATTTCATACTCTTTTTGTAGACTTTAAAAATTAACTTTGAGGCTAGTATGTAATTTCTTGAGCTTCCTATATGAATAATGAATTTTTTCAAAAACTTCAAGTAATTGTTTATAGGTAAGCTCACATACCTCTTCTTGATCAGAGTGATTAAGATGATCATCAGTCAATAAACACAGGTTTGTTACCTCCTCTTCTACTTCAGTTTTAGAAGAGTCTGATGCTGAGTCCGCCAAGAAAGCCTTTTGGGTTTTTTGCTTGCCCTTTTTAAACTTAGGTTTTTCTTTACCCTTCTCCTTGGTTGGGTTAGCTTTAAGAGTTAGGCAATCATACTTTAGATGCCCTGGCTCTTACATTCAAAATAAATAATATCAAAAGAAACTTTAGTATTTTTATTGTTCTTACCTTTGTTCCATTTCTGATGATGCCTTTGCTTTTTCTTTAAGAAGCTTTTAAATTGCCTAGTTATTAAAGCAATGTCATCATTTTCAGAACCAGAAGAATCAGTGTCAGAATCATTAGCCTTTAAGGCTACCATTTTCTTCTTTTTCTTCTCACCTGCATCAAGTTGCCTTTGGTTCACTCCTTGCTCATAAGTAATGAGTGATCCAAGTAAGTTATCAATTAAATAAATATTCAAATCCTTAGATTTAGTAATGGCAATAATTTTTGCATCAAAGGAAGAAGGTAAACATCTCATAATCTTGTTAACATTTTCATAATTTATGAGTTCTCTTTCTAAGGCATGCAAGGATGTAACAATTTGTATAAACCTAGTATAAATTTTAGAAATAGATTCATTAAGTTTCATGCAAAATAGTTCATAATCATGGAATAAAATGTTCATCCTAGATTATTTAACTTTATTTATACCTTCATATATTATGCAAAGTTTGTCCCAAATTTCTTTGCCAGTGGAACAAGTAGAAACATGCATATAATCCTCAGATTTTAAGGCATAGAAAAATAATTCAAATGACTGGCATTTAGTTAGGCTAATTCTCTATCATTGATAGTCCATTCAGCAAAAGGTATTTCAGTTTTAATGCCATCTACTAATCTAAAAGGTGCAGAATAATCTTCTTTAACTAGCATCCACATGTGATAATCAATTGATTGTAAAAAGGTGGAAATGTGAGTTTTTCAAAAATTAAAAGGAATATTATAAAATAGAGGTGGTTGAGTAATTGAATAGCCTTCCACAGTGTTACGATTACCAAAGTTAACCATTGATCAAAATTCAAAAGTTTTCTAAAACTTGATTTATGAATCCCATTCTAATACCACTTAAAAGTTCGTGAGGGTTGTTAAACCCTAAAGAACTTGCCCGGGGCTAACCAAGAGGTGGGGTGAATTGGTAGTTTTAAAAAATCTTAAATAAAAAGAAAATCTTTTTATCCTTTTTTAATATTTTTTAAAAATAAACATTAACCCTTGATGCCAAAGAAAATATAATTTCACAATAACAACATAATCAGAGATTTCAACCATAGAATAAATCATAGATTAGTACAAAAATAAAATGTAAAAAAATTAATAAGGAGCACACCAAATTTTATAGTGGTTTGATCAAAACTAACGTACATCCACTCCCCGGAAACCTCCTTCCAGGTATTGCCCTAATCAGTTAGTGTCTCTCCTTTTACCCCTACAGCAAGTGTCTCTCCTTTTACCCCTACAGCAAGGCAGAGAAGCCCTTACAAATTGTTTTCACCATCCCGATGAAGCAAAGAACCTTGAATCCTTTTTCACCTTTATAGTGAAGGCAAAGAACCTGGAATCCTTTTACTCCCACCTGGAGTTGGCAGAGAACCACAGATCCTATAACTCCAACTTGGAGTAGGCAGAGAACCTTGATCTAATGCTAAAAATCATCTCCATAGAGAAACCAAGGATAAAGCTTGAAGAAGTTGATCAAATCCTTCTCCTTCTCTAAGCTCTCTTAGGTTAGAATAGCAGTAAAAGACTCTCTCTCTCTCTCTCTCTCTCTCTCTCTCTCTCTCTCTCTCTCTCCCAAACTCTCCTTCTCCTTCTCTAAGCTCTCTTAGGCTAGAACAACAATAAAAGATTTACTTAACAGTAATTAAGAGAACCTAAATAGGAGGCTTCTAAAAAAGCCCTAATTTTTAATTTGGCATCAAAGATAATCTAGGATGATCATGTGATCATCTTGCATGATTAATACAAAATAGCTCTAGTCAGCCAGTACGATCAATACTACCCTGTACAATCAGTACAAGTACTTGTACATATCTTTCAGTACGATTCTGCGATCATTTATGACGATTAGTTCAACATACTGTTTGGATCATCCAGTATGATATGGGATGATGGGTGGCGATTTTAATATCATCTTATAAATCTTTGGGATGTCTAGTACAATTCATTGATCATCCTATAAAATAGCAAATATCATCCAGGATAATTTTCGTAGATTGCCCAGAACGATCAGATTGATAAATCTAACCATAATTAGTCCCTTAATCATAGGATCAATTTAGGCATGATTGTCATGAATCATCCAAGATGATATGGATTGTCCTGTACGATAAGAATAAATTTTCAATTATAAAATCTTGCCTAAATTATGATTGGTTGTAATTTTCTATGATTAAAACATATCATCCTTTATGATATACGGATCATCCAAGATAATTAGTTTAATAAATATTATTTGACACAGATGCCCTGATTAGGGTTTTGTGATAAACTAATCATCTAGGATGACATAAATTATCCTGTATGATTAGTTAAAAAAAATTAAAAAATTTCCTAACTCACTTACTCACTCCCCTGAGTGTGTGTGTGTAAGGTTACTTAGCTTTAGGATCCATCATAGTACATTTAACGCAAGAAAAGGTAAAAAAATGAATTGGAATTGAAATTATAAATTAACTCAATCCTAGTCTACCCAATCTTGAGCTGATTTGCATTGCAAGTGATCTTATGGACCTGAAAAGTTAGTGAGTAGGGAAAAATAAAATAGATATGCAAGAATAGCAGTAGTAAGAAACAATAATATTTATTATCATCAAAATCACTATACTTAGGCCCAGATTTGCAATAGAGCTATGATAGTTTCTTTATCTTCAGTTATTTGCTTTCTAGTTCTATTTCTATTTCTATTTTTGTTTCTGTTCTTGTGTCTGTTTTAATTTTTCATTTCTTCTTACTATTATTTCCCTTTTTTTATGATGTCAAAAGGAGAGTCATATTTTGGTCGTTATTATTTATTGTTATTATTATTTGTTTATTATTGATATTATTTGTTATCATTGTTGTTATTTCTTCTTACACTCCTACTTGAAATTGATTTTCATCTAAAGGGGAATTTAGAGTAAAGCAACCTTTTGAAAATCCAAAAATAGTAATATTTTTCATCATAAAAAAGGGGGAGATTGTTGCAAACTTTGTTTAAGCACTGTGATTTTAATGATAATGAACATTATTGTGTCTGTTACTGCTTTATCTTATTTTTGTGATAATTTGTTTTATGGTGTGGGTACTAATATTTTAGGATTACAGTTCACCGTTCATTTGCAATTCAAATCAGCTAAAGACTGGGTAGACTTGGGTTAAAGTCAATTTTTATTTTATTCTATATTTTATCCTTTCTTGAGTCCTATCTTGTAATTAAGTTGATATCTTTGCTGAGTAACCTTACACACACACAGGGGGAGCTAAGAGAGAAAAAGATTTTTGAGAGAGTTTTTCTTTTTGAGTAATTTGTACTATACATTTTGGCTTTGTATTATATAATACGTGTATCGTACATTATAGGTTTAATTTGTAGTGTATGATCTATACAAACTCTATCAAAACCCTAGCCTCTAAGGGTCTAAATATATTGATTGTACAGTACGATTTGGTTTGTACTGTATGCCTTAATTAAATTATTTCCTAATTAATCCCATAATATCATGCAATCAAATCAGGGGCAATTATTATGATCGATCGCACCGTATGATTGATAGTGCACAAAATTGGTTATCCCAAAGATCGTACCATACGAAAGCTATGAATTTTAAACTGATCATACTGTATGATTACAATCATACTGTATGACTGACATAGTACAAAGTTGGTTATCCCAAGCATTGTCCCGTATGAATAGAACATAATTTTGAATATCATATCGTATGATATTTTTATCATACCGTATGATTTGTTTAAAAAATTTTATAGTTCATCTGGATGAGCTTGCTGAATGATTCAAAATTACAATGATCGTACTGTATGAAACGTGTATCCTACTGTACGAATAGAAGATGAATTTCTTGAAATTTAGTATTTTTTAAGCCCACTATTTCAATAATTATATTAACCCTTGAGTAAATATTTTGCTGGTTAGTCCTCTTGAGAGAGAGCTGAAGAACGGAGAGAGAGAGAGAGCTTGGGAGAGAGAGAAATCCTTGTTAGGGGGAGTTGCGAGGGATTCACAAAGGTCTCTCCAAGCAAGGTTTCCACTGTCTTCTTCAAGCTGCTGTCCTGATTTCTTATTGGCTCTAAGGGAGATCTTCATCAGCATCAGATCTAGGTTTTATGCCTACTCCAGGAGGGAGTAAAAGGATTTACAAGTTCTCTGCCTACTCTAGGATAGAGTAAAAGGATTCCTGGGTTCTCTACCTTCACCAGGAGAGTGAAAAAGGATTTCTAGGTTCTTTGCCTACTCCTGGAGGGATTAAAAGGATTCAAGGTACTCTACCTCATCGGGTCGGTGGAAAGATTTTGTAAGGACTTCTCCACCTTAATATGGGGGCAATAGGAGAGTCACTACCTTTAGTGCAATACCTATAAAGGAAGTTTCTGGGGAGTGGACATAGGTCAAGTTAACCAAACCACTATAAATCTAGTGTGTTCTTTCTATTTATTTTTTTTGCATTTAATTTTCATATTTTTCTATGATTTAATCTGTGTTTGAAATCTCTTATTTTATTATCTGCTTTCACACAAGTTGTTTATTTTAAAATATTCAGAAAGATATTCTTTTTATTTTTATGAAATTTTTAAAATAACCAATTCATCCCCTCCCCCCTTGGTTAGCCTCGGGACTAGTTCTTTAGGGTTTAACAACCCTCACGAACTTTCATGGCAGAGTACTAGAATCATTTTTACCCTCCTAGTGAAGCAAAGAATATTGGATACCTTTAAACCCTCCTAGTGAAGGTAGAGTACCTTGCAATACTTTTTCACCCTCCTGGTGAAGCTAAAGAACCCAAAGATCTTCAACCTTAAAGCCTTTCTTCTTAGAGCATCCCCAAGAAATCAATAAAGTCACTAGAGGAATTAGAGTGCAAGCTTGCTTAGAGAAACCATGTGGAATCCTCTCACACTCCTTCTCCCTCTCAAATAACCTCACCTTCTCCAATACTTTAAGGCATCTCTCAAAGCTCTCTCTATCTCTCATAATCTCTTCAACAGCCAAAGATTCTCTAAGGGGCTGTTTGGCAACAAGTGGGATTTAACTTTAGTGGGATTTATTAAATCCTGTAAATCCGGATTTAGTAAATCCTGAAATTGTTAAATCCTAAAAACTTTTTGGTATGTCAAATGATAAATCCGGTTATATCCTCAGAAACTATTTGGTAACATTTTTCAAGATTTATGGTAGTTAGAGATTTAAAATTGATGGAGATTTTTCTGTAATAAAGTTCATTGCATAAAACAAAATACCACCAAGTTTAAGTTCATACAATAGTAATCAAAATTCAAAATACAGGGATTGCCAAAATAATATTAGCCAAAAAACAAAGAAGATTTCATAATTAAGAGCAAGCTTCAATTCACTAGTTGACTTCATATATATAGAATTTCGAAATGAATTTCTCATGCAGATCGATTCCTTTGACTTGCAATCTAAAATAAAGAAATGAAAGGAGTAATTACAAAATATAATCTAGGAAGTTTATATAAGGCAAACCAAAATTCTTACCCGAGCATTCCATAATTTAGTGGCAATATTGTGCCTTATAGCTTCACCCTGAATTCTTTCTCCTATTGATGCATGCAAATTGGGATCCTCTTCAGCTATATCAACTTCCCCACCTAGAGCATCATGCTGCATTTCAGTTTATGACTTGTTAAAGTAGAGTTCATGTCTGTGATATCGACTAATAAAGTTATTGGATCTCGCGCTGGCCCCAACAGCTATATTGTCAGCACATATTTTTTCAAAAATGTCATATTGGTGAAATGGATGCCGATTAAATCGCAAGAGCTTTGGAGTGACCTGTAATTTGAATATGCAGCATGGGTTAACATAATGAGATCTTCAATCTAATTTGAATTTGGATAAGATAATTTACTTGAACTATTTCATCCCAAAGCTCATTAGTAGCAATTGGAATGTGCAATTCCTCATCCCAACCCCAACCACTCCGATTTGTTAATTGATATAGCGTTCGGAAGTCAGATTTCATATTTTTAAACCTAATCATTACTGATGATTCGGTGTAAATTGTACCCAACCTCCTATTCAATACAATGACCAGTTGTGACCACTTCTCTCTCATTAAGTTACCATTACAAATATTCTTGTGCATGAATTGCTCAAAAAGAAGCTCGGCAAGCACGATGTTGTTCTCCTCCGGCCACCTAGGGTTTCGAGATGAGCTTTTGGGTTGGCCGGAGTGGATAGAGATATCTTCAGCTGCACTAGGTGAGAGCTAGTGCTTGCATTAGTAAAGCCTTTGCATTTTAGAAATCTCTTCATTTCTATCATATATTCAAGAAAACGTTCTCAGTATGGAACTTGTCATTGTTCTCGCATTTGTATGTAAATTTTACATAGTATTTCCATGAGTATACCTATTCTTGCTTCAAAAACTCTGCAATCAAGAGGGAACCCATAATTGATGAGATAGATGGCATTAGATGACTCGTTGTCACTCAATGATTCAAAGTTATCTTTGCTGAACCCGATGTTAAAGGTTCTCTTCATTCTGAATTAATTTACCCTAACCATTGTACTACTAAAGAATAGTTTATTATATTAACAATACCAACATCATATGGTAAAGGAATACTACAATTAATCTAGCGTAGTAATTTTTACAAAATAAATTAAATAAAAATGCTTGAGGTAATCTAAAAAAATGTAATTCACCACTACATACATATTGAGAAGAGATGCTAACAATGAAAATTTAATATATTCAGCATTTTTAATTTTTACCTATTTTGTATAATGCATGGCATAATATCCAAACTAGCACAAGTATCTCATTGCATAACACCTAAAAAATAAATGAAAAATTTCTCTGCGGGGGGAAAATAATAGCGAACTGTGCTCTGCACAAAAAAGGAAAGGAAGAAAATTCGCTACCTCACGCCTGAGCTGAATGCAATGAAGCAACTTAACAAAGAGGAGAAGAATAAATAGCGAGGTTGAGGCAGATGGGAGGGTGGACGTCTGCATTCGCTTGTAGAAATAGAGAGAAGTTGGGCAGTTGATGACACGGGCACCGCGCATAAAATTTTATCCCCGACCTTAAATCCCGTTAAACTCAGCTACCCCAGAAATTTATTAAATCTCGGATTTAACCGTTAAATCCATAAATTTTGGATTTACTGAATCCAGGGATTTAAAGAGCGCACAAAAATTGTTTGGCTGGATTTAGAGTAAATCTGACTTAAACCCCGTTGTAAATCCAATACCAAATAGCCCCTAAGAATCAAATAAGTAGATTTTATACAAGGCTTCAAAAAATCATAAAATTTTAATTCTATTACTTCTTATCGTATAGTATGATATGGGATCATATAGTACGATTAATTCATTTCATCCTATTAGTATTATACGTTGATTAAGGATCTATATGATTAGCTCAGCTAATTTGAATTGATTGTCTAGTATGATATTAGGAGTCATACGGTATTATTAGTTCAATTAAATAGAATTTTTTTCAAGTATGATTGTTAGAAATTAATTATTATCTTGGGATCAAATCGGGTCATATAGTATAATGGGGATCATCGTACAGTATGATTTGATGAATAAATTAATTTTGATTTGATTACCTAATTACATTTGATAAGTCAAAGATGGAAAGTGAAACCATCTCCATCATAGACACAAGAAATTTGTGGACTCTAAAAATTTGAGTTTTAAGGCCCCGAGCTCTCTATCTATATTCAAGGAGAGTGTTAATTGATAAAGTTTTGGGGAAAATTTTTTGACCTAGAGATTTCGCCCTATTAGTGAGTACTTTAAGATCTAATTTATGGTTTCCTATGGTGCAAGCCCCTATAGTTAGTTACCCCTCTCGATAACAAGAGAGCACTTTCAATTAAGGTTAGTAGTTAATTAGATACTTAGTATATAGTGTATAGTAGCAGTAATTTTAGATATGAAACTTAATATTTAAATTTAAAAATTCACCACTTTGCACTTAAAGTGTATGGGGGGAATAATGATGAATCCGATCAAGATCCCATGATTTCACTGTCTCGGGTCATCATGGTCCCTAATCTACTTAATTATAGGAGGTAGTAAACCCAACCTGACCGAAGGATCCTTGTTGGAAGCCATGGGTTTCTTTGTATAAGGGTACCTTATAAATATGGGATGAATGTTTATCTAAGGGAAGAATTTAAGTCAACCTTTGTTAACAAAGGGCTTTTTTCCCTATCGACCATGTCCTATAATTTATTACTCAATGGTAACTAGCCATAGGGGAACAAACTGTCTTTTAGCCATAACCTAATATAATAGAGTTGGTCGACCAAGCCACTAGGTCAGAGGGCTTCTCATTTATCATATGGAGCCATTATGGTCAACGGATAGATTATTTATGGAGATTTCTGGCCAAACCACTAATTAGAGGACCAATTATAACCATAACACGTAGAGCTATCTAGCTAAGCTATAGGTTTTATGGAATCATCTAATTAAGCAACTAGTTAGAGGATAAAGGCCATGTCCATACTAGCATGATATTATTTAAGAATGAATCTTATTAATATTTTTTATTGAGAATTTTCTTTCTTGTGAGTTAGAGTTATCCTTGAGTTCACATCTATGCCAAACAATTACGGAGGGTGTATGAATTTTGCTTCAAGTTTTAAATAATTAATTTTTAATTTTAAATATTAATATTCTTAATAGATATTGAGCTTTAAATTTTTGGTCGAATTAAAATATTAACATGTCTAGTTGATATTAGCTTTCAACATGGCCATCATCGGGGATACATTATAGCTAATTAAAAATATTTATATTTTATGGAAATTCAAAGATATTTGAAAGGAGAGAATCCCCTTCGATTGAGATAAGCATTCAACACAGCCATCATTGGAGATTAAATAATTGATTATTTTAATCTTGTCAGCTCTGTTCACCTATTAACAGAGGATAATGTTTGGCAATTGATTATTATTTGAACACTATAATTGAGAGCTTATAGTTTATGATGAGTTTCAATAAAGAAACTTTGAAGGCCTAATGTAAACTTTAAAATAAATATCCTGATATATTTATGAATAGGTATTCGCTTGTTACTTCAAGTCATGTCGACTTTAGCCCTTTTAAGAAGGATGATGAAACTTAAATATTTGACCCACATAGCATTCTCGGACCTCAAGTTTAGGAACTCAGTACAGCGGTCAAAGCACATGCAAGTATTTAGTTTTAAAATAGGATTTAATATTAGCGATCTTTTAATCCCTGTACAGCATTCTCAGACATTTGTGTATGTATATTTAAAAAGTTTTTCAGAGCATGTGTTGAGAATTAAAACCTTTTTTTAAAAAAATATGCATGCTTTTTTACTAGTCATGCTTAAGTTTAGGGAATTATATTTTAATGCATGAGGCGGCATATTAATATATTTAAATGTATCTTTTGTATAAGTGATTATTATTGAAAAGTGTGTAAGATTTCATTTTAAATTCAAGAAATGCATTTTATCTGCTTGTACGAGTGTTGTGAATCTAGTGGCATAAATTGAATGCAAGTTACATTTTAGTTTTAGTATATATGAGTGATATTATTTAATTCATTTTATCTCCTTCAAGTTATCATTTAGCATAGTTCATAGAGGATGTTTGTTCAATCAATACTAGGAGATCATGTTCATGTTTGTAGGAGAATTATCCTACTCACTACAAGTTCTCATATTCTCCCCTATAGGTGGGCTGATATGTTTGATACAAGCTCCTTGTCCTAGCATATAGGAGAGTTATTGTGTGCACTATGAATGTTTTGCTCCTACTCACTAGTGAATTATAGTATTCATTGTCACTCCCTTATTGTTGCTCTTCGATAGGCTATAGTGTGCCTCATACATCTATCTATGCTTGTAGGCAAGTTATCACATTCACCATTAGTTCCTTGTCCTTACTCGTAGGAGAATTATTTTGTCTACTATGATTTCCCTATTTCTACCCATAAGAGAGGTGTCACATTTATAGTAAAGGCCCTATACATGCTCAAAAAAGGTATATGTATTTTATACAAATTAATTGAAATTGTATGTAGGTGGGCTATTGTATTCTTTACAATTTTGCTAATACTAGTTGTAAGCAAGTCAATGTGTATATTGAAATTCTTATTCACCAAAAAACCCTTGCTAACGAGCAAACTATCATGTTTATTATGGGTCCCCTACTAATGCTCATTGGTAAACAACCGTATATATTACAGATTCTGTGGTTATTCATTTATATTCAATTTACATCAAGTTATATGTTTATGTTGCAAATTTTCCTTTACTTTCATTTTTATTTCAAATATTCATTTAGCTTTCACTCTCTATAAATTTATTTAGTCTGAATTTCATTGCATTTTTCATTATGTAGGTCATTTAAATGTTTAAGTCCAATAATAATTCAAGCAAACTTTTGGCAGCCTTCTAGTGTCTCCCAATTTTGGGAGACTAGGCCTAACCACTACGCTATGCAAAGGTGTATGACTGGTGTTATGCGAAACCACAACCAATATCTTCAATCCAACCATGCACAAAATTTGTGTATAGTTCTTCGAGATATATGCACGAAAGCTTACAAATTTCCCTACCGACATAAAAATGTGTATGAGTAGTTAAGAGTTTCTCTGCCATGCTATGAAAAGTGTGTATAGGGCCTACCCACTTCACCACTAATATCGCCTTTGAACTTCCTCCTGTCGTGCTATCAAAAGCACATACAGGGGTTGCACATTATACCATAAACTTCAGTAATAGGATTTGAGGTTTAGAGTTTAGCGATCATTATAACTTTTCACAAGCGAGGCGATTATGTTGAGAGCACGATGAATCAAATCACTGAAAATACTTTCTTCTTTTTTTTTTTTAAATCTTTCTTTCTTTCTTTCTTTCTTTTTGAAAGTCTATCTTTTTTTTATTTTTTTGCTTTCTATTTCTCCCCTTTTTTAAGTACAAATCATATAGTGAGGTTGAGAGGAAGATGCACTCTTTGTTAGAGAGCAATGGAGGGAATAGAAGCATATGGTGGCTAAGTGGGATTGTTATATGTAGAGTTGTGGGCTTGAGGTGGTTGTTTAAGAAGTGTGGTTACTATTGGGTAGAGATGGGCTTCACGCATGGGTAAGCGAGAGAAGATCAATTGATTGATGCACATGAGAGTGAATTGGGTAAGGTTATAGTTGTGACAATCCTTAAGTGTAAAGAAGAGGTGCAGGTCAAAACATAGGCTATAAGGAGGAGAAGAGGTGAATCTGCTGCTTGGGTTAAAGGTTTAGGAGAAATGTTAAGTTGAGTTTGGAAGATTTTAGTTGCTTAGAGGACCAATTATAACCATAACACGTAGAGCCATCTGGCTAAGCTACAGGTTTTATGGAATCATCTAATTAAGCAACTAGTTAGAGGACAAAGGCCACGTCCATACTAGCATGATATTATTTATGAATGAATCTTAGTAATATTTTTATTGGGAATTTTCTTTCTTGTGAGTTAGAGTTATCCTTGAGTTCATCATCTATGCCAAACAATTATGGAGGATGTATGAATTTTGCTTCAAGTTTTAAATAATAAATTTTTATTTTTAAATATTAATATTCTTAATAGATATTGAGCTTTAAAATTTTCGTAGAATTTAAATATTAACATGTCTGGTTGATATTAGCATGAGAGAATCCCCTTCGATTGAGATAAGCATTCAACACAACCATCATTGGAGATTAAATAATTGATTATTTGAATCTTGTCAACTCTGTTCACCTATTAATAGAGGATAATGTTTGGCAATGGATTTTTATGTGAACACTATAATTGAGAGCTTATAGTTTATGATGAGTTTCAATAAAGAAACTTTGAAGGCCTAATATGAACTTTAAAATAAATATCCTGATAGATTTCTAATTAGGTATTCGCTTGTTAATTCAAGTAATGTCGACTTTAGCCCTTTCAAGAAGGATGATGAAACTTAAATACTTGACCCACTTAGCATTCTAAGACCTCAAGTTTAGGAACTCAATACAGTGGTCAAAGCACATGTGGGTATTTAGTTTTATAATATGATTTAATATTAGCGATCTTTTAATCCCTATACAGCATTCTCAGACATTTGTGTTTGTATATTTAACACATTTTCAAAGCATGTGATGAGAATTAAAACCTTTTTTTAAAAAAAATGTGCATGCTTTTTTACTAGTTATGTTTAAGTTTAGGGAATTATATTTTAATGCATGAGGCGGCATATTAATATATTTAAATATATCTTTTGTATAAGTGATTATTATTGAAAAGTGTGTAAGATTTCATTTTAAATTCAAGAAATACATTTTATCTTCTTGTACGAGTGTTGTGAGTATAAATTGAATGCAAGTTACATTTCAGTTTTAGTATATATGAGTGATATTATTTAGTTCATTTTATCTCCTTCAAGTTATCATTTAGCATAGTTCATAGAGGATATTTTCAATCAACACTAGGAGATCGTATTCATGTTTGTATGAGAATTGTCCTACTTGTTACAAGTTCTCATATTCTCCCCCATAGGTGGGCTGATATGTTCGATACAAGCTCCTTGTCCTAGCATATTGGAGAATTATTGTGTGCACTATGATTTTTTTGCTCTTGCTCATTAGTGATTTATAGTATTCATTGCAACTCCCTTATTGTTGCTCTTCGACAGGCTATAGTGTGCCTCATACATCTATCTATGCATGTAGGCAAGTTATCAAATTCACCATTAGTTCCATGTCCTTGCTCGTAGGTGAATTATTTTGTCTACTATGATTTCCCTATTTCAACCCATAACAGAGGTGTCACATTCACAATAATGGCCCTATACATGCTAAAAGGAGGTATATGTATTTTGTACAAATTAATTAAAATTGTATGTAGGTGGACTATTGCATTCTTTACAATTTTTCGTATACTAGTTGTATGCAAGTCAATGTGTATATTGAAATTCTTATTCACCAAAAGTCCCTTGCTCATGATCAAACTATCATGTTCGTTATGGGTCCCCGACTAATGCTCATTGGTAAACGGTCGTATATATTACAGATTCTGTGGTTATTCATTTATATTCAATTTACATCAAGTTATATCTTTATGTTGCAAATTTTCCTTTACTTTCATTTTTATTTCAAATATTCATTTAGCTTTAACTCTCTCTAAATTTATTTAGTCTAAATTTCATTACATTTTTCATTATGTAGGTCATTTAAATTTTAAGTCCAATAATAATTCAAGCAAAATTTTGGCAGCCTTCTAGTGTCTCCCAATTTTGGGAGACTAGGCCTGCCCACCATGCTATGCAAAGGTGTATAACTGGTGTTGTGCGAAACCACAATATCTTCAATCCCACCATGAACGAAATTTGTGTATGGGTCTTTGAGATATATGCACGAAAGCTTACAAATTTCCCTATTGACATAAAGATGTGTATGAGTAGTTAAGAGTTTCTCTGCCATGTTATCAAAAGTGTGTATAGGTCCTACCCACTTCATCGCTAACATCGCCTTTGAACTTCCTCCTGTCGTGCTATCAAAAGCGCATACAAGGGTTGCACGTTGCACCATAAACTTCAGTAATAGGACTTGAGGTTTAGAGTTTATCGATCATTATACCTTTTCACAAGTGAGGCGATGTTGTTGAGAGCACGATGAATCAAATCACTTAAAAAACTTTCTTCTTTCTTTTTTTTTTAAATGTTTCTTTCTTCCTTCCTTTTTTTTTGAAAGTCTATCTTTTTTTTCTTTCTCTTTCTCCCTTTTTTTTAACTACAAATAATATAGTGAGGGACAGTGGAAGATGCACTCTTTGTTAGAGAGGAATGGAGGGAATAGAAGCATATGGTGGCTGAGTGGGATTGTTATATGTAGAGTTATCGGCTTGAGGTGGTTGTTTAAGAAGTGTGGTTACTATTGGGTAGAGAAGATAAATATAGGTGGAGATGGGCTTCACACGTGGGTTAGCGAGAGAAGATCAATTGATTGATGCACATGAGAGTGAATTGGGTAAGGTTACAGTTGTGAAAATCCTTAAGTGTTGAGAAGAGGTGCAAGTGAAAACGTAGGCTAAGAGGAGGAGAAGAGGTGAATATACTACTTGGGTTGAATGTTTAAGAGAAATGTTAAGTTGGGTCTGGACGATTTTAGTTTCTTAGGAAGGTTGTGGCTATAGAGTTTGGGTAGATAAGGAAATGAGAGTTTATAGTGGGTTGGGTGCTTTTGTTGGTGATGTGGAAGTGGGCTAATTTGGTTAGGAGTGGAGGGGCTATTGTTTAGGGATTTGGTGGAAGTATATTGGTTGTAGTGTTTGAAGATGGGGAAAGGCTAGGTCATGTAGGAGCTATAGTAATGGGATATTTAGGCTCTTATGAGGAGCTAAGGAACAGATCAAAGAGGGGGCATGCAACCTATGTAGGTAGGTTGGATGTTAATACATAGAGATGTAGATATGAAAAGGCTTTTGGCTATTAGGCTACTATTAGGTTGTAGTTTAGTACTAGAGGTAGGGAGCTCTGTCGAGCTTGGGAGGTGGAGAAGAGGAAGGTAGGGGCTGCTTGGTGGGGCTACAATAGATTGGGGACCTAATATTACAATTGACCAAAGTAGAGAAATAGGGAGACGAGTCAGAGAGAGTTTTAGAGGGAGAGGGAACTTGTGTGAGTGGATAGAGAGAAATGAGAGCGGGATAAAGAGGATTAAGGCATATGTTTTTTTAATTATTTTGCTCTTATTGATAGACTAACAGAATGATGGCATATAATAGGAATGAGAGACTGAGGGCACATTTATGCAAGGATTTTGGGTAGGGTTAAGAATATGATAAGGCTTTTCTTTTTTATCTTATTTTATATTAATTATATATACTAATACATATTGATTTTACATTTAATTACTATTTATGATTATCAAATTAAAATGACATAAGAATTTTGTAAATTGACCCTTATAAATTTTTTAGTTTCTCATGCGTCTCAATTTACATGTCATCGCCTTAAAACTCATGCCAATTTCACCTTTTTACTTGTGCAGAGACCCAAGCATTATTATAGTATTTTTTATATGATTTTGACATTTTGGATGCAACCGTGAAGTCTATTTTGTGAATGGATGATGTTTGGGTAACATCACGTAGTATGTCATCTATCGTTTCTTAATTTTGATCACTTTTGCACAAATAGATCATGAGCGATTATTCCTTGGGAAATTTTGATATTTTGAGTACAATGGCGAAGTTTGCTTCATGATCAGAATGTCCTTTGTGTAGTTTTGTGTACCATCACCTCAAAATTCATGCCAATTTTACCTTTTTGCATTGTATGATGACCTAGGAAATATTATAATCTTTTCAATATAAATTTGACATTTCAGACGTAACGATGAAGTATGTTTTATGAATAGAAGATGTTAGGGCAATGTCGTAGATCATCATGTTTATAGACCATCAATTTCAAGCTCCTTCACTCAATTCAACTGCAAAAGGCCCCCCTTAGGTAAATTTGATGCTCTGATCATATCATCATAGTCTTTTTGACCATTGATGGTTAATTTTATGGTAGTGTTGTGCCTGCCAATAATCATCATCATTCTCTCCTTTGCATGCATTGACTATGACACGTATATGATGGTTAACAGAGTGAGCCTAGTAGAATATATGTTTAAATAATTAAATTCAAAAATCGTAGTGACATTTGCATAGAATGAATCATGTAAATAATGTAAAATCTTATTAACTTTCTCAAAATTGGAGAGCTCTCTTCCTAAAACATGTAATGAAGTTACTATTTTAGTAACATGCCAGATATAATTTCACTAGATTTCATGCATAAGAGTTCATATTCATGCAATAATAGATTTAAGAGGGATTGTTTGACTTCATTTATACCTTCATATGTGATGCAAAGTCTATCCCAAATTTGTTTACCAATAGTACAAGTAGAAACTCTCATATAGTCTTCAAATTTAAGTGTTCAAAAATAAAAATTTTAACAACTGTCATTTAGTTATGCTAAATCTTTATCCTCTATGCTCCATTCAGTAAACAAGATTTCAATTTTAACACCATTAATAATGCAATAAGGAAGAATAAGCTACTTACATCATATGTTACATTCTAAAGTCTATTGATTACAAAAATGTAGACATACAAATTTTTCAAAAATTAAATGAGATATTATCAAAAAGTGGTGGATGAGTTATTGAATAACCCTCAGTAGTATTTAGATTCCCAAAGTGTGTCATTATATCTTTCTTAAGATTTTTAAACCACAAAATCAGAAAACACATTCTGATATCAATTGAAAGTTCAATGTATGGTTGTGAAACCACTTGAACTACGAAAGGACACCAAGAGGGGGGTAAATTGGTGTTTAAAAAATTTCTTTCGAAAATCCCTTCTTAAAATTTAAACCAAATTCAATAACATAATTTTAAAATTAGATTTTCAATGTTGAAACAAAATATTAAAATGAACAATGATCATTATTTTTATTTTTATTTTTATAAAAAAAACTTAATAATAAATATTTTTGTACTTTTTCTTATTCAAATTTTTTTATTCTTTTTCAACCAAGAAGTAAACTTAATCAACTATAAATTATGTATCACAATAATTACCAACCATAAACCAATCACAGAAAATAAATATGCAAAAGAATAATTCTGCATAAAATAAATGCAAAAAGAGAAGAAAAAAAAGGCAAATAAGATTTTTATAGTGGTTCGATCAACTTGACCTACGTCCACTCTCCAGAGTCCTCCTACACAAGAATAATATTAAAACTCTTAATGTCTCTCCTTTTGCCCCCACAATATGGCAGAGAAGCCTTCACACGAATCACTTTCACGTTCAATCCGACTGAGAACCAAAATCCCTTTCACCCTCTTAGTGAGACAAAGAAGCCCAAATCCCTTTCACCCACCTGGTCAAGCAGAGTAGCCCAAATCGCTTTCACCTTCCCAGATGCAGTGGAATAGCCGATGAACCTTTGATACTAAGAGCTTCTTCACAGAGTTTCCCTAAAAAAAAGAGACTTTGACACATGAGGAACAAGGTGGACATTGGCCTAAGAAACCATGTGTAGATTCTCTCTAACACTACCTTACACCCGAAAGGCTCTTCTCTCTCTCTCTCTCTCTCTCTCTCTCTCTCTCTCTCTCTCTCTCTCTCTCTCTCTCTCTCTCTCTCTCTGTGTGTGTGTCCCAAAGCTCCCTCTTCAAATCCTTAGTAAATTGTTATAAGCTCTATAGTATACAATAAAGCATAATTTTTGTCATGGTAGTCTACAGGGTAATGCTCGAAACATAAGTTGATTACAAACAAATTAACTACATACCTAATAGCTTACGTTAACATAGAAAGTTATCGACTTCTGTTTCTCTTGGGACAGCTTTTTTATTATTTTAAAAAATATTTTTTAGTACAAAAATTTTTCAATTCAAACATTTTTTACAAAAAAATTATTTTGAAAGCTATTACAAAGATGTCTCAAATGAAGCTTTCCTCAATAGTCAATAATACAAAGCATAACTCATTTTCCTCATTAAGAAGTTAATAATAAAATATATATGCATAATAACATCTCTGAGTTCTTCAACAATATTAAAAAAAATTTATTTTATGAAGCAAAATTAACACAAAAATAAAGTTACACAACAAAATCAAGAAAATACATAATTGAATAAAATTAACATGAAAATAATAAAGCATAGAGGTTGCCAGGTCGATGTAGGAATGCTAATGCAGGAATAGTGGGCTGATAAAGTCATGGTAGAAGGCATACTTACTTATCTCAATCTATTGAGGCTGCCGAAAAGCTTAGGGAACACAAAAATGGCAGAGAGGAAGTGAGAGGCTGTTGTAGAAGAGGGAAACGTTTTTAAATTTTTTATTTTTTAAAAGGAGTCTAAACCATCCCTAAAAAATTGATCTAAGAGCATATATTTTTGCTCTATGAATTGAATAGCAATTCAACAGCGAGAGCATCCGATAACTCTATAAATAAAGGGAATCCTTATCAGTCACTTAACCAATTGCTCTCTCCATAGTAGACAAAGCAAATTAAAGCCTTTCAAACCTTCATCTGTTCATTATCTCATTGGAAAGAAGAAGAACCACTATCCCAGTAGCTGTTGAAAGTTTTGAAACTAAAGCTATCGATATGTTGAAATCATTCAATGACCAACTCATGAAAGAAGTGGCAGAGGGCCGCAAACAAATAGAGCACCTCTATTTTTAGCTAGCATCATTGTCCTCCCACCACAACATCCTTGCTGGGAGCAAGCACAACACCTAGGGGCAAGCTCAATGTCTCCTCTAAAAAAATAAATGATGATGATTGATATGAATCAAGAAAAATTATATGATCTACACAAACCTTGAAGTAATTTTTGAATTAAAAAATTTTAAAATTTAAATAATAATCATCTGAACTCTAAATTTGATATACCTATATCCAAATCAAGTTGCTAATCCAACGAGCCCAACCTCACTAAATTTCGACACATTAAAGCACTTCACTGTTAAAAAAATACTTCAAATTATTAGAATGTATATCCCAAAAAGCTTATAAATAGAGCCTCATTCTCCACATGAAAGAGAAAAAGGTGAGAAAATTAGAATGCTCTCTCGCATTTTCCAACTAACACCGTCGATGACTATCACAAGCTATTATCATCGACAATCACCATCATCATCGCGCGATAACCATCAATAATTGCCACCATCATTAGACTCTTGTCAAGATTTAACCCTATTGTTCTTTTTTAATTGTTTGCTTGTAGACACCATACTTTTATAATCTCTAATAAGAAATTTAAGTCCTATTTGTTGGGTACTAACTATCTATATGCAATATTTGATTTCTATAATCCCCTAATTAAAAAAAATTAGGCATTTATTTTCAAATAATCCTTGCTTCTTTAGCCTGTGAGGAATAGAGAATTCTTGTGTCATCTACTCTACAGTAGATTTTTTTCAATTGGGCTAGGCCCCGTGGTTTTTTCCTTTCCAGGTTTTCACATAAAAAAGTTTATAGTCTAACTACTTTAATTAGCGCAAGCCAAATTTTTGTACAACACTGAGATGTAAAACATACTTGTGGGTCTTCGAAAGGATTCTACTTAACAGGGAACAGAATGCAAAGGGTACGATCACACTATCCCGTAGGAAAAAATGATTGTATACCTTTACACTCTATGTAAGAAGGCCAATGGAAGAGCAGATGAGATTATATATACTATTAACCATAGATGATAGCCACTTTAACCTACACACCTCGATGGAAAATAATATAAATGACCTGATCAAAATCACGAGATTTCTCCCATTTAACACATTAGCTCGAATCAACAAGGATTTTAAGAAAGAAGGTGTTATAGGGGTCAACGACTAGTTTGAGCTCTAGCTAGTACGATTCGAGTTTCCACTGTTCCCTCTTGCGATTATCACTGTAGTTTTTGGATCTTTTTGTTTAATTTCGTGCTGTGGTCCTGATCTGCGTTCTTCCTGGCCGTCGGGCCCTAGGTCATTTTTCGTCCTCATGGAGGAGAGCATGTCTAATGCGATTCCTGGTGCTTGGGGTATTCCACCTTCAGCTCCACTAGTTTCTCTTAAAGGTTTGCTTAAAATTGGTGGATCTGGTTCTACATCTCGTTCCTTTTGCGATGTGCTAGCTGGAACGTCATCTTCTAATGAACCCAAGTTTTCTTTCACTAAATCCATGGTTAGAGGTTTTCCTGTGATTTTGATGTCTAATGACGATATTTTAAAGATTGTGAGTCCATTTCAGTTCACCCTTGTGGATAAATTTACTTTTCGTCGACCTAATGTTGATGCTGTTCAAAATTTTTTTGGGAAACTGAAGCTTTCTGGTAACTTTTCTATAGGACTGCTTGATGCTAGACATATTTCTGTACAGTTGTTCAATGACCTAGATTACAGTAGAGTTTTTTCTAGGAGATCTTACTATATTCTTAATTGTCAAATGAGGTTACTTAAATGGACACCTTTTTTTGATGTTAAAGAAGAATCCCCAATTGTTCCTATTTGGATATCATTTCCTAATTTGCGATTACATTTCTTTAACTCTCAT
Organism: Dendrobium chrysotoxum; assembly: GCA_019925795.1. Classification (NCBI taxonomy): domain Eukaryota; kingdom Viridiplantae; phylum Streptophyta; class Magnoliopsida; order Asparagales; family Orchidaceae; genus Dendrobium; species Dendrobium chrysotoxum. Next base: position 3,517,817 of record CM034309.1, on the reverse strand, counting down.
GTTCTTCATGCCTTGGGTTCCATCTTTGATAGACCGCTCCAAATAGATCAAGCTACTACTTCTCGCTCAAGGTCTTCTGTGGCTAGGATTCTGGTTAAGGTTGATATCACCAATAAACATCCAAAAGAAGTTTGGCTAGGTTCAGAAAATTCTAGGTATGTTCAGCAAGTTGAGTTTGAAAATGTGCCAGATTTTTGTGTGCATTGTAAAATACATGGGCACTTGATTAACAATTGCTTTGTTGTTTACCCTCAACTCCGTAAGAATATTATACCCTCCAAAGCTGTGGTAGGTCCTTCAGATGATGAACCGGCTGCTCCTACAGATCTTGATCCTATGAAGGTTAAGGATCTTACCGCTTCGGGAGACGACTTAGAGAAAGGAACCTTAGATTTTTCCTTAAGAAATGAGGAGCTAGAGACCAATATAGTTAATGATCTTAACAGGATTATAGAAAATGCTGGAGATCAAGTTATAGTGGTTGCTCATCACACTGAAGTTGGGGAAAAGAGTGATGATGACGTGCATATTATAAAACATTTGCTTAGCCCGGGAATAGGGGGAAATAGGAAGGAATTGCTTGGTGAATCCAATGAAGATAATGGTAATGAAGTTACTGATGAGGGAGGTGATACTGAGTCTGAGCATAATGTAAGCGATAATCAGTTGAATAAGGAGGAGAATAATGTGAACATGGAGGAGGGAGAAATTGGTCTTTTAGATAGTTCAAATTTTAAGAAATATCTTAAGGATTCAACTAGCAGCTCTTTGGCGTCTCCTATTGTGAAAGCTTATAGTAATGAGGAAGGTTTTAGTGTTGTTACTAAAAAGAAGGGAAAGAAAAAAATCCTTACACCGGGCACCACCTCTAGGGTCACTAGAGCTTCTTCTAATCAAGTTTAATGATTAAAGCTATTGTGTGGAACATTAGAGGTGTGGGTGGGTCTCTTTCTAAGGATCGTGTTAAGAATTTGTGTAGGATTCATGGTGTTCATCTTCTTGTTTTACTTGAACCCCTTATTACTGCTAATAATTTGGAATCTATTCGTACTAAATTGGGTTTTTATTTTCTTTTGGCAACTGCACAAATAAAATTTGGATTTTATGGATGCGCTCTATTTCTTTAGATGTCATTTCGGATTTGCCTCAATTAGTGCACACGAATATTAATGTCAATCACATTTCTTGTCATGCTTCTTTTGTCTATGCTTCTTGCTCTAGATATGGGAGAAAGGCTCTTTGGGAACAACTGGTTGATTTTGCTTCAACCATCTCTGTTCCCTGGTTGGTTGGTGGGGATTTTAATTGTATTACTAATGTTTCTGAAAGGCTTGGAGGAAAGCCTCCTAATTTTCAGGCTATGGAAGATTTCAATGATATGATATTGAATACTAATTTGCATGACATTGGTTATTCCGGGAGCAACTTCACTTGGAATAAAGGTACTATGTGGCAAAGATTAGATCGCATTCCTTTTAATAACTATTGGATTTCTTCTTTTCCTAATACTTCTATTGAGCATTTAACTCGTACTTTATCTGATCATTCCCCTTTACTTTTAAGTATAAATAACACTAGTATAAATAATTTCCAACCTTTTAGATTTCAAAATATGTGGCTTCTTCATGATGATTTTTTACCTACTGTGCAAAGTAAATGGGATGCTCCTTTATTTCCTTCTGATAATGTTTTTGGCATGACTAGGATGTGGTTCAAACTTAAAAGGTTAAAGCAAAAACTTTCATGGTGGAATAAATGCATTTTTAAGAATATTTTCTCTAATATCCTGCAAGCTAAAAAAGATGTTGATGAAGCTGAGAAAGTTTATATGAAGAATTCTTTTTTTGCTAATTTGTCCAATCTAAATGTTGTTAAGACTACTTTGTACAAGCTTCAGGAATTTGAAGAAGCCTATTGGAGAGAAAAGGCATCTTCTAAATTCCTTGCGGAGGGTGACCGTAATACTACTTATTTTCATAATATTGCCAATCATAATAAAATTAGTAAACACATTCACAAAATAAATACTCCTGATGGTAATGTTGTTGAGAAAGCTGACTTGATTGTCTATTCGGGCATTGACTATTTTACTAAAGCTTTTAACTCCAATTTTAAGCCGAATTTTAATACTGATTTTCTTTTATTCTTGCTCGTCTCTGATGAGGATAATATGATGTTAACTAATATTCCTACTGAAGAGGAAATTTTCCTTACTTTGAAAAACATGAACTCTGATTCTGTTGCTGGTCCTGATGGCTTCACTACCAAGTTCTTTTAGAAAGCTTGGAATATCATTAAAATTGATCTTGTTAATATTGTGGTGGATTTTTTTAGGGGTAATCTTATTCCTAAATTCTTTACTTCTACCTCCATAGCTTTAATTCCCAAATCCAATAACATCAATTATTGGAATGACTTTAGTCCTATTAGCCTTTATTCTTTTTTTAATAAACTCATTGCTAAAATTTTGATGGGAAGGCTGGCTTTAATTCTTCCTAATGTTATTTCCTTGGAGCAAACTGCTTTTGTGAAAGGTAGATCTATATTTGATAATGTGTTACTTTCTCAAGAACTTGTCCATGATTTGCATGCTAAGGTTGCTGGTGGTAACATTATATTCAAAGTGGACATCACCAAAGCTTACGATAACCTTAATTGGGAATTTCTTTATGCTATTTTAAGAATTTTTTGTTTTAGCATGCATTTCATCAATCTTATCAAGAATAGTATTGAGTTTTGTTATTTCTCTGTCATTATTAATGGTAAATCCCATGGTTTCTTCAAATCTACCCATGGTTTAAGACAAGGGGATCCTCTATTTCCTGCTCTCTTTATCATTGCCATGGAATTTTTATCTAGGGGTATCAACAATCTTTTTAGGAATCACCCCTCTTTGTATTTCAAAACTGGTGGTGCTCTCCCCATTTCCCATTTGATTTTTGATGATGACTTTATTATTTTCTCTAATGGGTCTATTAAGATGTTAAAGTTTCTTTTCAAGTTCCTTAACTCCTTTCAGCTTGCTAGTGGTTTAATCTTTAATGTGTCTAAGAGTTGTTTTATTCCTGCTAAGTCCATTTCTTCTACCCGTGTTAATAGTATTGTTAGAAATTTTGGGTTCGATAAGAGGTCTCTTCCTTTAAAGTACTTGGGTACTCCTCTTTACAAGGGCAAGAAACGTTCTCAATTATTTGATGACATTTTCACTAATGTTCATAACAAACTTTCCTCTTGGGCTTACAACTGTCTTTCTTATAGGGGTAGGCTTGTGCTTATTAAGCATGTTTTGTGCTCCATCCCCATTTACTTGCTTCATACTTTGTGTCCGACCTATAAGATTTGTAGGAGAATGGAAACTCTTTTTAATAAATTCCTTTGCGGTTCTAAGGATGGCAAACGTTCCATTATTTGGGGTTCTTGGAGTGATTATTCTGGGACGATTAACGAGGGTAGATTAGGTTTCAAAACTTTCTCTGATATGATCCGGACTTTTAGCCATAAATTATGGTTTAATTTCAGAGCCAATAAAAGTTTATGGGCTAAATTTTTAGTTTCTAAGTATTGTGGTGGGAAGCACCTTTTGAACTGTGTTTTTAGACAAGGCAATTCTTTCAACTGGAAAAGATTATGTAATATTAAATGGGAAGATGAAGAATTTATTCAATGGGGTATGGGAGCTGGGAATATTTTCTTCTGGCAAGATAAATGGCTTGGTAATTTCTCTATTGATAATCTATTGTGCACTCACTCTATATCTTCCTACAAAGTTAAAGATTTTATTGCTAATGAGAGCTAGAATATTGATTTACTTTCTAACCTTGTGCCCAACTTCATTATTAAACTCATTCTCGATATTTCTATTCATTTGGAAGAGGAGGATCGGATTCTATTTAACTGTTCTAATGATGGGTTTTTTAGCACAAAACAAGTTTGGAATTCTATTAGGCTTAGATTACCTAATAATAAACTGTATTTAGCTTATTGTCATGTGAGCATACCCCCTACTTACTCTTTTCTGATTTGGAGACTTTTACATAACTACTTGCCTTTGGATACCATTTTAGCCAAGAGAGGTTTTTATATGGTCTCCAAATGTCAATGTTGCTATCACATTGAAAATATGACTCATGTGTTTGTTCAGGGACCCATTGCCTTAAAAGTTTGTTTCTACTTTGATAATATGTTCAATAGGCCTTCCACCACCAGATATAGTTCTATTTTCAACCTTCTTAATGATTAGTTTACCCCTACTAAAGGTCATATTAGGAACATTCTTCCTATCATCATTTGTTGGTTTTTATGGAGTAGTAGGAATGCCTCTAAACATGAGAATATTAAAATGGATGCCTTAACTGTGATTGCTAAAATCAAGAATAAAATTTATCAACTCTATGTTGCCAAGTTACTTAATGTTGATTCCTTTAAAGGATTTCTTCATGTGGCTAGGGAATTTGGTTTGGTTTTTAATTCCCATATTTTTTGTCATAATGATAGAATTATTTACTGGAAAAAACCTAATAAAGGGTGTTTTAAACTTAACACTGATGGCTCCAAGAATTCGTTTAATGCGGGATGTGGTGGTATTATTCGGGATTCTAATGGTTTTATGATAATGGCTTTTGCCAGTCCCTCTAATGCTATGACAGCCATTCATGCTGAAATGGAGGCCCACCACTTTGGGATTCAATCTTATATTTCTCTTGGCATTACTAATATTTGGATCGAAGTTGATGCAATCCTCCTATTGCATTATCTTGAAGGTAATTTTATTAATAAAAATCCTGCTTATTTCTACTTGTTAAGAGATATTAAATACTCACTATCTAGCATCAATTACACGCTCTCCCATATTTTGAGGGAAGGCAATGCTATAGCGAATTTTTTGGCTAAAAAGGGCTATAATCTGACTGGTTTCACTGAATTTTGTGAGCATTCTCTTCCTAAAGAAACTAAAGGTATGGTGCGTTTGGACCGTCTGGGTATTCCTTATGTCAGGTTTAAATAATGGCCTCCTTTTGGTCTCGGTTGGATTGTTTTCTTGGTTGTTTTGCTCTGGGAACTGTTTTCTTCATTTTCATGCAGCTAGTGTTTGTCATTTTGATTTGGAGTTGGGCTTTTTATTGTTGCATTTTTTTGGTGCTTGTTTCACTTTGGGACCTCTTGGAGAAATTTTTGGTGGAGTGGTGGGTTACTTTCTTTCCGTTACTTTGCATTGTTGGAATTTGATGGCTGGAAGGGATGGTATTATTTTGCTGATGTGCAAGTCTCGAGTTGGTGGGGTTTCATTACCTGGTGGCTTGACTATCTTATCAGCATTATTTATTCCTTTTTGTATCTTATGAGGGTTAACTCTATGGTTGGTGGCAAGGCTTTTGATTTTGTTAGGGGCCTTGGTTTCTACTTTGGGCATCTGCTGATCTTTGATGCAGATACTTTATTCTAGGTTATTTATCATTTAGATTGGTATTATATCTTATTGCAGAATGGTTGTGGGATTGTGCTTATTACCACGTGTTTCTTTAGTACACTTATCTCAGTTTATTCTGTTGTTTTAAGAACTTCCTGTGTTGACCTGAATTGTTTAATCTTGACGTTTCTGCCTAAAATTGGACATTGTGGGCATTTAACTTGGTGGCATTATAACAAATTTTGTTTTGGATGGGTTCTTACTTGGACTCTCGGGTATAATGCTGTTATTATTTACAGAACTACGCAATCCTTTTGGTCACAGGGGCAGTTTAGATATATCAACGGGGAGTATAGTATCAAGTTTCTTTATGTTAATTCACAAATTTTTCTTACTAGCATTGTCTTTCATTTCTCTTTGAACTATCTTACTAGCATAGTCAATCTTTCTTGTACACACTTTTTGTGCTTTAATCCTTGGTTTAGTATCCTTGAAGGCCTGTATTTTTTTAGGTTTTTGGAGATTTGGTCTCGTTTTGTACAAGGGCCGACTTTGGTTGGGAAGGAGGTGCTGGATGTTTTCTTTTTTGGCCTTTCCTTTTTAATTTTTAGAATGTTCTTAGGTGGCTTTGTATTTGTGCTTAGAAGGGATATCCGACTCTTAGGTTTTTTTTTTTACTTTTCTTGTAGCTCTTTAGAGCAGTAGCGAGCTGGAGGTCCCTTTAAGGACCTTGTACTTTCTTTTAATATTAACACGGAGGCCCGTCAGAGGGTTTTAACCAAAAAAAAAATACATCAACTCGAATATGGTTCATTTGATGTGGGGATCGATTTCCCATGGGCATAAGCCCCCATGGTTAATTACATCTTAAGCCTTGACTTAAGAAAACTCTCGATTAATGACTCTATATTATTCTCTCGAAATGGTTTAGCGTGTAGGAAAATTTCTAGGATCTTCCTAATCAGGGGAAAAGATAGGATTAACTTGGTTTAATCAACATACACGGATCATATCATCACCCGGCTAGGTCTGAAGAAGAGAAACTGGAAAAAAAGATAATTGCATCCAAGCATACATAAGAGAAAGATGGAAGTGGCGTCATCCATGTGACACAAATAGGTGAGGTTTGTAGCTTCTGAAAGATAGAGAGCTTACCCACCAATAAGGCATACAGCGGCATACCAATACCACTAATCTTTGGTCATATAAAATTCATGCTGTCTAGTCTTTATGAAAGATGGGTTGGTGATTGAGTTTTTGGAATTTAAGACTGACATCTAGAGAAGTTCCTAAGTGACCTCGTAGTTATGAATGATATTATTCTTCTAAAACTAATGCAATTAAATTTTAATTTTAGTTAGTTTCTAATGCAATGCAAGCTAGTTAAAGTATCTAATCAAGACTACATGAAATTTAAAAATGGCTTACAAAATAATTTTTTAGAAGACTAGGCTTCCCTAGGTTCAACAGCTCATCCTCATAGGTCGGATTATCTGAACTCTACCAGCAGGCGGGGAAGTGTCTAAACAAAAAAAAGGAAAGTGCAATAATATGCATGCAACCCCGGACGATCTCTGGCTTATTTTCTAGATCGTTATCTTTCTATGTTATTTAAGTCTTAAAATTTTAATCTTACTTATGAGCAAAAAAAATTTATTCCCAAAGAGCCTAGCAAAATTCAAGCACATGCACATGCAAGAAAGAAACCTATAAAAAGCATGCCATTTCTACTACTCAAACAAAGTAAATAATCAATCAATATAAATCATCAACCAGAGTAAAAGTATCCAAAGTCCATGGCAAGTTTCATATAATATATAACCTAGAGGGCAAAAAAGTAATGGTGGCTAGGCTTGACCAATAATAACCTGGAATCTACTCCTATAGAATAACAAAAATCTTAAAATAAGGCATTTTTATCTTGATCTTGATCTTCTGGTTCTTCTTTCGGTATCCTTCCTTCAATCTCCTTGTGGTACATCCTCCAGAAGGATATTCAAATGAAAAGAAACTCCCCGTAAGGGACTTTCTTTTCCCTTTGGATCCCTTATATTTAAAAATGCCTTATTTTAGATTTTCACAACTCTATATTTTGAATATATTATATCAGAATTATAAAAAAAGAAAAAAATCTAGACTCTCCTGCAAGGTTATCCTAAGCAATTATAATCAAACATCCCAAACAGTTATATATGAAAATAGAAATGCTCAAACTAGTCATACTTGACCATGCTCTTATTTATTTGGGGGCTAAGCAACTGAAGCACCTGTAGTAATTATATAATATTTATTTATTTTTAGCCCCCTTTTGGCGCTATATGAGAATGACCACCTATAAAAAAATCATAAGTATCAAAAATGGCTCCTAATCTATAGGTAATCTATCACCCATTACATCACAAAGAGAATACAGTAATTAAAATTATCATAGAAAGCTAAAACAACCAGCACACATTTCGCATGCAAATCTCCACATCACAGAGATAGAAAAAATGAAAACACTGACCTAACCTAAAGCTAGAAGTCGTGCCCTAGCAAAAAGATCTAGGTGTGTGTAGTAGGTTGTGTAGTTTGGGTATGTCCTATGTAGGATAATTGTTCAAGTTATTCATGATTTGATTTGTTAAAGGATCAAAAGGGATATTTTAGTTTAAGTATTAATGTTTTAAGGTTGATTTTATGAGTTTTTATTTTTAGTGTTTAGTTGATTACTACTTTTATTGCTCACCGAGATCGTGAGCTTTATTTTATCCTCATTAGGGCTAACTTAATAGCCTCGTAGGCCTGGGTTATCTAGTAGTAACCAATTTTGTTAAGTTAATTTAGTTGATTGAAAATTAAAAGAAAAATAAACTAAATGATTTATTATTAGCTTAAGAGGTTAATTTAATTAAATTTGCTATCAACTGGTTCTTGGCATTGTGCCATCAAACTCGTGGACCAGCCCTCCTTAGGACACTTAGCTCATAGCCCAAAGTAGCCCATCCTAAAAACCAAGTTGATATAGTTATATTAAAAGTTACTTATATGGTTAAATTATTAATAATTAATTAATTTTAATGTTTTCACACTCCATTGAATCCATTCGTGGTGTTGTGCAGCAGGCTCGAGGACCAGACCTTCTTAGGACACTTAGCCCATCAGCCCGAAGTAGTCCATCATAAAAACTTCATCTTTGGAGTGCTTGTTGTATCTTAGGGGGTTGGTTGATTGATTTTAAAAGATTGATTTAAGAATTGATTAAGTTTTAGGTGAGTTAATAGATTATGAAATTTTAAGTTATGATTGGGCTTTTAATAAGTCTCTTATTTAGTTCATTTAGTTAATTAGGTTTTAATTCATTTGCATTCAATATTAGAGGAGTTTTAAGTTAGGTGAGTAATTGATAATGAGATGGTTTAGTGAATTAGAGTTTGGGTTTTAGGAGTCCTTTTCATCTTAGCGTATTTTATCTTAGGTTTGTTCACCAATTTTATAACTCTTGAATTTAAGTTTGTTTTAATGGATTTCATTTAGTTAGTATTTGATTAAGGGGTGATTAATATGTTAACCAAATTTAGTTCAAGTTCATGTTCAAACTTTATTATTATTTTTTAAATATACGCACAAATGCAAATGGGTTTAGGGATCTAAAAGAAATAAAAGGATCCTATGAAATTGAAGTTACTACAAGGTCTTAAAGGGTGGGGGGAAACACACCAAATGGCTCCCTAAAAGCTATCTAAGTTTTAAGAAAACTTACAACACGGAGGGCTACGACCCAATGGTTCTGCTCGTAGCACCCCCACCGAAATGAATGGGGGCAACTGATGCTCGGATCCATTTGTCCAAGCTCCTTCGTCTAGTGCTCCAAATGATCCTTACTTTTGCTCTCCCAAAAGTCCCTCGTAAAGAACACAAAAAAGAAGAAGATTGTATTAGAGAAAGTTAATATTAATTAGGTAAACAAATAAAATAAAATGTAATTAAAATACTAACATATCTTTTTTCGGGCTTGAACACCGATTGAACCATTTTTCTTTTCGACCTTTCAATATTATGCGCACTTTATCATATTTCGTCTCGAAGCATACGTAGGAAAGAAGTAGTAGAAGAAGAGAGAAACAGTAGAAGGAGAAGAGAGAGTTTTTATTTACTTTTCAAAATTTTATCCTTCAACCATCATCCAACAAGCTCAAGTTTCCAACACACCACACCTCCCAACATCCAAAAGAAAACACTCCAAATAACTAGACCTCTATTCATGTACATAGACATTTTTAATGTAGCATCTCACTAAAAATATCCATACCCACATGAAAGTTACAAAATGAAGGCATATAATAAATTATTTCTAATGCCTCCACCAAAAACATCATAATGAAACCATACATATGCGAAAATGGGAACTACACTTCGTTATGCCAAACAACACCCATTTAATGTTGAAACCCAACACTCATAAGAAAGAGGGTTTAATACCAATTTATTTTCTCCAAACATTAGAGAAGTGCTCTAACAACATAAATAGCATCACATTGAATCCACAATACACATAAGAACTTGTTTAAATACATATGGAATGCATAGACATTTACTAGCATAGATACAAATCTTTTCACCACATGACTTAGAATACATGCTAATATTTTTCAACGAACTCATGAATCTCACTTAAGTCTACCAACAAGACACCATATCTATCAAGACTGTAATTTTTCAAAATCAAGAGTTACTCGGAAGAAGACAAGATACTAATGCTCTCTTGATTGGGAACCCTAAACCCTAAATAAAACCCACCGAGGCTTAGGGTGGTTGGTGGGAGAGCACGATTGGGAACCCCCCATCCCGGGTTCAAATCCACCCCACTACGGCCATGCCTCTTAGGTGGGGACCAATAAAGTGTTGGCCTGGGGGTTTCTGGTGTGGGTGCCACCGCTATGACCGAGGAGATTAGTGGACATCGCCAAGCACCTCACAAGCTGAGGTGGCAGCAGGCCGATACTCCCCATTCCCAAAAAAAAGGTGGGAAAGAAAAAAAAGTGATAATAATTAAAAAAAAGAAAAGATTAATCACAGTCGTTGATTTCAAACAGACATATGGCAGCCGATTTGAGTCCAAATCGAGCTCAATTCAACTCGATTTGAGTCGATTTGGGTCCAATTTATTTCTATCAAATTTATTTTACGAAATTGGACCTAAATTGACGCCAATTCGAGCAAAATTAAAGCTCGACAAGGCTCACAGACAACGTTCAAGATTAATTGAAGTTTGTTAGGTTCAATTCGACTCAACTCGACCAAATTAATTTTACAAAAATCAAATCCATATTGGAGAGGATTCGAGTCAAATTGAGCTCGACGAGGATCAATCAACCCGATTGAACATTGCTGGAGGGAAAAATCGCAAAAATGATGTCAACAAATGGACCCCCAACAGGTGCGGCGAATGATAAATGAACCATATGTATTAGCGTTGACCTCTCTATCTCTAGGAAGATGCAACCCTATAATCAACTAATGAGACTCAAGAAACATTAAATCACACAACAATCATAAAATCATGCAACAAATGTCCCACCATGCTGACCATACAATCACACAATGACAACGTAATCACATAATTATAAGATGATCATTCGATCACACAATCACCATCAAATCACACAATAATCATATAACCATAGAACTATCATATACTCAAGTATTAATCATCTCATTGTATAATCATCCAATCATGTAATAGTCATGAGATCATGTAGTAATAAGTAATTACACCATAACCACATATCCATATAATATACATATGATCACACAACAATTATCTAGTTATATAATGATCATCAAACCACACGATAAGTGAATAATCATGCAATAATCATATAGTAATTACATAATCATACCATGATTCACATGATCATAATCATCTAAACTCTAAATTTGATATACTTATAGCCAAATCAAGTTGCTAATCCAACGAGCCCAAGCTCACTGAATTTTGACAAATTAAAGTACTTCACAGTTAAAAAAATACTTTAAATTATCAGAATGTATATCCCAAAAAGCTTATAAATAGAGCCTCATTCTCCACATGAAAGAGAAAGGGGTGAGAAAAGTAGAACGCTCTCTTGAATTTTCCAACTATCATCGCCGATGACTCTCAAAAGTTATTACCATCGACAATCACCATCAACAATCACCATCGTCGTCACGCGATCACCATCAATAATTTCCACCATCATTAGACTCTTGTCAAGATTTAACCCTATTGTTGTGTTTCAAATGTTTGCTTGTAGACACTATACTTTTATAATCCCTAATAAGGAATTTAAGTTATATTGTTGGGTATTAACTATCTATATGCGATATTTGATTTTTATAATCCCCTCATAAAAAAATTGGCATTTATTTTCAAATAATCCTTGCTTGTTTAGCCTGTGAGGAATAGAGAATTCTTGTTTCATCTACTCTACAGTTGATTTTATTTCAATTGGGCTAGGCCCCATGGTTTTTTCCTTTCCGGATTTTTCATGTAAAAAATTTTATAGTCTAACTACTTTAATTAGTGCATGCCAAATTTTTTTACAACGCTCAGATGTAAAACATACTCTTTAACAACTCAAATTTTTTAGCACGTAACAATCATAATGGTGAAAAAACATTAAAGTTCCTTATTAAATAGAAAATATGAAGGCAAAAAAATTTCTCTAATTAAAATTTGTCGTTTGAATTAATAAAATAAAGATATAAATTATCTCATTAAAATTTCTCAAATATGATACAAATGTCTTTCATTTCATTATGAAATATATGTTACGACGATCGTATGGTGGTCCAACAGCAACGGTTGTGTGGGGGTTCGATAGTTATGGTCAGGCGGTGCCTCGACATCAATGGTGCTTAGCGGTAACTCCAGAACTTTTCAAGTATTTTAGCTCTCTTGAATATCCAGATTAGAGGCTTCTTTATGCAGATAATGGGAGTCCATTTATAAATTCTTGAGAATTATATGTCCCATAAATATAATAAAAAATTAAAAATATTCTGTCAAATTACTCGGATTGTTTTCATTAATCAAAGAGCATTTATTCAACATTAAAGTGCCTTAATAAAGCATGAATTAAGCCATCTAAGGCTCCTATATATCATCAAAAAATTATTGATCGGGGACAAATCTTGAAGCAAAATCAAGTTGGAAACTTCCAAAATTAAATTTTGGACCATCCAAACTCTGATTTCAACAAACCTATAGTCGAACTGAACGTCTCAATAATACGAACCCAACGACGCCAAATATGACCCAATCTGAGCTCAAATGGGTCCAAATTAAAGACCCGAAGCACATTTGGAGGGTTTAATCCATAATTTGGATTACCAAATAGTTTTCAAATGTGACATGCTTATAGTCGAGTTGAGTGAATCAGCAAGACAAATCTAATAAGTCTAAGATCGCCAAATTTTGATATCATTAAGACATTTAAATGTCCAGTAAATGGTCCATGATCAAGGGAATCAATATCGGTCATCCATTCAAACCACTCCCAATTTACCCTTAATCTTCCTCCTATTTACTAGTCATGCCACTCTCAGAAAACTATAAATAGACCCCTCATTTCTCATGAGAGGGGACCCAAGTAAGAAGAGAAGGAAGAGAGTTCTCTTGCCACTAGACTCCTCCTCGACCACCGTCGGACTTTGACCCAGCCACAAACTATCGCCGAACTTCCACCCGGCAGCCGCGCCGATTGACGCCAGGCTTTTAACCGACTGCCGACTGACGCCAAACTTCTACCTGACTGCCAATTGACACCAAACTTCTGCCAAAGTTTTGATTGATGCCGGATTTCTGCCCGACCCATAAACATCACCGAATTTTTTATCTCTGTTTATAATTGGATTTCAACTCGACGGTTGATTATTGTAATCTGATTGTCCTTAATTTCAGGGACGAGTGAATCAATTATAATCCAATCAAATAGTAGTGAAATCATTTGAACTAGGCGTGGCCTTATGGTTTTTTCCTTTTTTAGGGTTTTTCATGTAAAAATTCTTGTGTTCCATTTTTCTTCTATTTGTGTGTTGGATATCCATACAACACTGAGATGAAAATTTCTAACTCTATCATCGCGTATACTTTTAGCCCACAATAGGCTCATTTGAATCATCTCATCGAAACGCTTAATTTAATAATAAGCATGCCAATTTTGAATATCACTTGGACTTCAATTAATATTCTAAACTTTTTTGGAATATTTGAAGCTCTTAATCTGAGCTTATTTAAACTTTAATCATATTAGTTTTTATGTTTTGGGTTTGTCTCATCGAGCAAATCATTTTTACTATAAGTTATAAAGTTTGAGTGATACCAAATTTAATTCTAAAAATTTTCAATATGTGAGATACAAGCCTGATTAAGACAACACAGAATGGTTCTTCAAATAATCCTGACAGGTAGTGGTGTAAAAAAGTTACATACATGTATAACAAAATAATTAAACTTCAACAGCAATGTAATTCTCACCTCATTAAGCACTTATTAATAAAATAAATCCATAGTAACTAATATATCGTCAAAAAATTATCTTGATTGGGCACGAATCTCAAGGCAAAAATTGAGTTGGAAACTTAAAAATTTTAACCGATCACCATTTGAACTTTGATTTCAAAAAACTTATAGTCGAACTGAACGTCTCAGAAATATGAAGCCAACGACACCAAATTCGACTCAATCTGAGCTCAAATGGCTCCAAATCAAAGACCCGAAGCATATTTGGAGGGTTCAATTCATAATTTGGATTACCAAATGGTTTCTAAACTTGACATGCTTATAGTCGAATAGAGCGACATGACTCGGCGAATCCAACAAGCCCAAGATCATCGAATTCTGATATCATTAAGGCCTTCAAATGCTTAATAAACAGTCTATGATCAAGTAATTCAACATCGGTTGTCCATTCAAACTACTCATAAATTACCCTTGATCTTCTTATTATTTACTGGCCATGCCACTCTCAGAAAATTATAAATAGACCCCTCATTTCTCATGAGAGGAGGGACCCAAGAAAGAAGAGGAAGTAGAGAAGAGAAGGAAGAAGAGAAGGCAGAGACGCCTCCTCGAGCACCGCCGGACTTTCACCCGGCAGCCGACCAAAGCCGAACTTCTACCCGATCACTAACTAACGCCATAGTTCTGCCCGGCCATAGACTGGTGTCGGACTTCTACCTGATGTTGGACCTCCGCTCGTCGTCGAATTTTTACTCGACGCCCGGACTTCTACCTGACGTCGAACCTCCATTCGTCGCCGCATTTCTACCTGACGTCGGACCTCCGCTCATCATCGAATTTCTACCCGATACCAACTTCTACCTAACACCGGAGTTCTGCCCATCCACCAACTGATGTTGAACTTCTACCAGACGTCGGACCTCCGCTCATTGCCGGATTTCTACCGGACATCAGACCACTGCTCGTCATCAAATTTCTACGCGATGTTGAACTTCTACCCGACGACAGAGTTCTGCCCATCGCAGGACTTTCGTATGACTTCTATCCATCGACAAACTTCTATCTAATGCCAGACTTTTGTGCGTCGTCGGATTCCTACCTGACATCGGACTTCCTCCCATCGCCGGATTCCTACCCAATATTCGACTTCCGCTCACTCCCTTATTCCTTCCCAACAGTGAACTTTCTCCCATCACTAGACTTCCATCAGACTTCCACTTGATGTTGAACTTCTGCCAG
Source organism: Dendrobium chrysotoxum (assembly GCA_019925795.1). Classification (NCBI taxonomy): domain Eukaryota; kingdom Viridiplantae; phylum Streptophyta; class Magnoliopsida; order Asparagales; family Orchidaceae; genus Dendrobium; species Dendrobium chrysotoxum. The sequence goes on along the minus strand of CM034309.1, from coordinate 3,502,686 downwards.
TCACTGGATATTCGTCAGACATATATCTAATGCTAGACTTCTGTCCATCCTGGACTTCTACCTGACGTCATCCTTCGGACCTCCATCGCCAGATAACGGTCCTTCCGACCTCCGTCGCCTACCGACTATGGTCCTTCTGACCTTCGTCGCCAGATAATGGTTCCGACCTCCGTCGCCTACCAACTATGGTCCTTCTGACCTTCATCGTTAGACAACGATCTTTCCAACCTCCGTCGCCCGCCTACTATGTTTCTTCTGACCAGACGAACACATCATCAGTGATTCTTTGTATTCCCACCATGTAATGTACTCCATATAATGTACATCAAGCCAAAGGCCTTCCCCCCTATGAAGGGCCTCATTTGTAATCAACTGCAAATATTAGTGGATTCATTCAAACTAGGCAAGGCCCCCTGGTTTTTTCCCTTTTTAAGGTTTTCCACATAAAAATCTTGATGTCTCTTATTAATATCGCACCCTCTCTCTTTATCTGTGTACGTGCTAGATCTTCATACAAAGCTAAGACGTTAAACTTTATATTTCTCTATCATCATAAATATTCTAGGATGCAATAGTTTGGTGCCGTCTGTGGGAACATCGTTCCTCATTGGGGGCAAATATTGCTCCAATCTCAAAAAGTGGTTTATATAAATATCTTGACATTAGCCAATTCTCCCTCAAATTCATGGGAATTAGATGTGGACTGAGGGGCAACCTTGACTACAACACTAGTCAAGAAGATTCTGTTGTAAATCTGGATTCAAGAATTCTATTTTGATGATGACAAACATGTTTGTGTTCTATTTTACTTGGCTAATCATTTCAGGAACAAAAGATCAAATATAATCCAAGCCAACTCAAGATCGAGTCCACGTGTGTTTAATTATAATTTTTTCCTTTTTTGAGTCAAATGTAATGTAATTGATCCCCTCGCTAAGTAACCTTGCGCACACACACTTAGGAAGAGAGTTTTAGTGAATTAGAATTTCTGTTCAAATTTTATTCTGATCATCCTAGATGATAGTCACATCATCTTGGATGACCCAGTGAAAATAGAAACCCTAATTAAGATGATCATGTTAAGTCAGATTGATTAAGCAGATCATCCTAGACGATCATATCATCGTATAGGATGATAGGCTCAAATCAGAAATTCTCAGCTGCTAGATTAAGTTAGGCAAATTATTATTTTTAAATATTTGGTCTGATCATCCTGGACGATACGTGTATCGACCTGGATGATCCATTACAATCATGCCTAAATTAGTCTAGTAATTAAGAAAAGCAATTAAGGTCTAATTAATTCGATCATATTGTCCTGGACGATCACAGGATCATATGGGATGATGTGTTAAAAATCCTGACCATCCAGTGCCTATCACCTATACATCCAGAGCTGTGTGCAGGACGATAATCCCAATTTTGAACTAATAGTACGGGACGATACGCATATTGTCCCAAATGATTAAGTTATTTTGAAATTGTCTAGCATGTTATGACTTGTACATCCAGAGCTGTGAACCAGATAATTTTGGCACTTTTTGAACTAATCGTATAGGATGATAGACATATCATCATGGACGATCAAGTCATTTTGAGATCATCCAGCACAAGTTCCCCTGGATGACCAGAGCTGTCTTCTGGACAAAATTCCTGATTTACACTAATCATCCCAAATGATCGCCGAATCGTACAGGACGATCTGATCAACTCTTGTCTACTAATTATCCAGAGGAACTTGATCGTCCAGGCTAAAATAGTTGATTTTGAATTAATCGTATAGGATGATCGAGAGATCGTCCTAGATGATCTTTGATGACCAGTTGAGATTTAGGGCAATTTTTGAGCCCTCCTTTAAAAGATCTTTTTTTTCCAACAAGAAAAAATTTTTTACCACTTTCCTTTCCAGAGAAACCCTTGAGAGAGAGAGAGAGAGAGTTTGGGAGAGAGAGAGAGGATCTTGTGAGGGGGAGTTTGTGAGGGATTCACAAAGGTTGCTCCAAGTAAGGATTAGAGTCATCTTCTTCGTTCTTCATCTCTTATGTTGTCAGTGTTTTTTATGGGAGGATCATTTGTAAGAAGATCCAGGTTCTCTGCCTGCTTTAGGAGGAAGTGAAAGGAGTTTAGGTTCTCTGCCTACTTCAGAAGAAAGCGAAAGGAGTTCAGGTTCTCTGCCTCACCAGGTTGGTGGAAAGGAGTTTTTATACAGACTTCTCCGCCTTGCTGTGGGAGCAAAAGGAGAGTCACTTTTGTGTTAGTGTAATACCCGGAGGGGAGGCTCCGGGAAGTTTACGTAGGACAAGTTGATCGAACCACTATAAAATTTGGTGTGTTCTTTCTTATTATTTTTTGCACTTACTTTTCTGTTGATGATTGTGTGATTGTGCCTATTATTTTGTTGTCATTAAACTTCCACAAATCATCGTGTAATTGCAATCATTTTAAAATATTCATAAAGATTTTCTAAATCATCATTTTGCCTGTAAATTCTTAAAACTACCAATTCACCCCCCCCCCCTCTTGGTTAGCCTCGGGACTAGTTTATAAGAGCTTAACATCCCTATCAAACTTTCAAGTGGTATCAGAGTGGGATTCAAAATTTAAGTTTAAAAACTTTTAAATTTTGATCCATGGCTAACTTTGGTAATCGTAATACTGCTGAAGCTTATTCAATTACACAACCGCCATTATTTGATAACATACCTTTTAATTTTTGGAAAACTCACATGTCTACTTTTCTTCAATCTATAGATTATCGCTTGTGGATGCTAGTTAAGGATGGCTATGAAGCACCTTATATAATGGTTAATAATGTTAAAACTGAACAGCCTTTCACTGAATGAACTCTTGATGATTGAGACTTAGCCCAACTGAATGCCAAATATTTGAACTATTTTTTCTATGCCTTAAAATTTGAGGATGACATGCGTGTCTCTACTTGCACTACTGGTAATAAAATTTGGGATAGACTATGCATTACTTATGAAGGTACAACTGAGGTTAAATAGTCTAGGTTAAACATCTTACTTCACGACTACAAACTCTTTTGTATGAAACCTAGTGAATCAATTTTTAAAATGTATACTAGGTTCACTCAAATTATCACTTCTCTACATGCTTTAGGAAGAGAACTCACTAACTATGAAAGAGTGAACAAAATTCTTAGATGTTTGCCTTCTTCATATGATGCTAAGATAACTTCGATCACTGAATCTAAAGATTTAAATACTTATTCTATTGATAGCTTACTAGGATCACTCATTGCTTACGACCAAGGGGTGAACTAAAGCCAACTTGATGCAGGTGAGAAGAAGAAGAAGAAAACTGTGGCACTGAAGGCCAACGATACTGATACTGACTCTTCCGGGTCTGATAGTAATGATATTACCTTAATCACTGGGTAATTCAAAAGCTTTCTAAGAAAGAAATATAAGAACTTTCAGAAGGGGAACAAGGGTAAGTCTAGTAAAAATTTTAAAGGTTCATCTGATACTATTTATTTTGAATGCAGGAAGCCTGGACATATAAAGGCTGTTTATCCTACACTTAAGGCTCACCTAAGCAAGGAGAAGGGTGAGGAGAAACCCAAGTTCAAGAAGGACAAGAAGCGGATTCAAAAAGTGTTCTGGGCAGATTCTGCATCTGACTCCTCTAAGACTGAAGCTGAGGAGGAGACTACAAATTTATGTCTGATGGCTGATGATCATCCTGGTCAGTCTGATCAAGAAGAGGTATGTGAGCTTACTTATGACCAGTTATTTGATGTTTCTAAAAAAATTCATTCATCATATAGGAAACTTAAGAAAACTCATGCTAGCCTGAAACTAGAATTTCTGAATTTACAAAAAGAGCATGAAATTTTGATTAAAGATCATTCTACTATTGATTGCAATCATATGTCACTACTTGATGAATTTGATGAGTTGAACAAAAAGCATTCTGATTTAATTATTGAGCATGATTTATTAAAAATCTCGCAGGTTGATTTAGAAAAAGCTTTTAAAGAATTAGACAACATGGCATGTGAAGTAGAGAGTAGTAGGGGAGCATTGAAATTTAAAATTGTAAGTTTGAAAAAAGAAAATAAATTTCTAAAAGTAAAAATTAGTGCTTTTGGAAAAAATAAAACACCTACTACTTTTGCACAGTTTTATGCACCTTCACCTTTTGAAGAATCTATTTCAAAATCATCAAAGCATATTTCATTCAAACCTAGGAAGAGACACAATCACCCACGTAGATTAGTTAACCCTTTTCCTGGAGTTAGATGTTTTTCTTGTGGCAAGTTAGGATACATTTCCCACACCTGCACTATTTACCGTAGTACACATTGGGTATGGAGGCCCAAATTGCTGCTTCACAACATAGCACACATGCATTACATTTTTCTTTTCATAAGAAGGAACCCAAACCTGTTTGGGTTCCTAAATCTGATGTTTCATTATTTTGTAGGAGTGCTCTCACAAAAGGCCTCGTGAGAGTATGTGGTACCTCGATAGCGGATGTTCTAGACATATGACGGGAGATCCAAATCAGTTCATTTCACTGGAGACCAGAGCTGGAGGCAAGGTTACACTTGGAGACAACACCACCAGGAAGGTGGTAGGAGCAGGTATAATTGGTGATTCAAAAATTTTTATTATTGATAATATTTTGTTTGTAGATTGACTGAAACACAACTTACTAAGCATAAGTCAACTCTGTGACAAAGGATACAACATCAAATTCCTGCCCACTTGCTGCATTATAAGCTTAAATGATAAAATTATTTTGCAGGAATAAAGGATCAATAATATCTACATGCTGGATGTAAGTTACTTTAAAGCTGATGTTTTAATTTGCTTAAAAATTGCTGCTGATGAGACTTGGCTGTGGTACAGGAGATTATGTTATGCTAGTATAAAAATCCTTAGAAGAGTAACCCAAAAGGACTTAGTTAGAGGTATCCCCAAGCTTAAGTTCACTAAGGACCACCTGTGTGATACCTGTCAGTTAGGGAAGCAAGTCCAGTCCTCCTTTCACTCAATTAAGGACATCAGCACCTCTAGACCTTTAGAAGTCCTTCATATAGACTTGTTTGAACCCATTAGCACTGCCATAATTTTTTAGCTCCTAGGACCCCTCAGTAGAACGGGGTAGCTGAAAGGAAGAACAGGACCTTAATGGAAGCTACTAGAGCCATGCTTGCTGAGTATTCACTTCCAAAATACTTTTAGGCTGAAGCGGTGAACACTTCTTGTTATGTGCTGAATAGGGTGAATATTAGAGTCAATTTGAATAAGACACCTTATGAGATCATTAAGGGTAAAACTCCAAACCTGTCCTGCCTCCATGTCTTTGGCTGTAAGGTTTTCATTCTAAGCAATGGGAAATCATCCTTAGAAAAATTTGACCCCAAATCTGATGAAGGAGTGTTCTTAGGCTATTCTAGTGTGGGGAAATCCTTTAGGGTGTTTAATAAGAGGACTTTGGTGGTGGAAGAGACAACTCATGTGGTGTTTGATGAATCTGATCCTGAGGAGACTAGAGTTGAGGAAGAAGAAGAGGTAGGAGAGATTACCCAAGGGGTTAAAAATGCAAATCTGGAGGAAATGGTAGAACATGAAAATAACTTGCCTAGAGATTGGAGATATTCTTCGAGTCATCCTAAAGAATTGATCTTAAAAGACCCTTCAGAAGGTGTTAGAACTAGGCATGGACTTAGGAAGGAAGTAAATCATTCTGCATTTATCTCAATGATTGAACCCACCAACATCAATCAAGCCCTTTCTGATTAGTTTTGGATCTTAGCTATGCAAGATAAATTGAATTAATTTGTAAGAAACGATGTTTGGGAGTTAGTAGAAAGACATAGGAATCAAAGTGTAGTGGGAACAAAGTGGGTCTTTAAGAATAAGATGAATAATTCTGGTGTGGTGGTTAGGAATAAGGCAAGATTGGTGGCTAAGGGATACAATTAAATTGAAGGGATTGATTTTGAGGAGACCTTTGCCCCTGTAGCTAGATTGGAAGCCATTAGGGTGCTACTAGCTTTTACCTTTTATAATGGATTTAAGCTATTCCAAATGGATGTCAAGAGTGTCTTTTTAAATGGGTTAATAAAAGAGGATGTCTTTGTAGATCAACCCCCAAATTTTGAGAGTTCCTAATATCAAAATCATATTTACAAATTTAAAAAGGCCTTATATGGATTGAAATATGCACCCAGAGCTTGGTATGAGAGGCTTAGCATATTCCTTTTAGAAAGAGAGTTTGTTAAGGGGAGCGTAGATACCACCCTTTTCCTTAGGAAAGTATGAGATGATCTACTCATTGTCCAGATCTATGTTAATGATATACTTTTTGGATCTTCTGATAAAGTCCTATGTGATAATTTTTCTAAAACAATGAGTAAGGAGTTTGAGATGAGTATGATGGGAGAATTGTCCTACTTTTTGGGGTTTAGCATAAGGCAAATGGATGATAGAACATTTCTGAATCAATCAAAATACACTCAGGACATCTTGAAGAAATATAAAATGGACAAAGCTAAGCCAATTAACACTCCCATGAGTTCCATTGTTCAGCTGGATAAGGATTCAAATGGAAAATCTATTGATTAGAAGAAGTTTAAGGGAATAATTAGATCACTGCTTTACCTGACTGTTAGCCGACCTAATATTATGTTTAGTGTTTATCTTTGTGCTAGGTTTTAAGTTGATCCTAAAGAGTCCCACCTAACTGTTAAGAAAATTCTTAGATATCTTGTATGGACCCCAAACCTAGGAATTTGGTACCCTATGCATAGCACTTCTTTTGAGATTATTGGATATTCTGATTCTAACTTTGTAGGGTGTAGAGTTGATAGAAATAGCACTTCTAGAAATTATCAATTCATAGGACAGTCTTTAGTCTCATGGTCTAGTAGAAAATAGAACTCAGTTGCACTTTCCACTACTGAAGCTGAGTACATTACCTTAGGAAGTTGTGTGGCCCAAGTCCTTTGATTGAAGCAACGAGTTTTGGATTTAGGATTACCTGTTGGCACAATTTTTTTCTATATGATAATATTAGTACCATCTATATTTCTAAGAATCCAATCTAACATTCTAGAACCAAACACATTGATATAACACATCACTTCATTAGGGACCATGTTACAAAAGGGGACATTGAGCTATATCATATAGCAACTGAAGATCAACTGGATGACATCTTTACTAAACCACTGGCCTTTGACTCATTTAGTATTTTGAGGACCAAACTTGGTGTGATTGACATAAATGCATGAATCTGATGATTACTGACTTCTGATATTTTTTATTTTCTCCATTTTGCTTTAGTTTTTGTTTGATTTTCTTGTCCATATTTACTTTAGAATTTTTCTTTTTCTGTTGATTTTCATTTACTGATTTTTGTGTGTCTATCTTTCTTCCGTCTTATTTTTAGTTACTGCTTACTCACTTTTAAATAAGATCACTGCTCACTATTGCTGAAAAATTGGATTTTTTACTGAGAATTTTACCTTATTTTTGTTTGAAAGCTCGTAAGCAGTAATCGACTCCTCTGAATCTATTAAAAGGAAGAAATGTTAATGATTGTTTCTCTTCCTCTAACTCCCTTTAATGGTATATTATTTCTTTTAGATAAAACTTTTCTTCAAAATTAAAAAATTGGTTTTTGAAATAGAGATTTATTTTATCTTACTACAGTAATCTATCTCATATGAATAGTATTTTCAAAGTTTTGGATCATTGTTATGTTTTCTTAATCAAGTAATTACACTTATTATATGATGTATGATTTTTATTCTATGAATTACTCCTCCGTATTATAGAGAGTGTGTTTTGTTCTCTCTTAAGTCTGGAAGGTAATTTCACAACTGAGTTTATTTAACAATTATGAAAGGAAGCAAGCTTACAAAAGATGCACAATGTGCCAAACAAATTGAAAAAGATGCACAAAATGATCCCAAAGCTGAAAAGATGCGTAATATCGCTAAACTGAAAGATACACAAAATGTATCAAAAATTAAAAGATGCGCAAAGCACCAAATAAATTAAAAAGGAGGCACAAAATGAGCCCACAAAGAAAATAAGCTTTCTTCCCTTTCAGATCCTTAAATGTCTTAGAAAAATTCATGCGCCACTTAATATTTTCAAAAGCTTGAGATTAGAAATCATGATTTCTGATTCCTTACTTTGTAATACTATTTTATCAGATATTTTTTTGGAATGAGGCTTGAAAGGATCTCTCTTCGAATCTAATTTCTTTTCTTCTGAATTAGACTTTTATTTGAAAGGAATTTGATCCTATAAGGTGTCCGAGGTGGGAGTTACGAAAGTCGATTTTCCAACTTTTCTAGATTTCAGCATTGTCGATTTTCTTCTTATTGGTTTTTGGATTAAAAATCTAGAGAAAATTCTAACTTACTGGAGTTAATCGATTCAAAAAAAATTGTTATTTTTTTTAGTTTCTGTGTTTCTCGTTTCTAGTTTTTCTTTAATCTATTTTTATTTTCATTTTATTTTGTGTATTTTTTTTTATTTGTATTATTTTGTCTGTTCTTTCTCTTTTTTTGATGTCAAAAGGGGGAGTTATTATTTTGAGTGACTAGTAGTTTCTTCTACTATTTTTGTGTTATAATTATTTCCCTTATTATATGTTGTGTTTAATGAAATTTGAAATTCAATAATTTTTTCGTATGTGCGTTGATTATTTCTGTCTGTTTTATTTGAAGCTACTGCATCAATATTTGCCATCATCAAAAAGGGAAAGATTGTTGCAAATATAGATTCAAGAAGTATAGTTTTGATGATGACAAATATGTTTGTGTTCTGTTTTACTTGGCTAATCATTTCAGGTACAAAAGATCAAATGCAATCCAAGCCAACTCAAGATCGGGTCCACGTGTATTTAATTATAATTTTTTCCTTTCTTGAGTCAAATGTAATGTAATTGATCCCCTCACTAAGTAATCTTACACACACACACACTCAGGGAGAGAGTTTTAGTGAATTAGAGTTTCTATTCAAATTTTGTTTTAATCATCCTGGATGATAGTCACATCATCCTAGACGATCCAGTGAAAATAGAAATCCTAATTAAGATGATCATGTTAAGTCGGTCTGATTAAGCAAATCATCTTGCATGATCATATGATTGTATATGACGATAGGCTCAAATCAGAAATTCTCAGCCACCAGATTAAGTTAGGTAAGTTTTTATTTTTAGATATTTGGTCTAATCATCCCGGACGATACGTGTATCATCCTGGATGATTTATTACAATCATGCCTAAATTAGTCTAGCAATTAAGGAAAGCAATTAAGGTCTAATTGATTCAATCATATCACCCTGGACGATTGTAGGATCGTACGAGACGATGTGTTAAAAATCCTGACCGTCCAGTGCCTATCACCTGTACGTCCAGAGCTATGTGCAGGATGGTAATCCTGATTTTGAACTAATTATTGATGATCAAGTCATTTTGAAATCATCTAGCATGTTATGACCTATACGTCCAAAGTTGTGAACCGGATGATTTTGGCACTTTTTGAACTAATTGTATAGGACGATAGACATATCGTCCTAAACGATCAAGTCATTTTGAGATAGTCTAGCACAAGTTCCCCTAGACGATCAGAGCTATCTTCTGGACAAAATTTCTAATTTACACTAATCATCCCGGATGATCGTAGAATCGTACGGGATGATCTGATCAACTCTTGTCTACTAATCGTCCAGAGGAACCTGATCATCCAGGCTGAAACAATTGATTTTGAACTGATCGTATAGGACAATCGAGAGATCATCCTGGACAATCTTTGACGACCAGTTGAGATTTAGGGCAATTTTTGAGCCCTCCTTTAAAAGATCTTTTTCTTCTAATAAGAAAAATCTTTTGCAACTTTCCTTTCCAGAGAAACCCTTGAGAGAGAGAGAGAGGATCTTGTGAGGGGAAGTTTGTGAGGGATTCACAAAGGGTTCTCCAAGCAAGGATCAGAGTCGTCTTCTCTGCTCGTCGTCTCTTATCTTGTCAGTGATCTCTATGGGAGGATTGTTCGTAAGAAAATCCAGGTTCTCTACCCGCTTCAGGAGAAAGCGAAAGGAGTTCAGGTTCTCTGCCTGCTTCAAGAGGAAGCAAAAGGAGTTCAGGTTCTCTGCCTCACCGGATTGGTGGAAAGGAGTTTTTGTACAAGCTTCTCCGCCTTGCTGTGGGAGCAGAAGGAGAGTCACTTTTATGTTAGAGCAATACCCAGAGGGGAGGCTCCGAGGAGTAGACGTAGGTCAAGTTGACTGAACCATTATTAAATTTATTATGTTCTTTCTTATTATTTTTCGCACTTACTTTTCTGTTGATGATTGTGTGATTGTGTCTATTATTCTGTTGTCATTGAACATCCGCAAATCACCGCGTAACTGCAATCATTTTAAAATATTCATAAAGATTTTCTAAATCATTATTTTACTTGTGAATTTTTAAAACTACCAATTCACCCCCCTCTTGGTTAGCCTCAGGACTAGTTCATAAGGGCTTAACATCCCTATCAAACTTTTAGATTCCTCCAACTCTTTTAATATCTAAGACGATATCTTGAGATAATAAAAGCTTCTAGCAAATGAAACGATGCTTTCAATAAATTTCAAGCTTCATACAGTCCTTAGTTGGACTTCTACTCCTTGGGCAAGGTCTTAGTCTCGACCTCAAAAAGGTAGTAACGGTCTAAAGATAGACCATTTTTTAATTCATGATACACGTGGCATTCGCCCTCTCCCAATCAAGATATAATCAGTCCCAGAGGGATTCGATTCAACCTCTTCCACATAGGTTAACGTTATCGAGCAAAGGCTCTGACATACAACCTCGGATAGCTCCTACATCCTTGGTAGATTCTTTTGACCTCTTCTATATAGGTTAACATCATCGAGCAGTGCTCTGACATACAACCTCAGATAGGTCATATATCCTTAGTGGATTCTCTCAATCACTTCTATATAGGTTAAAGTAATTGAGCAGGGCTCCGACATATAACCTCGGATAGCTCATACATCCTTGGTGGATTCTCTCGGCCTCTACCATCTACGTTAACGTCATCAAGTGATACTCTGACATATAATCTCAGATAGGTCATACATCCTTGGTGGATTCTCTCGACCTCTTCTATATAGGTTAACATCATTGAGCGGTGCTCTGACATACAACCTCGGATAGGTCATTCATCCTTGGTGGATTCTCATGACCTCTTCCTTATAGTTTAACATCATCGACCGGTGCACTGACATACAACATGAGATAGGTCATACATTCTTAGCGGATTCTCTAGATCTCTTCCTTATAGGTTAACGTCATCGAGTAATACTCTGACATATAACCTCAGATAGGTCATATATCCTTGGTGGATTCTCTCGGCCTCTTCCACACAAGCATATAAAAATCTTAGTAGGCTAAAAGTCTCAAAGAGCACGGAAGGCACAGATATATTAAAGTATATCTCAAAGATGCATAAATAACTTAGTTCATTTCAAATGAAAAATAAGTGTCGTGCTCATACAATAATCTCAACTACATACACAATATCATTGGAGTTACATAGATTCAATATCTGGTTCAAGTATACATTCATTTTGGCAAGAAGTTGAAATTAAAATTACATTAGCATCATCCTTACAAGTTAATGTCTTCAAGCAACAAACAACTTCAAAAAAGGTCAAATAACCTTAGTGGATTCTATTGACCTCTTCTCTACTGCACAATAAAGCATCTCCTACAACTTCTGTATCAAAGAAAGGTTTTAACCTGATCATCATCAGGCCTCCACTTAGTTGACATTATAAGTGTGTCACTAGACTACTAACATGGCACACTGCTTTTACCTCCTCAAAGAAAGGGATGTCTGATGTTTGCACACATCAGAAAGGATGCATATTGCCTTAGTAGAATGCCACTGGACCACTGCCATCATCGACCCTTCATCTGATGTCCACCATCGGTCCTTCATTTTATATCAGCCCTCATCGGCTTCTCGCTCGACTACTGATAGTGCCACACCCTCCAACTCTCTCCTTCAGCTCTCCACTCAGTCGTTGACTGCCAATGAATATTCACCTAATCATCGATCGCCGATGAACTTCCACCCTAAACCCTACACCCTAAACCCCAAACCCTAAACCCTTAACCCTAAACTCTAAACCCTAAACCCTAAACATCTTCAAAATTCTTCTCATCTACTAACAATCACCAACTCTCCTTCGAGGTGCTATTACCGCCAGATCTTATCAAATCACCCTCGTATAATAGCAGTATTTGATCTTCTTTTGTCAAGGGTTTTCTATTAAGGAGATAGTCTCTCATTGTGACTTATTCTACACAAAAGAGTGGCACTCAAGCTCGATAGGGGATGCCACCTATCTCAGACAGTGGAATGCCTCTAATGTAAGAAGAAACTCAGAGGAGAAAAAATAGAAGGAGGAAGAAATTGTAACTTCTATACAATGAGAGGGGCACTAATTTTGTATAAGGAAAGCCACCTACTAAAAATATTGGAATGCCTCAACTGTAAGAAAGTTAGAAAAAGAAGATGATGATATCAGAAATTCTAACTTCTACACAATGAGAGGGACACTAATTTTGTGTAGGAAAAGTCACCTACAAAAAATAGTGGAATGCCTCAACTGTAATAAAGTTATAAAAAGAAGAAGATGATATCATAATTTCTAACTTCTACACAAGGAGAGGGGCATTGATTTTGTGTAGGGAAAGTCACCTACAAAAAATAGTGGAATGCCTCAACTGAAAGAAAGTTAGAGGGAGAAGAAAGGAAGGAGAATGAGCAATTTTCATCATATCCCAAGGGGGTATTTATAGGAAAAAATTGGGGGGAAATACTTTGAAAAATAGGAGGAAATTTGCCTCCAATTATGTTTGAAAATTTTCAAAAATTCTTCTAGAATTTTCTAGAAGTGTTTTGGGCCCCACACACAAAAAATAATAATTTACTGTTTTGACAGGCGGCACTGTAGCCGCCACTCGCAAGCATAATTTTGAAAAAAAAAATGAAGCATTGGCAGCCGGTTATAAACGGGCTGCACAGAGCCCACGAGCCCCAAGGGGCGTGGCTATTCGACTGCCGGCCGCCTCCATCCATGGCAGTCAATATTGATTAATTTCCAAAACTTTTCTCTGGAAATATCTTGGCAAATGACACTTGCATTGGGGAATGAACACTTTGCTAGATATTTGTGGATTCTTCTGAGCTGGGAATCACATGTTCACAAAATCCAATCATTTCCAATAATGCCTAAGAGTTTTCACTTTTCCATAATCATTCCATATTACTAGATGTTATCTAGAAGCTATTCCTTGAAACTATTGCTCAAGGTAAATGTTGATGTCCAAGGACAAGCCCCAACTCAAAATTTCTCAAAAATTATAATTTTGCAATTCAAATAAGTTAAAATGTTGTGATTTATATATTTTCGGACATCTAGAACTTTGACATCCAAAAATAGGGGGCAACGGATATATCGTCAAAAAATTATCTTGATCGGGCGCAAATCTCGAGGAAAATTTGAGTTGGAAACTTCAAAAATTAAATTAGTCACCATTTGAACTCTGATTTTAATAAACTTATAGTCAAACTGAACGTCTCAGAAATACGAACCCAATGACACCAAATTTGACTCAATCCGAGCTCAAATGGCTCCAAATCAAAGACCCGAAGCATATTTGGAGGGTTCAATTCATAATTTGGATTACCAAACGGTTTTCAAACTTGACATGCTTATAGTCGAATCGAGCGACTCGACGAGACGAATCCAACAAGCCTAAGATTGTCAAATTCTAATATCATTAAGGCCTTCAAATGCTCAATAAATAGTCTATGATCAAGAGATTCAACATCGGCCGTCCATTCAAACCACTCACTAATTACCCTTGATCTTCTTATTATTTACTCGTCATGCCACTCTTAGAAAACTATAAATAGACCCCTCATTTCTCATGAGAGGAGGGATCCAAGCAAGAAGAGGAAGAAGAGAAGAGAAGGAAGAAGAGAAGGAAGAGACTCTTTCTCGAGCACCGCCGGGCCTTCACCCGGCAGCCGACCAACGCCGAACTTCTACCCGATCACCAACTGACGCTGGAGTTCTGCCCGGCCGTCGACTAATGTCGGACTTCTACCTGACGTCGGACCTCTGCTTGTCGCCAGATTTCTACCTGACGCCTGGACTTCTACCCGATGTCGAACCTCCGCTTGTCGTCGAATTTCTACCTGACGTCGGACCTCCGCTCATTGTCGGATTTCTACCTGATGCCAACTTCTACCTAACACCGAAGTTCTGCCCATCCGCCAACTAACATCAGACTTCTACCCAACGTCGAACCTCCGCTCGTCATCAGATTTCTACCAGACGTCGAACTTCTACCCGACGACAGAGTTCTGCCCGTCGTCGGATTTTCGCCTGACTTATATCCGACACTGGATTTCTATCCATCGACAGACTTCTATCCAATGTCGGACTTTCGCCCGTCGCCAGATTCCTACCTGACACCGGACTTCCTCCCATCGCCGGATTCCTACCCATTACTGGACTTCCGCTCGCCGCCCGATTCCTGCCCAACACCGAACTTCCTCCCATTGCTGGACTTCCGTCGGACTTCCACTCGATGTCAAACTTCTTCCAGTCACTAGATATTCGTCGGACTTATATCTAGCGCAGGACTTCTGTCCATCCTGGACTTCTACCTGATGTCGTCCTTCGGACCTCTGTCACCAGATAATGGTCCTTCCGACATCCGTCGCCTATCGACTATGATCCTTACGACCTTCATCGGTCTTTCTGACCTTCATCGCCAGATAATGGTCTTTTCGACCTCCGTCGCCTACTGACTATGGTCCTTCCAACCTTCGTTGTTAGACAACGATCTTTCCAACCTCTGTTGCCCGCCTACTATGGTCCTTCCGACCAGACGAACATGTCATCAGTGATTCTTTGCATTCCCACCATGTAATGTACTCCATATAATGTACATCAAGCCAAAGGCCTTCCCCCTTAGGAAGGGCCTCATTTGTAATCAACTTCAAATATTAGTGGATTCATTCAAACTGGGCTAGGCCCCGTGGTTTTTTCCCTTTTCAGGGTTTTCCACATAAAAATCTTGATGTCTCTTATTAATATCGCACCATCTCTCTTTATCTATGTACGTGCTGGATCTTCGTACAAAGCTAAGACGTTAAACTTTATATTTTCCTACCACCGTGAATATTCTAGGATGCAACAGTAACCGTTCTCAATTCCTCCATCCATATAAAACAAAATCGTATAACAGGATGAGTTGGCTGACCAAGTCAAGGCGGGAGGTGTGCTTACAGAGTTTGCGCGGCTTATCTAATTCGATCTGTTGAGGCGGTCGAAAAGCTTGGAGAAGTCAAAAATGGCAGAGAGGAAGCCGGAGACCGTAAGAGGGAAAATATTTAAAATTTCAATTTTTTATAAGGGAGTCTAAACTGTCGCTTATAATCCGTCTCCGTCTCCGAGCCTTCCATTTCTCTCTCCATGATTAGAATACCAATTCGTAGCAAGAGCACTCGAAGCTCTATAATTACATAGCATCCTTTCCAGTCCAAATCACTTAACCAACTATTCTTTCCACAGTAGAAGAAGCAAATTAAAGCCTTTCAAATCCTCCTCCATTCCTCTTCTCATGGGAAAGAAGAAGAACCACTCTGTTCCAGCAGCTGCTGGAAGTTTCGAAACCAAAGCTATCGATGTAATGAAAACCCTCAATGACCAACTGGTGAAGGAAGTGACAGAGTGCCACAAACAAATTGAGCAACTCCAGTGTCGCTGAGATTAAAGGAGCTGATGGGAAGAGGCAATTCAAATGTCTGCATTATGGTATTGCATACAAGAGAGGAGGAATAAAAGAATAAAACAACATCTAGTAGGAGTTATGGAGAATATACCTTCCTGTAAGAAGGTTCCACATGATGTTCACTATCAAATGCAGGAAAACTTGAAGAAAATTTCAAAAAGAAAACAATATGGACAAGAGGAGTTGGATAGTACACCATTACCTATAGATGTTGAATCAAAAGAAGGAAGAGATTCTTCTTCTCTACCTAAATCACAATTCTCTAAAGCACATTTATTAAAACTTGTTAAAGGAAAAAAGAGAGCTTACTGAGATTGACAGTTTCTTTACTCCAAGAATAAAACCAGGTTCCTAAATTTCAATTAAAAGTATATTAGCATCGAGCTTACTGAGATTGACACTTTCTTTACTCCAAGAATAAAACCAGGTTCCTAAATCTCAATTAAAAGTATATTAGCATCTAAGGAAGCATTTCACCGTAAAGACATAACTGTAGCAAGATGATTTTTTTATTATTACATCCCTTTGAATGCCTTAAATTCATCATATGCATAGAAAGTTGTGGATGTTATAGTTGCTATAGGTCTTAGTTACAAGCTCCCCTCTTACCACAACGTGAGGGTTAACCTACTTAAGGATTGTAAAAAGGAATGTAAGTTACTCATTAATATTACAGAAATACTTGAAAGCACAAAAAATATACTCTCATGACAGATGGATGGAATGATGGTAAGAGCAGAACATTAATAAATTTTCTAATATATTATCCACGTGGTGTATTTTTTTTTAAAATAGTGGATGCTTTAGATATTACTAAGGAAGCTACAAACTTGTGTTATTTATTTACTAAGATTACTGAGTGGGTAGGTCCAGAGAATATTTTTCAATTTGTTACTGATAATGCTGTTAATTACAAGAAAGAATATGAGTTTTATATGAAAGATTCAATAATATCTATTTGTCATCTTTTGCTGCACATTGTATGAATTTAATTTTAAAAGAAATGGGCAACATGCCTCTCATAGAGGGCCTAGCAAGAAAAGCATCCAAGCTAGTGATTTTTGCTTATAATCATATCTATATACTTGCATGGCTTGGGAAAAGGATAGGTTGGAAGAAGATTATACATCTTGGAGCCACACGTTTTGTAACAAACTTCATAACTGTGAAGAATATCTGTGAGCAAAAATATGATCTCCAAGCATTAATTACTAGCAAGTTCTTCACATATTTAAAGATATCCAAAACCTATAAGAGGAAAGAAGTAGCTGCAATTATCTTCGATTTGAAGTTTTGGAATGATTATCTAACAATTTTGAAGATATCAGGTCCTTTGATTAGGTTGTTGCGCATTGTTAACTTAGATGAGAAACCATCACTTGGATATCTATATGACAAAATGTATAGGCATGAAAGGCAATCAAAGTTATGTTTAAAAATATTAAAAGATTATATAAGCCATTCACTAATATAGTTAAAAGAAGATGGGATACTCAATTGAGGCAGGGCATCCATGCAGTAGTATACTTTTGAATCCTCAATTTCTATAGTATAAGGAGAGTTACTGTTACAAGCCAGAAGTTATACAAGGCCTTGTTGAACTACATGGAAATAAGGACATTTATCCTAAGCCCACACTTGCAATGAATGAAGTTAAACTATTCTGTTATGTCATAGAAAGTTTTGGAAAACCAATTGCTCTAATGATGACAAAGAAAACGCAACAAGATAATTATCTTTTCAATGTCATTGCTTAGACCTTTTTTAATATATATGTATATTTACTAAGCTCTCTAATATCACATTATATAGATGAATGGTGGAAGATGTTTGGATTAAATGCTCCCAACTTATAGAAAGTAGCTATAAGAATTCTAAGCCAAATATCATCATCATTAGGTTGCGAAAGAAATTTTAGTATTTTTTAACAAATTCACTCAAAGAGATGCAATAATTTGGCACAACAAAGACTAAATGACCTAGTATAATTTGGTATAATCTAAATTTAAAAAATATATATAATATTATTAAAACATAATAATATGTATGTCAATATATCATACTACATGAATGTATAAATATCACTAAAGTTATTATTTTATTTTTTAGGTTTCAACTTAAAAAAAGAAGTTATGATCCTCTAGACTACACCTGTGTTAAAATAATATATTTCTGGGTGTTTGATGAAGAATCACCTCCAGATCTTAACTTAGAGGAGCTGAAAACTGATATATATAAAGAGGATGTAATTCTAGTTGTTGAAGAAGAAGACATAGTATCCAGTCGGCCAAGATATAGTATATTGATAGTAAAATATGAATATATCATTTAAATAAAATAAAAAAATAAAACCTTATTTTATATTTTTTACTTGTTGGTGAAGGTGAATGTTGGCTCCAAAAATTTGTCCCCGCCTCCCTCATTGCTTTTCTTCAGGGGAGTTTTAACGGTTTAAGTTTCGGCATAAATTTTGGAAGGCAGATGGGTTTGTAGATAAAACACTACCTAGAGATTTTGCCCTCATTTTGGGAGGACTTTATAATATGAGTTCTAGTTTCATATAGGCACAAGCCCCTATAGTTAATTACCCCTCTTGATAACGAGAAAAAACTTTCGATTAACGCTAGTCATCAATCAGATACGTAGAAATACATGCATCTGGCATATAGAAGTAGCATGGACTTGGGGTGTTGGAAAATTTGGAGATTTGATATTTAAAATTGAAAACTTTACCATCTTGCACTTAAAGTGGATGGTGGGGGAATGGATGATGGACCCGATCAGGATCCCATTGTTCTGTCATGCCGGGCCATCGTAGACCCTAGTCTACTTAGTCAGATGAGGTAGTCAACCCAACCTGACATAAGGATCCTTGTCGGCAGCCATGGGTTGCCTCATCCAAGGGTACCTTATAGACCTAGGGTGAATGTTTATCTAAGGGGATAAATTTGAATCCACCTTAGAAAATAGAGGGCTTTATACCCAATCGATCATATCCTATTGATTCATATATCAAGGATTTAATGTCACTAAGGAACGTATTGGCTCTGACCATAACTGTTATTTTATGGTGCCATTTGGTGGCAGAAGCACTCGATTCAGAGGTCCCTGGGTCATAACCATTTACATGCAGTGCCATTTGGTGGTGAAACTGCTGGTTAGAGGACACATACCATGTCCTTACTAGCAGGAGATTATTTGAGAATGGATCTTAGTTATATTTTCGACTAGTTATTAGCTCTATGTGAGCTGATGTAACTTTTAGTTTATCCATCTTGGCAAATTATTTTACAAAGGATGGATGGATTTTTTTTTAAGTGATTTAATGGATTATTTCAATTTTAAATATTTTTTTATTTTGGAATTTCTAGAATTTGGATTTTTATGGGTATTTTAGTGAACATTGTCGTTGCCAGGTCCCAAGTCCTAGATGAGAAAAGTGGAGGGTTGCATTAGGTAGTCGACAGCTAGCGTAAAACTTGTTGAATAATAATGACAAGAATCCTTTAAGAAATTATGTTAATGCTAGGGCGTCCCTTGGAAGTGACGCATTGTATGGCCTGAATACAGCGACAAGTGTGCAAGGGCTGCTGTACCGCCACCCGGGTGTAGTGTTAAATAGGCAAGAGTTCCCACATCAAGGATGAATGTGGGCAAAGAAGCTAGTCCATGAAACTAAAATTAGGATAAGAACTTGGAATATATGTTCCCTTACACGAAAATTAATGGAATTAATAGATATTATGATTCATAGGAAGATAAATATTCTGTGCATTCAGGAAACTAAATGGGTTGGAGAGAAAGCTAAGGAGATTGATAGTTTAGGATTTAAACTTTAGTATTCGCCAGATAATTTGAAAAAGAGGCATAAAATGAGCCCAAAACTGAAAAGATGCGAAATTGCCAAATTGGATACACAAAGTGTATCAAAAATCAAAAGATGCGTAAAGCGCCAACCAATTTGAAAAAGAGGCACAAAATGAGCCCAAACCAAGCTTTCTTCCCTTTCAGATTGTTAAATGTCTTAGAGAAATCTGTGCGCCACTTAATATTTTCAAAAGCTTGAGTTTTGAAAATCCCGATTTCTGATTTTTTACTTTGTAACACTATTATATCAGATATTTTTCTGGAACGAGGCTTGAAAGGATCTCTTTTCAAATCTAATGTCTTTTCTTCTGAA
The DNA here is from genome assembly GCA_019925795.1 of Dendrobium chrysotoxum. Lineage (NCBI taxonomy): Eukaryota > Viridiplantae > Streptophyta > Magnoliopsida > Asparagales > Orchidaceae > Dendrobium > Dendrobium chrysotoxum. The sequence goes on along the minus strand of CM034309.1, from coordinate 3,482,650 downwards.
TCGGATTTTTGTTTTGAAAGAGGTTTGCATCGATAAGGTGCCCGGGGTCGGAGTTACGACAGTTGATTATTTCCAACCTTTTTTGGATTTCAGCGCTGTCAGTTTTAGTTTTTTGTTGTGTAGTTGTTCTATTTATGTCTTATTTCCGTGTTCTGTTTTTCCTCCTCCTTTTTATGATGTCAAAAGGGGGAGTCAGTTGTAGTCATGTCTATTTCTATTTTATGAGTCATGTTTCCTGTATTATTTTAGTTGTTAAATGAAAATTTGAAAAAAAAAATGTTTGTGTTTTGATCTCCTAGTTTACTTTTATTTTCAAACTACTTTACAAATGTTTGCCATCATCAAAAAGGGGGAGATTGTTGCAAATCTGGTTTTGATGATGACAAATATGCTTCCAGTGTGTTTTGTTTGGCTAATCTGTTTCAGGAACAAAAGACCACGAGCCACTCAAGTCAACTCAAGATCGGGTCCAAGTGTGTCAAATGTATGATTTTTCCTTTTATTGAGTCAATTGTAATGTAATTGATCCCCTAGCTAAGTAACCTTGCACACACACACTCAGGGGGAGAGCTTGAGTGAATTAGAGTTTCTGTTCAAATTTTGTTCAGATCGTCCTGGACGATTTCCACATCGTCCTGGATGATCCAGCCAAAATAGAAACCCTATATAGGGCGACTAAGTTAAGAGGGTCTGATTAAGCAGATCATCCTGGACGATCTCTGGATCGTACGGGATGATATTCCCAAATCAGAAATTCTCAACCGCCAGATCAAGTTATGCAAGTTCTTATTTTTAGATACTTGGTCTGATCGTCCCGGACGATACGTGTATCGTCCCGGACGATTCAGTACAATCATGCCTAATTTAATCTGGTAATTAAGGAAACCAATTTATTTTTGGTGATACGATCATATCGTCCTGGACGATCGCAGGATCGTCCCGGACGATCATGATCGTTTAGTGCATTTCAGCTGTACGACCCGAACTGTGTTCAGGATGATTTGGGGCCTTTTTGAACTAATCGTACAGGACGATATACCTATCGTCCTGGACGATCAAGTCATTTTTTGGTCGTCCAGCACAGATTTCTCTGGACGACCCGAACTGTCTTCTGGACGATTTTCCTCGATTTGCACTAATCGTCCCGGACGATCGCAGGATCGTACAGGACGATATGAACAATTTTTTCTACTGATCATCCAGAAGAGCCTAATCGTCCAGGCTGAAACAGCTAAATTTGAACTGATCGTACAGGACGATCTATCGATCGTCCTGGACGATCTTGGCCGACTAGTTGAGATTTAGGGCAAATTTTAAGCCCTCCTTTAAAAGAACTTTTTCCAAAATTAAGAAATATCTTTTGCTGCCTTCCTTCCCTGAGAAACCCTAGAGAGAGAGAGAGAGTTGGGAGAGAGAGAGAAGATCTTGTGAGGGGGAGTTAGTGAGGGATTCACTAAGGTTGCTCCAAACACGGATCGGAGTCGTCTTCTCCGCTCGTCGTCTTTCGTCTAGTCGGTGTTCGTCGTGGGAGGATCATTCGCAAGAAGATCCGAGGTTCTCTGCCCGCTTCAGGTGGAAGCAAAAGGAGTTCGAAGGTTCTCTGCCTGCTTCAGGAGGAAGCGAAAGGAGGTCGGGTTCTCTGCCTCACCGTGTGGTGAAAAGGAGGTGTTTGTACAGGCTTCTCCGCCTTGCTGTGGGAGCAAAAGGAGAGACACTTTTTTTTTAGTGCAATACCCGAAGGGGAGGCTCCGGGGAGTGGACGTAGGTCAAGTTGACTGAACCACTATAAAATCTGGTTTGCTTTTTTGATTCAGTTTTGCACTTTACTTTTCTGATATTAATTGCTTGGGTGAATATCTGTGGTTGAACTTTTCGTTCTTGTTTATGTGTTTTCGCTGCTACGTATCGAAAAGATTTTCATTGTTATCATGAAATTTTTAAATAACCAATTCACCCCCCCCCCTCTTGGTTAGCCTCGGGACTAGTTCACTAGGGCTTAACATCCCTATCGAACTTTCAAGTGGTATCAGAGCGGGATTCAAAATTTAGGTTTAAAAACTTTTGAATTTGATCCATGGCTAACTGTAATAATCGTAATACTGCTGAAGGTTATTCTATTACAAGACCACCGTTGTTTGATAATATTCCTTTTGATTTTTGGAAAACACGCATGTCTACTTTTCTGCAATCTATTGATTATCGCATGTGGATGTTAGTTAAGGACGGATACGAACCACCTTTTAGACTGATTAACAATGTGAAAATTGAATTACCTTTTGCTGATTGGATGTTTGATGATCGTGATTTAGCACAGTTAAATGCAAAATGCTTGAACTGTTTCTTTTGTGCTTTAAAATCTGAAGACTATATGCGTGTTTCTACTTGTACAACGAGAAAGGAAATCTGGAATAGATTATGTATAACATACGAAGGTACAACTGAAGTCAAACAGTCTAGGTTAAACATCTTGTTACATGATTACGAACTTTTTCGCATGAAACCTAGTGAGACTATTTCAGAAATGTACACAAGGTTCACTCAGATTGTTTCCTCTTTGCATGTTCTAGGTAGAGAACTTACTAACTACGAAAGAGTGAACAAAATTCTTAGATCTTTGCCTGCCTCTTATGATGCTAAGATTACTGCTATTACTGAATCTAAAGATTTAAATACTTACTCTATTGACAGCTTACTTGGATCACTCATTGCTTACGAGCAAGGGGTGAACCAAAGGCAACTTGATGCAGGTGAACGCAAGAAAGAGAAGACAGTGGCACTAAAGGCCAAAGATTCAGATGCTAGCACTTCCGGGTCTGATAGTGATGATGTTGCCTTAATCACAAGGCAATTCAAAAGCTTTCTAAGGAAGAAATATAAGAACTATCAGAAGTGGAACAAGGGTAAGTCCAATAAAAATTTTAAGGGTTCATCTGAATCTGTTTGTTTTGAATGCAGGAAGCCTGGACACATTAAGGCTGATTGTCCTACACTTAAAGCTCACCCAAGCAAGGAGAAGGGTGAGGAGAAACCAAAGTTTAGAAAGGATAAGAAGCAGATTCAGAAGGCGTTGTGGGCAGACTCTACATCTGACTCTTCTGAGACTGAAGCTGAAGAGGAGGAAACAAACTTATGTCTGATGGCTGATGATCACCCTGGTCAGTCAGACCAGGAAGAGGTATGTGAGCTGACTTACGATCAATTATTTGAAGTTTCTGAAAGAATTCATACATCGTATAGGAAGCTTAAGAAAACTCATGCTAGTTTGAAATTAGATTACTTAACTTTGCAAAAAGAGCATGATTCTGTAGTTAAAGATCATTCCACACTTGATTCAAATCACATGTCTTTGCTTGATGAATTCGATGAGTTGAATAGAAAATATTCTGATTTAGTTTCTGAGCATGATTCATTGAAAACTACGCATGTGGACTTAGAAAGAGCTTTTAAAGAGTTAGATATAATGGCATGTGAAGTAGAAAGTAGCAATGGAACCTTGAAATTTGAAATTGCAAGTTTAAAGAAAGAAAATGAGTTTTTGAAGGTAAAGATCAGTGCTTTTGAAAAGAATAAAACACCGCCTACTTTTGAACAGTTTTATGCACCGCCACCTTTTGAAAAATCTGTTGCAAGTTCTTCAAAGTATGTTTCATATACATCTAGGAAGAGGCATTATCATCCACGTAGATTAGTTAACCCTTTTCCTGGTGTTAGATTTTTTTCATGTGGCATGTTAGGACATATTTCCCACACCTGCACTGTTCACCGTAGTACACATTGAGTGTGGAAACCCAAACTGCCTGTTTCACAGCACAGCACGCATACATTGCATTCTTCTTTTCATAAGAAAGAACCCAAACCTGTTTGGGTTCTTAAGACTGACGTTTGATACTTTTGTAGGTGTGCTCTCACACAAGACCTCGTGAGAGTATGTGGTACCTGGACAGCGGATGTTCTAGACATATGACAGGAGATGCAAATCAGTTCATTTCACTGAAGGCCAGAGCTAGAGGCAAGGTTACACTTGGAGATAACACCACCAGGAAGGTGGTAGGCTCAGGTATAATTGGTGATTCCAAGAATTTTATGATTGATAATGTTTTGCTTGTAGATGAACTTAAACACAACTTGCTGAGCATCAGTCAACTCTGTGACAAGGGATACAGCATCAAATTCCTGCCCACTGGCTGCATTTTAAGCTTAAATGATGAAGTTATTTTGCAGGGACAAAGGATCAACAACGTCTACAAGCTGGATGTAAGTAACATTAAATCTGATAATTCAATTTGCTTAAAAACTGCTACTGATGAGTCTTGGTTATGGCATAGGAGATTGTGTCATGCCAGTATGAAAACTCTTAGGAGAGTCACCCAAAAGGACTTAGTTAGAGGTGTGCCCAAGCTTAAGTTCACTAAGGATCACCTGTGTGATGCCTATCAGTTGGGGAAGCAAGTCCAGTCCTCTTTTCACTCTGTTAAGGACATTAGCACCTCTAGACCTTTAGAAGTTCTTCACATGGACCTCTTTGGACCCATTAGCACTGTCAGCTTAGGGGGGAGAGCCTAGGGTTTTGTGATTGTAGATGATTATTCGAGGTTCACTTGGGTTAAGTTTTTGTCACATAAATCTGAGTCATTTGATGAGTTTAGATCTTTCTCTACTTGGATTCAGAAGAAGTTAGGATGTGAGATTATTACCATCCATAGTGATCACGGAGGGGAGTTTGAAAATGAAAGATTTGAAAGTTTTTGTGAGGATCATGGGATTAGTCACAATTTTTCAGCTCCTAGGACCCCTCAGCAGAACGGGGTAGCTGAAAGGAAGAACAGGACCTTAGTGGAAGCCGCTAGAGCCATGCTTGCCGAGTATTCACTTCCAAAATACTTTTGGGCTGAAGCGGTGAACACTGCCTGTTATGTGCTGAATAGGGTGAATGTGAGAGTCAAACTGAACAAGACACCTTATGAGATCATTAAGGGTAGAACTCCAAATCTGTCCCACCTCCATGTCTTTGGCTGTAAGGTTTTCATTCTGAACAACGGGAAGTCACCCTTAGGAAAAGGGGTATAATCAGATAGAAGGGATTGATTTTGAGGAGACTTTTGCCCCTGTAGCTAGATTGGAAGCCATTAGAGTGCTACTAGCCTTTTCCTGTTATAAGGGATTTAAGCTGTTTCAAATGGATGTTAAGAGTGTTTTTTTAAATGGGATAATTAAAGAAGATGTTTTTGTAGAACAACCCCCAGGTTTTGAGATTTCCCAATATCCAAGTCATGTCTATAAATTAAAAAAGGCCTTATATGGATTGAAATAGGCACCCAGAGCTTGGTATGAGAGGCTTAGCACATTCCTGTTAGAAAGAGAGTTTGTTAAGGGGAGCGTAGACACCACCCTTTTTCTGAGGAGATTAGGAGATGACTTACTCATTGTCCAGATCTATGTTGATGATATAATTTTTGGATCTTCTGATAAATATTTATGTGAAGAGTTTTCTAAAACAATGAGTAAGGAGTTTGAGATGAGTATGATGGGAGAATTGTCCTACTTTTTGGGGTTTAGCATAAGGCAAACGGATGATGGAACCTTTCTCAATCAATCAAAATACACTAAGGACATTTTGAAGAAATATGAAATGGACAAAGCCAAGCCAATCAATACTCCCATGCCCTCCTCAGTTCAGTTAGATAAGGATTCAAATGGAAAATCTGTTGATCAGAATAAGTATAGAGGGATAATAGGTTCACTACTTTACCTGACTGCTAGCCGACCTGATATCATGTTTAGTGTCTGTATTTGTGCTAGGTTTCAGGCTGATCCTAAAGAGTCCCACCTGACTGCTGTTAAGAGAATTCTTAGATATCTTTTAGGGACCCCAAACCTAGGAATTTGGTACCCTAGGCACAGCACCTCGTTTGAGATCATTGGATATTCTGATTCTGACTTTACGGGGTGTAAGGTGGATAGGAAGAGTACTTCTGGGACTTGTCAATTCATAGGACAGTCGTTAGTCTCCTGGTCCAGTAGAAAACAGAACTCAGTTGCACTTTCCACTGCTGAAGCTGAGTACATTGCCTTATGGAGTTGTGTGGCCCAAGTGAACTTCTGCCACCACCTTATCAGCTTCTTTGGTCCCTGTGCACCTTAGCCATATTTGATCGAAAGTACATCAATATAATATGTTATTGACAAATGTATATCACAATACTCTCTTCCTGATTTGAGCAGTTAATGACTTATCTACCGGTAATTTTCTTTCTTTGAAGTAGTCAACGAAAGGTTGCCTCCAGTCATCTTCTTCTTCGACATCTAAACAGTGCCACCATGATTCTGAAGCTTGGCTAGCCTTGCATCAATGCCACCATGATTCTGAAGCTTGGCTAGCCGTGCATCTTCTCTTAGGAGCTTTACTTTCTTCAGGTTGATATTTAAGATCGACTAGTTGAGGAGGTTGAGGATCAACTGGAGTTGTATCCTGCTGCCATGAGCTTGGTATTCCCTCTGCCTGTGGGAGTTGTAATAGTGCTGGCTCTAGGACCCGACGACTGTGAACCATAATTATTATAGGCCACCCGTCATCCATATTTGCCATTTCTTTAGCTAATTTGGCTAGGCAATCAGCTTTACTATTTTGGGCTTGGGGAACTTGAGCTAATTTGATGATCAAAATTTGCTTCATAAGCTTGAGAACTCGTCAATGATAATAGGCTAACTCGAACTTAGTGATTTTGTAAACTCCCAATACTTGATTTATAACAAGTTGAGAATCACCAAAGATTTAAAGATTTCATATTCTGACATTAATGACAATCTCCAGTCCTGCTATTAGAGCTTCATACTCCACCTCATTATTGGTCTGAGGCTCAGTCAAGCTGAATGAGAATCTCATTAAGCCTCCCTCAGGTGATACAAAAATGAGACAAATTCCAACTTGAGCTTTTACCAGATTTGGAGGTCGGGCAAGTTTAATCGATAATGCCCTGTTGAAATACATCTCCCAAAATTATAGTTTCTCCTCTTCCTTGACCTGCATGATTTGTTTATCAGGCAAATCATCATTAAGTGGAGAGTCTATTGGGATTGAATGTGTGGCGAGGAAATCTGCCAAAGCTTGTCCCTTTACCACCTTCTGTGGCATGTACATGATATCAAATTGTAGTAATATGACTGCCCACTTGGCTAAGCGGCCTGTCAATGCTGGTCTTGTCATCAAGAACTTCAGTGGATCAATCTTTGATATCAAAGTGATCATATGAGATAGCATGTAATGGCAGAGTTTCTGGACTACAAAAATCAACGCCAGACAATGTTTCTCAATCGAAGAATATCGCATTTCTGCTCCAATCAACCTTCGACTAATATAGTAAAGTACATAATCTTTTCCTTCTTCATTATGCTGGGCCAATAATGCTCTGAGGGACTCTGCTAATGCTACCGTATATAGTATAAGAGGCTTCCCCGAAATTAGTGCCACGAGAATGGGTGAATTCAACAAGTATCTTTTAATATTGTTGAATATTCCTGATATTCTTCATCCCATTTGAAATAAATGTCTTTCTTCATCAACTTTGAAAATGGCTGGCACCTACCCGATAGATTCGATATTAATCGCTAAATGAATGCAGTTGTCCTTACAAGGAGCAAAGTTTACAAAGGTGCTTTGGTGGCGACATATCCATGATTGCTTTGATTTTGTTGTGGTTAATTTCAATACCTTAGTGACGAACAACGTACCCCAAGAATTTATTGGAGGAGACCCCGAAAGCACATTTGAGAGGATTCATCTTCAGATCAAACTTTCTAATCCTCTCAAATTTAATCCTCACGTCATTTAAGTGATCTCTACGATCCATACTCTGAACGACCAGGTTGTCTACATAACACTCAACCTTTTGATGTATCAACTCATCAAATATACATGTCATTACCCATTGGTAGGTGGAACCAGCATTCTTTAAACTAAAGGGTATGACCGTGTAGTAGAAAAATCCGATGGGCATTCTGAATGATGTACACTTTTCATCTTTGGATGCCATCTTGCTCTGATTGTAGCCTGACGATCTGTCCATAAATAAGAATATGTCATAGTCGGACGTGTTATCCATTAGTAGTTACGATACAGGGAGCGGAAAGTCATTTTTTGGACATGCCTTATTGAGGTCCCAAAAGTCGATACAAATACGGATTTGACCGTTCTTCTTCTTTACAGGGATAATATTAGCGATCCATTCGGCATATTTTTCTTATCAAATAAAACCCTCTTCTATAAGCTTCTTCATCTTTGCAATTACCTGCTCCTCAATCTCCAATCTCATTCTCCTTGGAGCTTGTTTGATAGGTGCTACATCTAGTTTAATTGCCAACCTTTGAACTGCTACATCAGGGGATAAGCTTGACATTTTAGCATATATCCAGGCAAAGTAGTCCCTGAATTCATAGAGGAGTTTTTTTATTTCCTCAACTTGCTCTTCGGATATAAGGGCAAGGTTGGGCGAGGGCCTTCTTCAATCTGAGAGGATATAGTTGCAAAGTGATGGGATTTCTTGGAGGATTCTTCAAGAGGTCGACCATTGAGAATATTGTCTATAAGGGTCTTCTTTGGGACCCACTTTTGATGAATTTCTTTAATAATGGATTTTTAGGGGTACACACTAGATGTAATACCATTCTTTTGCATATAATTTTTCTCTAGTGATGTTGCTCTCTATATTTATTTTCCCTTATGTCAAGACCTTTCAGCTGTGGATTCTTGGATATGCGTCCAGGTTTCATGCCCCGACGCTCACAGTCATAATAGATGGGTGCTTTTTCCTCTATCAGGACCTTTCAGTGATGACTTTTTGGATATAGAGAACAACTATCACATCCTGATGTTCAGCATATATAATTCAGTATTATCATTATTATTTTTTGTTGCTACTATAGCACTTTGACGACTAGCCAAAGATGGAAAGAGAAACTAAACCCTAGAGGAGTTTTAACGGTTTAAGTTTTGGGGTAAATTTTGGAAGGCAGATGGGTTTGTAGATAAGATACTACCCAGAGATTTTGCCCTCATTTTGCGAGGACTTTATAATCTGAGTTTTGGTTTCCTATAGGCACAATCCCCTATAGTTAATTACCCCTCTCGATAACGAGAGAGAACTTTTGATTAAGGCTAGTCATCAATCAGATACATAGAAATATGTGCATCTGGCATATAGAAGCAGCATGGACTTTGGGTATTGGAAAATTTGGAGATTTGATATTTAAAATTGAAAATTTCACCATCTTGCACTTAAAGAGGATAGTGGGGGAATGGATGATGGACCCGATCAGGATCCTATGGTCCGTCATCCCAGACCATCGTGGACCCTGGTATACTTAGTCAGAGGAGGTAGTCGACCCAACTTGACAGAAGGATCCTTGTCAGCAGCCATGGGTTACTTTGTCTAAAGGTACCTTGTAGACCTGGGGTGAATGTTTGTCTAAGGAGAAAATTTTGAATCAACCTTAGCTAACAGAGGGCTTTGTGTCCTATTGATTCATATCTCAAGGATTTAATGCTACTAAGGAACATATTGGCTCTTGTCATAACTGTTATTTCACGGTGCCATTTGGCGGCAGAACCACTCAGTTCAGAGGGCCCCGGGTCATAATCGTTTACCTGTAGTGCCATATAATGGCAAAATTGTAGACTAGAGGACACATATCACATCCTTACTGGCAGGAGATTATTTGAGAATGGATCCTAGTGATATTTTTGTCTAGGCATTAGCTCTATGTGAGTTGAAGTAAATTTTAATTTATCCACCTTGATAAACTGTTGTGGATGATAGATGGACTTTTGTTTAAGTGATTTGATGGATTATTTTAATTTTAAATATTTTTTTATTTTGAAATTTCTAGAATTTGGATTTTTATGGGTATTTTGGTGGTGTTTTGAATTATTTGGAATTGGCCCCTCCAGTTGAGATTTGAATTCAACGTGGCCATCATCGGGATGTTTAGGATCATTTCCATTTATGGATTGAACCTTGTCGACTCTATCGAGCTGTCGATAGAGGATCAAGTTTCATAGGCTTCATAGTTTTATTTATGAATTTCTTTTATCATAGACCTTGAAGGCCTAATATAAATGTATTAAACAGATATCTTAGTCGACACCTTGATTGTATATCTGTTTGATAATTCGAGCCATGTCAACTCCTATCTATCCATGCAGAAGGATCAGGCTTGAACTTGGGTTCATTTATTGACCCGCGTAGCATCCCTAGACGTCACGTGTATACCCGTAACATGTTCACTGGGGCCCATACGGGTGTTTGAGGGTATATTATAATTATTAGTCAAACCTTTTCTACTCCTATTTACCTGCTTAAAAGGATTGCATTTAAATTTATTGACTCGTGTAGCATCCCTAAACGTCACATGTGTACCAATAACATACTCACCGAGGCCCATACGGGTGTTTTAGGGGCATTTTATAATTATTTGTTGAACCTTGTCGACTCCAATTTACATGCTTAGAAGGATCAGGTTCAAACTACATTCATTTATTGACCCACATAGCATCCCTAGATGCCACGTGTGTACCAATAATATGCTCATCGGGGCCCATGCAGGTTTAATGATTATAATTACCCCTTTTGTGTGCCTATATGTATACAAATTAAGATGCATGTGCGGGGATATTTTTGGGATATTTCAGTTGTGCAGGCAACTATCATTTGAATATGTGTGATGCTCTATTTGGGAACTTGTAGATGCCTTCTATTTGCTTGTATGCATATTACGGATCTAGTTGTGTCATACTATGGGTTACCCATTGTTTTGTACAGGTAGACTATCATGCACTTCTTATTTCTTTATGCATGTAAATTATAGTGCACTAACGAATCTCTTGCTTTCATTCATAGATAACTACATTCACATGATGCCTTTATTCGTGATCATTACTTTGCATACAAATCTTCCAGCACCGACCAGAGGTATTTGTATTTGCCATAGTCATTCTATATTTTATTTTTGGATGATACAATGGATGTATGATAGATCTTTTATAACTTCTTATAGGAGCCTACATTTGTTGTGTATCTTCTGCCTTTTCTTACAGTGGAGAAATGTATTTTCCTGTCATTGAGTTGTTATTGACTGCACAAATGTAATAGTGTTTGGTGCGTATTGTATTTATATGTTTGTAGAAAAATATCATCCTCTACATGTAGTCTTAGTGTATTCATAGTGTTACTATGGTTCCCCATATGTGTTTGCAGAATAGTCGTCATATTCATGACACTTCCAATGTTATCGCTTCTTGATAAGCTATGGGAGAATTGATGTGTCCTCTTGAAGTTGAATTGTTATCAATCACAACTAGAGGGCATTAGCCATATAGAAGTTGTATCAATCATCTTAGGTGTCATCTTCAAATCCTCGGCATATGAGTACAACAAGCTGGTTCTTCTTGATGCTTTGAATGACTCAACAAATATATCAATTATATTCTGATCATTTTTTTATAGGTCGAGCATAGTGCAAGTGAATTTTTAAACTTTCCAATTCTTTTGGGAACTTTCAAATTACTAGTTTCAACAGATAAGTGTCGAATAGCCTCAAGAATTTTATAACTTTTGCCATCAATGGAGATTCTGAAAGCTTCTTAGCTATCCATTTAGCAATGGGCCTTAACTTGTTATGGTGCTGATCACGGTTCCCTCCTTTAGCGAATGAATGATTGTTAAGGAACTACACATAATCATCTTCCTCTAAGCCTTCTAATGTCAATATCCCTTTCTTCTTATTAATCACTTTTATAATCATCAGTGCAACATAATCCCTCAGAATTATTAGTGAGATTCTATTTCCCATACTCCTAAGAATTGAAGAGGCAAACACATTCCACTACTTTTTTCATTCTACTTCTTCTCCTTTCGAATGTCACTTGGCACAAACTAGAGTTTCTTAGACATTGTTTCAGACTTCAGACACCTTTGAGATGCATCAAGTGCCTCCAAATCAGGTCTCTTTATTTGAAAGGTTTTCAACATATCTACCATGACTCTTTTGCGTCAAAGTTATTAGAAACACTTTCTCATATTTCAAGCTCAGATTTATTTGTTCTTTTATTTTTCATAGACATGCTACAAGAGAGTTATTTGTTCAAATAGTTCCAACCCTATGATGACGTTCTGTTCATATTCAAGTCAAGTTCAACATGCAAGTTCGATCCAAGTCTGAATTCAAATCAAGTTCTTCTTGGTTGAGTTTGATTCAAGTCCTTTGCAATGTCCATATCAAGTTCAAATCCGAGTCCAATTCTTTGTCATTTGTTGCAAGTCCAAGTTCATGTTCAAGTTTGAGTTCATATTCAATTTGCTCAAATCAAGTTCAAGTCTTTTGTAATTCCTACAAGTTTGCAAGTTTGGTTAATGTTCAATTTGAGTTAAAGTTCTTTATTTGCTAAAACTAGAGTCAAAGTTTGAGTTCAAATTGTCCCAAGTTTGTCCAAATAAAGTTCAAGCCTTGTGCATCTTTAGGTGAACTTTTGGCAGCCTCCAAGTGTCTCCCCCATTTATGACAAATTTTGGGAGTCATAGCCTGCCCGCCACATCAAGAAAGACATGCACGGTCGATTTGTGGGACACCGCGGTCGTAGTCTTCATCCTCCACCAAGCCAAGAAAGGCGTGCATGAGTCTTCAAAATCACCTATTTGAAAAAGCAATTTTTCCCCATGTAAGGGTACTTATATTTTGCCCCGCCATGCTAAGAAAAGCGCGCACAGGGATCACCTACCTCGCCGTAAGCACCGTACCAAGTTCCCTCCCACCATGCTAAGAAAAGCGTGCGTGGGTGATCCCTTAACGCACCAAAAACATCGAAAATAGGATTTTAGAGGGATTACCCGTCTCGCCGCAAGCATCATGACGAGCTTCCTCCCACCGTGCTAAGAAAAGTGAGCATGGGTGGTTTGCTCGCCGCACTACGGGCCCCGAAAATGGGATCTCAAAGTTTGGAGAGCGTTATACTTTTCGTGGTGGAGTTGACGGCGACGATGATGGTGAAGTTTTTATAAATGCATAAGTTACAAAATATAGAATTTCATAAAACCCCCTCTCTCTCTCTCTCTCTCTCTCTCTAGCATTTTTCTATTTTTATTTTCTCATATTTTTTTCTCCTTCTCTCTCTTCTTTTTCTTTTTTTTTAAACATTATTATCATAATAATTATAATCATAATTATAACCACAATGCAATTATAGTTATAATCATAATGTAGTTATGGATATAACTATAATTAATGATAATTACAATTAATAAGCAACTAATAATAGTAATACTGATATCAATAATATAATAATGTTAATAACAGTAATAATAATAAGGCTAAATATTATTAATACTAATATAAAATCTAATATATATATATATATATATATATATATATATATATATATATATATATATATATATATATATATGTATCACCTCTTTTTTGTGAGGGAGGTTAATAAAGGTTAATAGAGGAATATGGCACAGGATAAAGGGCTCGGGTATATAGGCTTAGCTTAGAAGATTTGCTTCTGGTTTGACGAGGAAGAGGGGTTCAGACTGGGTAATGGGTTTACGGCTGCTAGAGTTAGAGGTGTGTAAATCAGTGAGTTGCACAGGGTTGGTCGTATGGAAGATGAGGTGTTGGCACCAGATTGGTTCGGTACACGGAGCTGGGCATTGGTTAGGGAAGATGATGGGTGCAGCTGCAATAGGAGTCCTGGTCCCTGAGTTGAGGTGGAAGAATCGGTCTTGGGTGGAGGAAGAAGGAAGAGATGTTGGGTTTTGGCCTTGGATTCAGGCGAAGTCAAAGGAGGTGGACGTTTCGGGCTTGCGGGAGCCTAGCAAGGAGGCAGAAGAGGCATCGACAGTCACAACCGAAAGCAGGAAAGGGGTCAAAGGTCGGCCGTCCGAATGCAGGTAAGGTCTTTGAATGGGAAGAATATTTTGATGATTTAGGGAGGTAGAAGTTCACGATCTGGAGTTGTTTGATGGCTGAAGGTCAGTCGAATGGAGGAAGTAAATGCAATAGGAGATCGGGCTTGGAGCTTGCAGTAGAGAAAGAACTTCGATCGTTTAGCATGGAAGAGGCGAATATGGAAGAAGAACTGAAAGCTCATTCTTGTCTTCCTTTTATACATCGAGTGCAGCAGCGTCGAGGTGACTGAATCGTGAAATTTGTGCAGGATTTGAGCTAATTTTCTGGAGAAATGACTGGAGCGGTGCCGATTTAGTGAGATATCAGCGAGATTTTGTCAGGATTCGTGGATCCGAAGTGTACGAGGTATGTCTGTGGGATTTTTAACTTCTTCCCTTTTTTTATCTTTATACAGAGGTCAACAGTGAATTAGAGAATGAAAGAGATGGAGGTGGCATAATTAGATTCAATGATTTAGATTCATTTGGGTCAACAGATTTTAGTGAAGCGAGACTTAAAAACTCAACTTATGAAGATAGCTTTAATGATGAAAATTTAGGAGATACTTAATTTTCCTTTTGTGAACTTATTAAAGCTATTGAACTAAGAAAGAAACAATAATAACAACAACAACAACATCAAGCCTTTGTCCCACTACGTGGGGTCAGCTACATGAATCCTTTTTCTCAATTGTGTCATGTTAAAAGCTAAATTAATGTTTAAATCTAATAAAAAATATCATTTCTAATATTTTCTAACCAAGCCTTTTAAGGTCTACATTTACCTTTCTTAACATAAGTAAATCTAAAATTTCTACGTTCATAACTGTGTCATCGGAAGGCCGCCATTTTATGTGACCAAACCATCTAAGGCGACTCACTCTAATCTTATCTTCTACTGGAGCTACTCCAACCTTTTCATGTATATGGTCATTTTGTATCTATCTCTAAGGGTAAAGCCACTCATTCACCTAAGCATCATCATCTCTGCAACACCTAACTTAGTATTATTCTTCTCTTTTAATGGACAACATTTGGCACCATAAAGCATTACAGGTCTCACCACCGTCTTATAGAATTTTCCCTTAAGTTTGAGGGGGACTTTTCTATCACACAACAAGCTCGATGCCTTCCTCCACTTCAACCATCCAACTTGAATTATGCTAATAATATCCCCATCTATTTCAACATCACTCTGAACAATAGATCCAAGATATCTAAAGCGTGTACTCTTATTAATGACTTGATCGCCCAAAGTCATAATCCCTTCAGTAGGTCTATTACTACTAAAATTACACTCCATATATTCAATTTTAGATCTACTCAAGTGAAAACCTTTAGACTCTAAGGTTGACCTCCATAATTCAAGTTTACCTTCAACTCCCTCTCTAGTCTTATCAACAAGAAGAATATCATCAGCAAAAAGCATACACCAAGCTAGGTACATCCTCTTGAAAATGTCTAATGAGAACATCCATGACTAAAGCAAAAAGATAAGGGCTTAAGGCTGATTCTTGATGTAATCCAATCGAAATAGGAAAATACTTAGTCAAACCACCTTATGTTTGAACACAAGTAATAGCTCCTACATACACATCTTTAATTATTTAAATATAAGTGTTATTCTTTTCAAGAACTCTCCATAGCAATTCTCTTGGAACTTTATCATATGCTTTCTCTAAATCAATAAATATCATATGTAGATCCTCCTAATTCTCTCTATATTTATCCATCAAATCTCAATAAATATATGGCTTCCATAGTAGACCTACCCGGCATAAATCCAAATTGATTTTGAGAAACATTAGTATCACGCCGTAACCTATGGTCCATAACTCGCTCCCATAGTTTTAAAGTATGACACATTAACTTAATTCCTCTATAATTCATATAATCTTGTGCATCACTTTTATTCTTAAAAATAAAAATTAATAGTATTAAAAAGTTTAGTAAGGCAAGAAATTTCTTCATCTCTTAAGCATTTTCACACCTTTATTGGAATATCATTAAAGTCCAACAGCTTTTCCATACTTCATTTTCTTTAAAGTCTCTCTAACTTCAATTTTACTAATACGCCAATAAAAATAAAAATCATTATTTTCATTTAGGGTGCTAAGGCCACTAAAGTCAATCATACTTTCGCATTCTTCATTAAAAAGTTTAGCAAAATATCTCATCCACCTTTGTTGAATATCAACTTCTAAGAGAAGTACTTTTTGATCTTCATCCTTAATACACTTCACTTGAACTAAATCCTTACTACTCCTATCTCTTTGTTTGGTTAACTTATACATATATCTTTCTCCCTCCTTAGTATCTAATCTATTATATAAATCATTAAAAGTTAAAATCTTTGCATCGCATATTGCTTTCTTAGATTTCTTACGTGCCTCTTTATATCTTTCCTAATTATCAGAATTTTTACTTCTAAACTAATTTTTACAACAAACCTTCTTATTTTTTATCTTTTCTTGCATATTTGGATTCCACCACCAACTATTTTTATTATTAGGAGTTTTTCCCTTTGATACTCCAAGCACATCTTTTGCAATATTCTTAATATCATTAGCCACTTTTTCTCACATAACATTAGCATCCTCATACACAGACAAAATCTTAAGATCTAAAATTTTACTCTCAAAAATATTTTTGTTAATATTCTTTAAATGCCCCCATCTAATCCTAGAATATTATTTTATTTTATTTTTTTATTTTCTGCCCCTTTATCTTAAAGTTCAAAATTAATAATCAATATTTGGTACATAAATTTTTACTCAAAATAATTTTATAATCTTTGCAATTTAAACGATCTAATTTTTTTATAAGAAAATAATTAATCTGAGTTTTACTATATCCATTTTTATAAGTGATGAGATGCTCATATCTTTTTCTTAAATAAGACATTAGCAATTAGAAAATCATAAGCTAAAGAAAAATCTAATATGATCTTAACACCATCATTTGTCATTTCAAACCCATGGGCACCATAAATATTTTAAAATCATCTACCTCTCTACCAACATGTCTATTTAAATCTCCTCCAATAAAACTCTTTCTTCAAGAGATATTTTTTATATTAATTCATCTAAGTCATTCTAAAATTTTAATTTTAAACCCATATCCAAACCTACTTGAGGAACATAAGCACTTATAATATTAATAATCTTAGCATCAACAATAATCTTTAAAGCTATAATTTTATCTTCAATTCTAACTGTCAATCTCTTTAGCCTTCTCTCCTCACCATATTTATCTTCCTATGAATCATAATATCTATTAATTTCATTAATTTTTCTGTAAGAGAACCTATATTCTAAGTTTCCATTCTAATTTTAGTTTCATGGATTAGTTTATTTGCCCACATCCGTCGTTGATGTGGGAACCCTTGCCTATTTAACACTACACTTGGGCGCCGATGCAGTGGCTCTTGCACACTTGTCGCTATAGTCAAGCCATACAACACGTTACTTCTAGGGGATACCCTAGCATTAACACAATTTTTTAAAGGATTTATGTCATGATTATTCGACAAGTTTTATATTGATTGTCGACTAGCTAACGCAACCCTCCACTTTTCTCATCCAGGACTTGAGACCTGGCAATGGTAGTGTTAAACTAAGAAAGAAAACATTATTAAATTCATATTTGTATTATGAGTATGTTTTCTTTTTTTTATATCAGTTAGTATAAAGTGTCACAATCTTACTATAATTGGTGGTGTGTTCTAATGAAATCTATTAATATGTTTTGCTTATTTACTTCATATTATGTGCATAATTATGACGAGTATTTTATATTTATTTTATTTTCAGAGCTTCAACAATTGGAGATAGAAACTATAAGATCTCAACATTTTTTTTGTTCATTTCATTTTTAACAGTTTCACATGGTAGAGAAAGAGAACTGAAGATTGTATGCATTTCTCAACGCCCAAGCCACAATAGAGGCTTGACAATACATAAGCATTTCTCCCCCAATGTAATATTGTTTGGTTATCCTATGAGGGAACTAGGAGCCGCGAGATGGCCAGACTACCTCGTGCGGGAACCTAGAGCCACAAGGTGTGTCAATTGGCAGTGTTGTTATTACAGTTACTCTCCTTTTATTAGATTAGTTATAAATCTTGCTTAAGTTATTTGTGAAATATTTATTTATGTTTTATAAACATAATTAATGTCACATTTGTGTTATGTATTATTATTTATATTTTGTAGACTAAGCTGATGTTCACCTAATATGAAACTATGCTATTATTAAAGAAAATCAATCTTATATGCTGATGTGGAGGTTAATACAATTTAGTTGTATTGCATTATTAGTTTGTTTTTAGTTGTCAATACAATTCAATGAAATTCATAAGAATTGTAGGATGTTAAATGGCTACAGAGGTGAAGCTAATTTTATTAATTTTTAATAATATTATTATTTATTACATCATCCGATTGTCGAACCGTGAACCTCTTATTCTGCCGGTTCGTTGTCCGGTCCGATTTTCACAATCTTGATAAAATGAAGTATATATAAATAATTACATGCTCTATAGATTTTTAATTAGTTGGATAATTAAGAGATTATTTTCAAGGATATTGATCTTAATTTCATAATTAATTATTTTGTTGAAATATTTCATCTATCTATATAATTAATGATTATATTATAAAACTTCTAAAAATTTAAATTTATTTTGATGGCTACAATAATGAAGAAAAAAAATCAAAGAGCTTATAAAGAGCCACAAACCAGATAAAATATGTGCAAATATCTTTAAAAATTTTACAGTTAAAGCATATATGCATAAAATTTAAAGTATGAATTATTTTTCCTAATTATATAAAATCTTTACAATTCACAATTAAGGCTTATTATTTGGGGAAGTGTTGCGATCTTTAAATTATCACATGTACTAACTATTTATTATTATTATTATTATTATTCTCATTATTAAGTCTATTCTTTTTTATTGTGCTTTCTATTATATATATATATATATATATATATATATATACACACACACACACACACACACATACATACATATGTATGTGTGTGTGCGCACATGTGATGAAGTCCTTCCAATTCTTTGCTTTTTAATAGTAAGCATACATGCATGCTTTCTTGCCTATTTTATTTTCTATGCAATTTGTTTAGGGTTTTTTTCTCCTTAATTTTGCATCAATCGTCTTTGGTGGCATCATCCTTATGGTTCAGATGCTACTACACTAGAAAATATTTTTCCAAAGCATAAAGTCTTTTTTTTTTTTTTTGCTCTATACTTTTGTTTTTTATGTTCATGGGCATAATCACCCAAGCGAAATGATTAGCTAACAAAATAGAGATACTATTTTTAAATTTATTTAAATTATGAGAGACTATAAATTATGTCTATCACATTAAATTATGTCAAATTAAAAATCAAGTTTTATTACATTCCAAATTTTAAAATCTTGTTTATTAGATAGTATTACACAAGTAGAATAAAAGTAAGTTTGTAATGCATCTAGCCTAGGTATATTTAAGTCTTCACTATTACATATTCCATCTTTGGCATCATCCATGCTCTCTTCTCTACCAAAAGAATTGTAGCTTTCATCTCTTTATTTCTCATGCTCATCTTCTTCACTTCAAGATATATTACTCAATTGCTAAATTTCTTGCATATAAAATTGCTCAATTTATTTTTGAAGGTGTGCGCTTTTTTCTCCAATATTTTATGCTCTTGTAATGCACATCGCCTAGGCCAACAAAGTCATTATAAAGACAATCTATATTATGCTAAGCCAAGCTTGGCCTGTTGAAACCATAGCCAAGCCAACGCTAATATAGCCTATACAAATTAAATTAAATCAAGCAAATAAAAACTTGCAAATTAAAGTCAAACTTGGCCAATATATTCCGAACTAAGTTCACAATAAATAAAGTAATCCAAATATAGCTTAAAATTAGCCTAGGTAAGCTAAGTTAAGCAAATTCAAGCAAAGATAAAGTATATCAAGTTAATCCTTTTTCTTTTTAATTCAAAATAAGCTAAGTCTATTATAGTAACAAAAATAAAGTCAAACTATGACAAGTCAACTCATGCCAAAAAAGATCAAGCTAAGAGGCAAGGGTTTTTCCGGATGACGTGGCTGCAATTTCTCTCCTGATGTCTCTCTCTCTCTCTCTGCCCTTCATTATAGCTCTTTTTTTTTGTTGGAAATTAGACATAACAGCTGCAATTTTTTTTTTTAATATTAAGGTAGAGATGTGTTGCATAAAAAGATTTGGTAAAATTATTTTGCAATAAATTAATTAACTAATAAAAATTTTAAATAAATCTTAGCAAGTAAATTAATTAATTTAATAAGGTTAACTATAAAATTTTTTATTATTTATGATTTTCTTTAACTAAATGTGAATCATTATGTCAAATTAATTTAATAAACAATTAATTTAGAAATAGGTAGAATATTATCTTATAATTTAAATATAATTAATCTAAATATAATTTAAAATTAAGACTTATTTCAAATAAAATATTCCTAAGTATAAAATTAATTTATTTGAACTCAATTCATTAACATTCTTAATTTCTGAATGAATGATAAGATAGAGAGTGATATATCTATTCCTTTTTAAGGGGATCAAATAAATATTTGGTTGTATTTTTTTAATTTTTAATTAAAAAAACATCTCATGATTTGTGATTACATTAAAGAAAAATGATATTTTGAGAGTAATTTAATGATTAGTACTAATTTGTGCCCCCATTAAAAAAAATTTCTGGCTCCACCCCTGCTAAGAGGAGCAAAGAAAAATGTCAAATTAAATCAAAACATACAAAAACAAGTAATGTCGATCCAAAGACAAGTTATTTTAAGGTTTGTCGAACTTGGCCTAGTGAAACAATAGACCAACCAACTCAAGCCTAGTCTTGACAAGCTAAGTCAACAATTTAAATTTAGCCAATACAACATAAATATAGTCAATATAATCTAAACTCACAATAGCTAAAATAAAGCTAAATGAAGCCTACATTAGCCTAAGCTAAGCTAGTTCAAGCCAAGACAAGCAGTGTAAACTGAAGTTAATTGTAGCTTTATAAAATTAAGTTAAGCCAAGCCTACTATGATCTAACCAAAATAAAATCAAGCTATCATAAGCCATCTCATGCTGCAAACAAGTCAAGCCATATCGAGAAGAGCTAAGAAAACAAACAAATGCCAAGTTAAACCAAAATATACAAAGGCAAGCAAAGTCGTTTAAAAAAAAGACTATGTTAAACTTGTTGAAACGGCTGGATCAGAAGACTTTTACCTGCATAGATTAGCAGAAAGCAAGAAAAGGATAGAAGGCATATTCAGGAAGAAGAAGAGGATGACATAAACTTCATACTATTCCATTACAATGCTCAGCTATTACACGCATATGTATGCAGTGGTTAGTTATAAAGTAGCGATCCTGATTAAGCAGCAGGGATCAAATGGTGAATGCGAGACCGTACAGGAGCAATGCAGAGAAAGTGGAGAGGCAATGCAATAAGTGAGCCGACTTATAAAGCTGCATATCACTTCTTCTTATCAGCCCCCCTCAAGATAACAATAGGTGGGAGTATTGTTATCTTGTCCCGCAAGTGAGCGTGTCGAGCAAGACTCAAAGCTTTGGTAAAAATGTCTGCAGGTTGATCTTGGGAGCATATGTGATGAACAGAAATATACTGAGATCGAATACAGTCCCTTATGAAATGAATAGTCAATTTCAATGTGCTTTGTGCGAGCATGGAATATAGGATTATTAGCCAAGGCAAGCGCCGAAACATTGTCACAAAAGAGCTTAGTGGGTGTGACTAGAGGGATTTGAAATTCTGAAAGAAGATGTCGAAGCCAAATAATGTCACAAGCCGCAGTGGACATAGCCCGGTATTCGGCTTCCGTTGAAGAGCGAGCAACAGATGATTGCTTCTTGACTGTCCAGGAGACGAGTGTTGTGCCTAAGAAAGCACAATAACCGGTGATGGAGTGACGATCAGTGTGGTCCGTGACCCAGTCAGAGTCTGCAAATGCGGTTAGCACAAGGGAAGAAGACCGGATAGGTAAACCAAGAGATAATGTGCCTTTAACGTAGCGGAGAACCCTTTTAAGTAGCTGAAAATGTGACTGAAGCGGAGAGTGCATATGTTGACAGAGGTAGTTTACTGCATAGGAAAGATCCGGTCTAGTAATTGTCAGGTACTGAAGGGCGCCAGTGAGCTGACGATAGTATTCGGGACGTTCGTATGCAGCAGCAGAGTCAGTTGCGCTTGGTAATTTGGTAGGAAGAGGGGTACTGACAGGTTTACAATATGTGATACATGCCTTAAAGAGAATATCAGATGCATAAGCGGATTGAGCAAGATGAATGCCATCTGATATTGCCGTAACCTGCAGGCCAAGAAATTGGCTCAACCCGCCCAGATTGCGAATGGAAAACTGAAGCTGTAGAGCAGCTAAGAGATCGTCAATCGCTGGCTTAGAGGTGCCTGTGAGTAAAATGTCATCAACGTATACAAGAATGTATAAGTGCACTGATGTTTGATGAAACAGTAGACGAGAAGGATCAACTGAGCTAGACCGAAACCCATATTGTATAAGAAAGGAGGTAAACATGGAGAACCACTGACGAGGTGCCTGTTTGAGACCATAAATGGCCTTCTTGAGAAGACAAACATGATCTGGAAATTGTTTGTCGATGAAGCCCGGTGGTTGCTTCATATAGACAACTTCTTGTAGTGGTCCATGAAGAAATGCATTTGAAACATCCAATTGGAAGATAGGTCATTTATTTGTCACAGCAATAGTTAATAGAGTACGAATAGTTGGAAATTTGGCAACAGGAGAAAAAGTTTCATTATAGTCTAAGCCATACTCTTGCTTGAAGCCTTGAGCCACAAGTCTAGCTTTATAGCGTGCTACTGAACCATTAGCATGGTATTTGGTCTTGAAGAGCCATTTACAGCCCAAAACATTGAGATTTGAATTGAAAGGAACAAGGACCCAAGTGCTTTGTTTTTGAAGTGCTTCAAATTCATTGCTCATGGCCTCTCTCCAAATAGAATGCTGGTTGGCTTGAGTAAAGCCAGTGGGTTTGGTTGGGATCACATTGTGATGTAGATCAAGGATTTGTCTCGGTTTGAGGGTACCTTTTTGTGCTCTTGTGACCATGGTGTGCCATGGGATAGTGGAATGAATGGGAAGTATGATATTGGTGATATTATTGGCCGGTGGAGCTAGTTGAGTGGAAGTGGAACTAATGGAGTCAGCTGGCTAAGCAGTAGAGCTGGGATGATGAGAAGGTTGTTCTGTAGCCAGAAAAGGTTGGTTAGATGGAGAGGGAATTAGGGAGGATACAGGCACAAGTGTGGATGGTAAAACATTGAGAGGGGATTCAGTAGGTGGAGGTGTTATTAAAGGTGTAGAGGTACGAAGAGGAAAAATATGCTCATGAAAATGAACATGGCGGGATGTATAAATTTTGTGGGAGCTGAGATCAAGACATTTGTAACCCTTTGAGTGAGAAGCATAACCAAGGAAAATGCACGGAGTGGAACGAGGAGCAAGTTTGTGAGAAAGTTGAGTGGGTAACCAGGGATAACATAGGCATCCAAAAACACGAAGGTGGAGATAGTTTGGTGAATGATTATAGAGGAGTTCATATGGGGAATGCTTATTTGTGGTGGGAGTAGGAAGCCGATTAATTAAATAAACAGTAGTAAATAGAGTGTCGACCCAAAATTTGGAGGGTACATTGGCATGAAAAAGCAAGGCCCTCATGGTTTCAAGTAAATGTCTATGTTTGCGTTCAGCAACCCCATTTTATTGGGGTGTGTAAGGACAAGATTGTTGATGAACAATACCACAATGGTGTAGGTGAGCTAGAAATTGCTTATTGACATATTCACCTCCACCGTCGGTGCGTAGAGTTTTGATCGGTTTTTGGAACTATTTTTCCACAAGTTTTTGAAAATGTAAAAATTTAGAGAAAACATCTGATTTATGATGTATAGGGTACACCCATGAGTAGCGACTATAATCATCAATAAAGATAACATAGAAACGATATGATTGCATTGATAAAGTGGGGGAAGGACCCCATACATCACTATGAATAAGTTCTAAGCATTGATGAGACAAGGTGCTAGATAAGGAAAATGAAAGCCTATTACACTTTGCCTTAGCACAGGCAGTACAATGAGAAGAAACAGAACTATTGCTAAGAGGTAAAACTGAAGATAATAGATGATGGATGGATGTAGATGGATGCCCAAGCCGCTAATGCTAGAGAGACTTCGACGGTGGGAAGGCAACCAGTGCTGTAGTGGAGATTGACGAGACAGGAGTGGATTGGGGAAGCTTAACTGGGTAGAGACCATGTTGATTGGGCCCTCGGAGAAGAAGACGATTGGTCCGAGAGTCCTTAATAGCAAACCCATGAGCATCAAGCAACACAAAACAGGCATTATCATTAGTGAGCTTATGTATAGAAAGTAGATTGTGGGAGAGGTTAGGAACGTGAAGAATTTTGGGTAATAGAAGCTTACGGGAGGGTGCTGGAAGCAAACCGTGACCTGTGTTAGCTATAGGAAGTTGTTGGCCATTACCTACATGAACCTGAGAGGATCCGGTGTAGGGCTGTATATTTTGAAGCTGAGCTGAATGTGCAGTAAGGTGTTCTGTAGCACCGGAATCCATAAACCAATCAGCAAGTGGCGAAGTATCAGTTGCAACATAGGCTTGCGGAGGAGTGTTGTAGGAAGTATCATGGCGATACCAACAGGAGATGGCAGAATGCCCAGGCTTTCCACAGATCTGGCAATCAATGTTTGGGCGGGATCGTCGTCCGCCACGGGTGAATGGGGCATGCCCAGGTGTAGACCGAGGAGATCCACAAGTAGATGATTGACGGACTCGATAGTTGGACGAGAATGAAGAACGTCCACGGGAAGAACCGCGAGTAGCGGCTAACGCATAGTTTGAGTCCGCTGAAGGAGTGAGAGAAGCAGCTCGGCCAGTATCAGTGGAAATGTGGAGCTCTTCACTGCAGAGCAGGGCATAGAAGTCATCCAATGTAATGGGTTGTAGCTGATTGCGTATAACTGCTTTGAAGGACTAATATGTGGGAGGTAGACCATTCAAGGTATATAGTATAATGTCCTCAGTATCAATGGGCGCACCAGCAGCTGCAAGTGCATCAACCTTGGATTTAATATCAGACAGATACTGGAACATGGATTTATCACCTAAGTGCAATTGATGCATCTCATTTTTGAGTTGTAGAAGATGAGCTCGATTGGTAGACTGCAAGCATAATTCCAAGGTTGTCCAGATTTGATGCGTGGACTCCAGGTTGAGTATATACGGTAGTAGAGATGGATAAACAGTTGAATAAATGGTGGAGGCCAGGTGTTGGTCAGTGAGCTTCCACTCTATGAAGGAAGGATGAAGAGTAACCAAACCATCTGAGGAGCGAACATATTGTTCTGGTTTAGAAATAGTTCCTGTCAAATAACCTTCATAATTGTTGGCTTCGAACAACCGTAAAAGTTGAGATTTCCATATCAAGTGATTCTCAGTGGTGAGCTGAACAGTAACCATGGTCTTGATATTCGCCATAAAAAATTTAAGTTGGGCAGGGATGAGAACGGATGGAGATGCAACAGCAGCATCCGAGATCGCCGTCGGGAATGAAGTAGAAGAGTTTGCATGGCAAGGAATAGAGGATGCAGAGAAAGAAAGAAAAAAAAATAGAACTAGTTCTCTGATACCATGTTGAAACGGCTGGATCAGAAGACTTTTACCTGCATAGATTAGCAAAAAGCAAGAAAAGGATAGAAGGCATATTCAGGAAGAAGAAGAGGATGACAGAAGCTTCATACTGTTCCATTGCAATGCTCAGCTATTACACGCATATGTATATAGTGGTTAGTTATAAAGTAGCGATCCTGATTAAGCAGCAGGGATCAAATGGTGAATGCGAGACCGTACAGGAGCAATGCAGAGAAAGTGGAGAGGCAATGCAATAAGTGAGCCGACTTATAAAGCTGCATATCACTTCTTCTTATCAAAACTAAGTCAAAGCACGATCTAATAAAAAATAGCAAAACCAACACTAATTTAGATTAGCAAGCTAAATCAAGCTAAACCATACTTATAAAGCTAAGTCAAACCAAAATTTAAGTTTAAATTTAGCCAATTCAAGCTAAACTTAGAATATTTAAAGTCAATACAAATATTAACCTAAACTAGCTTAGACAGGTAAGGCTAAGTTAAGCAAATACAAACACACTGAATAATACTTAATACTCCAACGAAACACGATAAATTTCTTATAGGCTCCTTGATCAAGAACGAATCTCAAAATATATTCAAGCTGAAAGCTTTCAAAATTAAATTTGGGGCCATTCAAACTCCAATTTCAGCAAACTTATAGTCAAATTGAGCGACTCAGCGAGATGAATCCGACGACATCAAAATCGGTCGAATCTCATGGCAAGTTTTCCACTTTTTTATTATGTAAATCCCAAATTTACTAAATCCGGTCTACGATATTTGGCTAAAGAAGCGAAAAATTGTTACCATCATAGTGAGCGAGCTTCTGTTGTCACTTCCAATCAATAGGAATGGCAAAATGCCGTGACTTCCGATCCAACATCTTCAATGGTGGCGAAGAAGAGGAAATGCAAACCCTAGTCAGGCCTAAGGCTATCGGAGAAGGTAAATTGTCAAAATAAATAAAAAATAAAAAATAAAAAGGTAAATTGTCAAAATCATTAGACAATATAAAAAAAGAAAATGTCTTATTAAACTTACACGACTCGTGCGTTTAAAATCTAAAAATTCCATTATGAAGAGAGTATGTTCTTTGACTGATGCAGCTTATTTTGATTTGTTGATTTGGTTGGAAACTCTTGGACTTTCGATCAAGAAAAATTTATGTTAAATCGTTCAAAAGTTCAAAAAAAAAAAATCTGTATTTGAAATATCAACTTAATACATATACACGCATTTAGTTTTGAAGAATAAATTAAACTAACATAATTTAAAAGGAAAAAAAAAACATTTTCAGCAATTCCAACAAATATATTAATTTCCTTAAGAATTTATCTGCTTAAATCATTATGTTCTCATCTTCATGCTGATCTACCAAGTATATTTAACACAAACTCCCATAGCTCAAAGGAGCAAGATGATTAATGTACATATAGATTCAAAAAAACTTCAAAAAACTGTTTTCAATCATCGATAAATCATAGATTGATTTTAGTTTAATAAAATTTACAATTATTATAATTAAAAATATTAATTAAAATTTTATTTGAGATAGCTTTCGATTACTTTTTTTTCCATTATTTTTAACTTTTAAGGATTTTTTGTGCTAAAAAACTATTATAAAAAACAGTAAAAAAATTATCCCCAACGAAGCCTATGAGCAAGTTGGGGATGCAATTGAAATCATTAGATGGGAGATAAGCTCCTTGCAGGGTTTTGAGGTGGCTCTTGTGAATGGTAAGTGGCGGTATAATTGAGACTATGATAATTTGAACAAAAATAGCGACATTAAAGGTCTAATTGTTATAATTTTTTAATAGTTTTATTTTTCATTAATTTGGCTTTGGTTACGTTTTATTTATGTTTTCTTAAAATTTATCTAACGATAAAAAAAATTTTACAATCAAATTTGTTTAAGTATAATAGTTGAAATAAACTAATTATTTGATTTTTTTTTAAACGAGAAATATAATTAACAAAAGTTCTTAAAATTTTATTTTTTTAGACATTGTTGCAGTTGTCCAATTAGATGCTAAAAACTAGAGAGAAAAATAAAGGAGAAAAAGAAAAGAAAGGGAGTGATTTGAGTTCAATCCTATAAACTCGTTAATGAACATACCATATATTTTTTTGTTAGGATTAAAAAAATAAACCAAAAATATGACATCAAATTGTCTAATAAACAATAAAAGTATTATTTGTTCAATGAAATCATGAAGATTTATTATTCATTATAGCTTCTAACAATAGATATCTTACCCTCATATTTTTGGTTTGATAATTTTCTAATAGATTGTCTTTCAATAAGAATGATTTTTTCTAATAAACCTCCAAACCCTAATCTCCTATTATGTTGTATTGTATAGAGCTCTTCTCATGATAAAAATAAATAAATAAATAGACATCATTTAGTTCCTACTCATTTCGTATTAAAATGATGTAAAACTTGCACAATGTAAACTAACATATAAACCAAACACAAAGTACAGGAAAAGTTCCAAAAAAAAAAATAAAATGCTTAAACGCTCCCATTTCGAGAGCAACATCTCATAGAAAATTTGAATGTACAGTAAGTACACTAGACACAGCTCACCTTGGCCTGTTGGTTGAGAGCTTAGGCTGCCAACTAAGAGGTCTTGGGTTCGACTCTTTGTGTATGCGATGTGTGTGTGAGTCTGCCTTAATTGACCTAAATGTCCCCAAAAAAAAAAAAAAAGTACACTAGCGGCAGCTAAAATGAGAAATACAAAAATGATGATTTTTTTGCTGTTTAGCTGAGAAAAAATATAGAATTAAATGAAAAAGAAATAAATTAATAGGAAATTACAGCATATAGGAAGTAAATTACCTACATTCTTTTCAGATGTAAGAGCTAACTGTGGGAAAGAATATGATAGCAGATCCATGAATATCCTAGCAAAATTTTTTCCTTTATATACCAATATAGGCTAGGGAATTCCTAAAGCTTTCTGTTTGTACCCATACTTATGTCTATCTAATAACTTTTCCTTAATTTTCCTTTTCTTCTCCATCTTTTTCCTGTATCTATCCTCCCTTTCTCTGTCCAGTATCCCTTGCCAATGCACTTCTCCAGTTAAAGGCCAGAGCCATCTTTCAGTAGGATGCATTTCGTCATCAGCTTCCTCTGCCAAATCCTCATCCATGTTTTTAATCAATGCAGGGCTGAAATATTTCGCCCACATTGTCCGTTCACTGATGGGATGATGTTCTTCAAGATTGCCGGAGTTTGGTTCTAGGTAAAACATTCTTCTGGCACTATGATAAGCCCAAACATTCACAAGAACTTCCAGTAGACGGCAATAGCAGTGACTTCTCTGCTATTTAAAATGACATAATAAATGAAGTTAAAAATTAAGGAAATCAACATAAGCAGAGCCATGGCAAAAATAGTCATGATGAGTCTCAACACCGCCTAAATTTGTTCTGATAATGCAATATAAGATGATAGGGTTTTATGTTTGTTAGCTTTTAAATCTTCTCAGTTAGGTGTTTTCTTTTTCTTTTATCTTTATTTTATTTTATGTCCTTATTTTTCTTTTTTTTTACCTAAGGGTAAGTGTATTAATTTGTTGTCCTTTTTTATCATAAAATTGTTTAAAAATGCCTCTTATTCTTTTGAGAGAAGGGATTTTTCTTTCTTTCTTGTTTTTTTTTTTTTTCTAGAGAATTTTTCAAGTTATCCAGAGAATAGGGTGAAATCCCCAGTTTAAGGTCAGGTGTGAGAAATCATAATGAAGTCCAACACTATCAAGATTGGTTGCAAAGATCTACTCTCTCTTCCTCATTGCTGTTCCTTCCATCTTGCAGCTGCATTTCCGTACAGCTAAGTGGCTCCATGGCATTTCTTCAGAAAACAAGGTTCAGCCAGCTCTGCTGGGTTGAATTCCAGCAGGCCGAACCTGGTATAGGGTAACTTAGGTGGGTTTTTTTTACCTTTTGCAACCTGCTTAAGGTTCCTCCGACCACTCCACCTAATCGCATCTTTAAAAAAATAAAACAAGTGAGACCTGTATTGCTGGACAGGATTCTAACATCCGATTGACTCGATTCTTCACAATCTACATGAGCTCTTACCACAACTTCTCTTGGCCGCAGGGTAAAAAAGGTTCAAGACTCCAGGCAGTATCCATACCAGGTTCGCTACTCCCATTCTCAAATATCCGTAATATGCTTTCTTATAAACAGCAATCTACATTACGGCATTCTTGTTATTCCTTGCAGGTAATGGTTTTTGAACAAAAGAAAGGGCTCTAGGCTTAATCTTGGATTTTCCAGCCTCCTGAAAGGTCTGTTTCAGGAACCAAACACCAGTTCTGCTGTGGAAAAACCTCAGGGACTGCTGCATGGGCAAATGATCCCATTTCCGATCCAGGCCTACTCTTATTAAGCCTGCAGCTATTTTTGGAGAATATTACTGTACTATATTTTCTTTTCTTGCACACCTTATAGACTTGTCTTGTAATAGTCTTCTGCAAAGTTTTAGAATTTTTGGTGATTTCTATACAACTTAGCTGTTAATTTTTTTCCTTTTTTGTTGTGTTTCAAGGTTTGAGGAACTAGTGATAATTAGAGAAATAAGTTCAAGATTATCTGATCTTTGAGTTCGGTGTCAAATATTGGTATGAAAGCCCTAGGTACCTCAGGAGAAACCAACCTTGCTAAAATCAAGAATTAGCTATGGGAAGATTTTGCGCCATGAAATTAAGCAATTACAAACTACGTTAGTGGCTTATGAAAGGCATGACCAAGAATATCATTCTTTTTATTTAGATGACCACCACATAGAATGTGAAATGAAAAACACTTTCATCGAGTGTTTCAAGAATCATCTGAAAAAGATAAACCTTATCGTAGAAGGGAACCTATAGGGCATTATCAGGAATTTAGGGTTAAGATCAACATTACAAATTTTTAGAGTGGGTTAAATCCTAATGGTTTTATAGATTGGCTAAATTTAGTACAGTGCACATTTGAATATCATAGAATTACAATAATATTGGACCTTATCTGACGTCAATAAGTCAGCTCTAAGGGTTTAAGAACAACTCCATATTAAATAATTTTCTTCTTGCCTAGGGCAAGATTTTCGTAGAGTTGATAAGGAATCCCATGATTATACACCTTGAGACCCTCCAAAAAATAATATCCCAAACGATTGCAAGCAAAAGGAAATAAGAAGACTAACATGTCCAATAACAAGAACACTCTAATAAAATGCTTTAGACGTTTAGGGTTAGGGCATATCACACCAAATTGCTCAATGTCTCTTAAGTGGAAGAAGTCCCACCTAAGAAAGAAAATGAAGTGGAAGATAACCCTGAGCAATAGGAGAAAAAATTATTAAATGCCAAGACCTTGATGGCTTCAAACTTCTTGGTTTGAACCTTGGGTTTTAATTAACCTATGGTTTAAATTTCAAGTGATTTGAAGTTCATTTGGTCTGTTAATTAGTGAATCCTAATTCATCATCTATGATGCACCGACACTTCTCCTCAAAAAGGCATGCAGTGTCGACACCTATCCGATACAATACGCATCCGACACTCTAACGACACATGTTGGACACGTCAAAAGCGTGTCTGATTAAATAAATATTAAATACAAATTGAACATGCATGTCTTAAAGATTTTATAATTTTTTTAAATATAATTTCTTTTATTTAAAATTTTTATCTATTTAAAATATAAAAACCAAATTTTTTTTATTTCCTATCCATAATGCCAAATCAATTGCTCGCACTCAATACCCCATTCATCGAATATCCTTATTTTCATTTCTCTTTGGCGAATCGTGATTTTGGTTTCACAATAATGCCCAATGTTATCTCAACATTGATGTTTGACGTCATTACAACATTGATATTTCAAAATCATCTCAATATCAAAGTCTGACACTGTTTTGGCATTGATGCTTGACGCCAGCAATTTCTACACCCACAACTTGACAGCTCATCTTTGTCTGACGTCTTCTTAACATCGACGACCAACGCCCTCTCAACATCAACTACCCTCTTGACATCGATGCCCAATACTTACTACATAACATCGATTTCTAACTCTCGACAACATTGTCATCTCCTTTCTCGAAGCCTGATACACAGCATCGACACCCAACTCTCGACATCCTAATATTAATTATTTTAAACACAAATTCTAGTTAAATGACTTCTTATTTCTAGACTATTTTTAATATTATGCTTATTCAATTTTTATACACTATTTTTAAAATATAAAAATTATTATATCATGTTCAACCCGTGTTCGTGTTCTATATTTTTAATAATTGACGTGTCCCGTGTCCATGTCATGTCACCGTGTCCATGTCGTGTCGGCGCGTCCATGTCGTGTCTCCGTGTCTGTGTTGGTGCATCATAGTTCACCATGCATAATTAACCTAGGATCTTTACTAGATCATTATAAATTCAAAATAAATCAGAAAAATACAAAGTAAATTTCAATTAGTCATAAATTCAATATACTCTCGATGAAATATAAAATTCCCATCAAAAACTTTAAAAAGAAATATTAATTAAAATTAAAGAAAATATATTAAATAAATAAATAAAATAATTTAAAGTGTAGATAAATTTTCGAATGGTCTCAAACTCTTGCAATCATCTTCAGAGTTCACTCATGATCTCTGATGATGATTTCAAGTTATTTGGAATTGATTTGGATAAAAATAAAAAATAGCCTAATTATTTAAATTTAGAAATTCAATTAATTGGGGTACTTGTAAAAACAAATCATAAATAAATAAATAAATCATAAAAATACAAAATAAATTGCATTGGACTCCAAATTAAATCTAGAATTTATTAAAAATCAGGAACCACCAAAATCTCAAGTAAAAATAAAAGTAAAAGTTTGGTCAAACTCTTCAAAATATAACAGTGATGGGGGAAAACATACTACAGAAATAAAAAATTACAAGTTCATGAGATTATTAAAAAAAGAAACATTCAATATCATTCAATATCATAAGCAAGCCAACAAATATCGTACCCCCGCTTCTTTTAAAGAATATGACTAGATTTGGATTCATTTTCATAAGGAGTCATTTCACATGGAACTTTTGCTAAACTTAAACCAAAAAGCTGATGGGCATTTAAAGTTGTCAAGCAAATAGAAGAGAATGCCTATAAGATTGAGTTACATGAGAATATGAATATTTTAGCCACCTTCAATATAATAGATCTTTCGCCTTATGATGGCTCTGAACAAGATCAAGACATCGAGGATCAGTTTTCCCTAAGGGAGCATAATAGGGTTTTATGTTTGTTAGCTTTTAAACCTTCAAAGTTATTTAGGTGCTTTCTTTTCCTCTTATTTTACTTTATTTATGTCCATATATATATTTTTATATAAGGGTAGTGTATTAATTTATTTCCATCTTTTGCCTTATAGTTGCTTATAAATAACTCTTATACTTTTCAGGGAAGGCGATTTATATTAGAGAATTTGTTTCAGGTTAATCTTGAGAATAGGGTGGAATACCTAATTTGAGGTGAGGTGTGAGGAATCATAGTGGAACTCAAGACTTTGCTAAGCTTGATTGCCAAGATCTCTTATCGCTTTCTCATGTATATTCCTTCCATCTTGCGGCTAAATTTCCCTCTAGCATAGTGGTTTCAAGGCATGTCTTGAGAAAACAAGGTTTAGCCAGCAGTGCTGGGTTGAATTCCGGCAATCCGAATCTAGTACAGGGTAATTTGGGTAGGTGTTTTATGTCTTGCATCCTGGTGCAGGTTCTCCCACCACTCCAGCTTTCGCTTCTAGGGAAAAAAACAAAAAAAAAAAAAAACAAGTGCGGCCTGCATTGCAGGACCGGATTCCAGCAGTCCGGTTAACAGGATTCTTTACAATCTGAGTGAGTTCTTCCTGAAAATTCTCTTGGCCGTAGGAAACAAAGGTTCAAGACTCTTAGCGGGCATCCATACCTGGTTCTCTACTCCCATTCTCAAACTTCCATAATTTTCTTTTCTATAAATAGCAATCACTCTTGTGGCTTTCTAGTTATTCTTTGCAGGTAATGGTTCTTTGGTTCTTAAACACAAGAAAAAGAGTACTCTAGGGTTAAAAATTAGATCTTCCAGCCGCCCTATTGCAGGATTCGAACAGCAGTTCTACTACAGAAAAACCTGATAGGTATGTTCAGGTACTGCCCATGGATAAAAGATCTTGCCACTTTCGATCCAGACCTAGCCTTATGAAGGCTGCAGATTGCACACCTTTGAGAGTTAATGTATTGTAAGAGTCTTTTGCAAAGTTTTGGAATTGTTGGTGATTTTTATACAACTGAGATGGTTAATTATTTCCTTTATTTGTTGTGTTTCAAGTTTTGACGAAATAGTGATAAAGAAATATATTCAAAATTCTGCGTCACATGAGTAATCTATGATGAACCTATATTTCATTAAAAATCAGAGTATAGTATGACACTTTAGGAGTTAGGACACAGACACATATGACTCCACTTTGTGACGTGCAAGACATGCCATCCTCATGTATAGTTAATATATATATGTCTTTGAACATGCATGTCTTTGAATGCATAACACTAAGTTAAGTGTTGCAGAGATGAGGATGCTCAGGTGGATGAGTGGCTTTACCCTTAGAGATAAGATACGAAATGAGCATATACATGAAAAGGTTGGAGTAGCTCTAGTAGAAGATAAGATTAGAGAGAGTCGCCTTAGATGGTTTCGTCACATAAAACGGCGGCCTTCCGATGACCAAGTTAGGAAAGTAGAGGTATTAGATTTGACTTATGTTAAAGAAAGGTAGAGGTAGACCTAAAAAGATTTGGTTAGAAAATATTAGAAATGATCTTTCTTTATTAGATTTAAACGAGCATTTGACTTTTAACAGGACACAATGGAGAAAAAGGATTCATGTAGCCGACCCCATGTAGTGCGACAAAGGCTTGTTATTGTTGTTGTTGTATGCATGTCCTTGAATAATATGTCTCACATGCCATCATGCAAACAACCGTCATGGCTCCCTCAAACTAGGCCTAGAACCACTCTCTCAAATTGCACACCTTTGAGAGTTTTTTCCCCTATTTTTCTAATATTTAAAAGAGTAACATATTTATAGTCAATTGTAATATAATGAAACTTCATGGAGTTGGATTAGAGGATTGATCGTTAAACTATCTAGAACTATGTTTTTTTTTAATATCAATTATTGTTTTTTCCTTCATTAGCTCTCATTACATGTTTATTAATTTGCAATATTACCATATAATAATTTTTCTTTCTTAGATATACAAATTATAATGTTGTATCAAAAGCTTGTTCATGTTAATGCATTATAGTGATTAATTAATGTTGTGCTCATCTCAAAATAAATTGAAGGGCATCGAAATTCATCCTGGCTAATTTTTTCATTAGAATATTCTTATACAAAATTTATTCTATTTACCTCTAGCTCAGAACATCCAAGAAAACAAGAATCAGAGCTGTAGTTCGCATTTTGGAACAAGCTATCAAGTGAATCAACAAATATTCTGAAACAGTAGAAAGAAATGGTTATGAAACAGAAATGGAGACGCATGAGGTGTAGGACTAAAAAATATGTACCTTGAGAACATGATGAATTCCAGAAATGAGGATGTTGGCATCACCCAGCTGTGAAGAGTAGACCACTGGCCACCATCAGATGGCATTGGCGGCAAGCTTGAGATTTGAAGGGGGATCGCATACATGGATCTGAATGCACTCTCGAAAGCAGTTCTACATAAGATTGGATATTTGTGAATTTCATGTGACGGGTAGGGAAATAAATAATTCAAAGGAGGCAAGAAAAAATTAGCAAAAATTTAGTGATCACAAAAGCTAGCATGAGAGCCAAATGAATACCAGCTCACTAGAATTGCTAGTTTTAAAATGGAAAAATCTTACCATCATCATTAACAACAACAACAACAACAACAACAACAAGATTATTCTTATCCCAATCATATGAGGTTGGCCTCATAAATCCTCATTCGCTATCTGTCTTTGTTGACTACCGCATGAGGTAATAAACTTAATTTATGCACACAATTACCCAAGTTTCTCTCAATCTATTCTTTTTTCTTCACGATCATTGATAGTAGTTTTATATAACATTGTATTGGTCAACTTTCTATAAGTTATTGTATATGCCCTAACCACCTCCAGGCCCATTTGTTGTTGTATATGCACTAACCATCTTAAGGCCCACTTGGTTGTTAGAAAATATGTTCTGAAGGAAACTAAGAAATTTGCTAGAATCCACCATTTATTTGAAAGCAATTAGAAATAACAACTTAACAAATCCCTTTGACGCACCATAAAATGTAATGATTTCATTTTGCACATTTAAAATGAGTGAATATAATTTTTTTAAAATAATATTTTTTATTTACAAGCAACAAAATGAACCCTTAGTCCATTTTTCACTTTCTTGTATCAATAGGCGATACTCTCACTATCCCTCTGATATAACTATTTTTCAATCTATCCTTAATTTCTACCACACACTGTCGTTGCCAGGTTCCAAGTCCTGAATGAGAAAAGTTGAGGGTTGCATTAGGTAGTCAACAGCCAGCGTAAAACTTGTCGAATAAAAATGACATGAATCCTTTAAGAAATTATATTAATGCTAGGGCGTCCCCTGGAAGCGACGCGTTGTATGGCCTGAATATAGCGACAAGTGTGCAAGGGCCGCTGCACCGGCGCCCATGTGTAATGTTAAATAGGCAAGAGTTCTCACATCAAGGACGGATGTGGGCAAAGAAGCTAGTCCATGAAACTAAAATTAGGATTGGAACTTGAAATATAGGTTCTCTTACAGAAAAATTAATAAAATTAATAGATATTATGATTCATAGGAAGATTAATATTCTGTGTATTCATGAAACTAAATAGGTTGGAGAGAAGGCTAAGGAGATTGATAGTTTAGGATTCAAACTTTGGTATTCGGGTAGGCGTCGTGCTAGAAATGGTGTTGGTGTGATTATAGATAAGAGTTTAAAGAATAATATTATAAATATTAATAGAATTGGAGATAGAATTTTAACTTTAAAGATTATTGTTGATGCTAAGATTGTTAATATTATAAGTGCTTATGCTCCTCAAGTAGATTTGAATATGGGTTCAAAATTAAAATTTTGGAATGACTTAGAAGAATTAATACAAAAGATACCTCTTGAAGAAAGAGTTTTTATTAAAGGAGATTTAAATGAACATGTTGGTAGAGAGGTAGATGATTTTAAAAGCATTCATGGTGGCCATGGGTTTGGAACAACAAATGAAGATGGTAAGACTATATTAGATTTTTCTTTAGCTTATGATTTTTTAATTGCTAATACCTTATTTAAGAAAAAGAATGAGCATCTCATCGCTTATAAAAATGGATATAGTACAACTCAGATTGATTATTTTCTTATAAGAAAATTAGATTGTTTAGATTGCAAAGATTGTAAAGTTATTCTGAGTGAAAATTTATGTACCCAACATCGATTATTAGTTTTGGATATTAAGATAAAGGGACAGAAAATAATAAATAAAGTAAAATGAGATTCTAGGTTTAAATGGGGGCATCTAAAGAATAGTAACAAAAATATTTTTGAGAGTAAGATTTTAGATCCTAAGACTTTGTCTGTGCATGAGGATGCTAATGTTATGTGGGAAAAAGTGGCTAGTGATATTAAAAATATTGCAAAAGATGTGCTTGGAGTTTCAAAGGGAAAAGCTCCTAATAGTAAAAATAGTTGGTGGTAGAATCCAAATGTGCAATAAAAAATTAAAAATAAAAAGATTTGTTATAAAAATTGGTAATTGTAAAAATTCTGACAATTGGGAAAGATATAAAGTTGCACATAAGGAATCTAAAAAAGTAATATGTGATGCAAAGATCTTAGCTTTTAATGATTTATATAATAGATTAGATACTAAGGAGGGAGAAAGATATATGTAAAAGTTAGCCCAAAAAAAAAAAAGTTAGTCAAACAAAGAGATAGGAGTAGTAAGGATTTAATTCAAGTGAAGTGTATTAAGGATGAAGATCAAATTCTTAGAAGATGATATTCAACAAAGGTGGATGAGATATTTTGCTAAACTTTTTAATAAAGAATATGAAAATACAATTGATTGTAGTGACCTTAGCACCCTAAATGAAAATAAAGATTTCTGCTTTTATCGGCGTATTAGTAAAATTGAAGTTAGAGAGGCTTTAAAGAAAATGAAGGGTGGAAAAGTTGTTGGACCTAATGATATTCCAATAGAGGTGTGGAAATGCTTAGGAGATGAAGGAATTTCTTGGCTTACTAAACTTTTTAATACTATTTTGAAGACTAAAAAGATGCCAGATGAGTGGAGAATGAGTGTGTTAATTCCTATTTTTAAGAATAAAGGTGATGCACAAGATTGTGCGAATTATAGAGGAATTAAGTTAATGTGTCATACTTTAAAACTATGGGAGCGAGTTATGAAGCGTAGGCTGCGGCGTGATACTAATGCTTCTCAAAATCAATTTAGATTCATCCTGGGTAGATCTACTATGGAAGCCATACATTTATTAAGAGGTTTGATGGAGAAATATAGAGAGAATAAGGAGGATCTACATATAATATTTATTGATTTAGAAAAAGCATGTGGTAAAGTTCCAAGAGAAGTGTTATGGAGAGTTCTTGAAAAGAAAAGAGTTATTAACGCTTATATTCAAATCATTAAAGATATGTATGCATGAGCTATTACTTGTATTCAAACACAGGATGGTTTGACCAAGTATTTCCCTATTTCGGTTGGATTACATCAAGGATCAGCCTTAAGCCCATATCTTTTTGCTTTAGTCATGGATGTTCTCACTACACATTTGCAAAAGGATGTACCTTGGTGTATGCTTTTTTTTGATGATATTCTTCTTGTTGATAAGACTAGAGAGGGAGTTGAAGGTAAACTTGAATTATGTAGGTCAACCTTAGAGTCTAAAGGTTTTCTCTTGAGTAGATCTAAAATGGAATATATAGAGTGTAAGTTTAGTAGTAATAGACCTAGTGAGGGGATTGTGACTTTGGGCGATCAAGTCATTAATAAGAATACACGTTTTAGATATCTTGGATCTATTATTCAGAGTGATGGTGAAATAGATGGGGATATTATCAACAGAATTCAAGTTGAATGGTTGAAGTGGAGGAATGCATCGGGCTTGTTGTGTGATAGAAAATTCCCCCTCAAACTGAAGGGAAAATTCTATAAGATGGTGGTGAGACCTGCAATGCTTTATGGTGCCGAATGTTGGCCATTAAAAGAGAAGCATAATACTAAGTTAAGTGTTGCAGAGATGAGGATGCTTAGGTGGATGAGTGTCTTTACCCTTAGAGATAGGATACGAAATGAGCATATATATGAAAAAGGTTGGAGTAGCTCCAGTGGAAGATAAGATTAGAGAAAGTCACCTTAGATGGTTTGGTCACATAAAATGGCGGCCTTCCGATGACCCGGTTAGGAACATAGAGGTATTAGATTTGACTTATGTTAAGAAAGGTAGAGGTAGACTTAAAAAGACTTGGATAGAAAATATTAGAAATGATCTTTCTTTATTAGATTTAAATGAGAATTTGACTTTTAACAGGACACAATGGAGAAAAAGGATTCATGTAGCCGACCCCACGTAGTGGGATAAAGGATTGATGTTGTTGTTGTTGTTGTTGTTGTTGATACCTTTGAGATCATATTCAAATTTTCTAGAGTTTAAAATAAAAACCATAAATAGAGGAAATAATGTAAGCACATCATTCCTTCACAACTGGCATGCATACTAAAGTAATAATATGGACTATGAACAAAGCACCGAAAGCATTTTGGATGGCAATGCACACAAAGAAGTGATAATTCACTATCATAAAACTTGATGAAGAATATAAGTAAATAAATGCTAGTAATGGCAGATCCATGACTCATCAGGAGGGCAACATGGCAACATGACAAGTATTTTGATGAATACCAAACATTTCAACTTAAAATAAAAAAGATTATGAAAAAACCAAAGATAGTTATAAAAAAATCAATTTCATAAGGAAATGATATCACAAAAGACTAAAAAACAAAATGAATTAATCGGTATGTAATTTTCAATTATCATCATAAGCATCTAAGCTCTTGGATGCTTTTCAAACAATAATTAATAAAATAACAAAGTATAACACTGTCAATTATCAACAAGATTTAAATTTTAGTTTGACATTATTTTCTAGGTGTTTCATTATATCGACATATGAGGATCTAAGATTTATAAGGCATATATAATATGTGATGCAAAAAATAATGCAACAAACATGGGAAAAGTCTTTATAGATAAATCTATTAATCCAACACAACTATTTATTATTTTGAAAAAATCCCAAAAAAACAAAATCATTCATACAAATATATTATGATCTTTTAGCCGTATCTTTTTGCTATCGTCATGGATTTTCTTACTAGACATTTGCAAGAGTGTGCATCTTGGTGTATGCTCTTTGCTAATGATATTGTTCTTGTTGTTAAGATTAGAGAGGGAGTTGATAGAAAACTTGAATTATGGAGGTCAACCTTAAAGTCTTAAGATTTTCGTTTGAGTAGATCTAAAATCAAATTCATAGAGTATAATTTAGTAGTAATAGATCTAGTAGTGGGAATGTAATGTTGGGTGATCAAGTCATTAAAAAGAGTGCTCATTTTAGATATCTTGGGTATATCATTTTAGATATCTTGGGTATATCATTTTAGATATCTTGGGTATATTGTTCAAAGCTATGGTGAAATAGATGGGATATTATTAGTAGAATTCAAGTAGGATGGTTAAAGTAGAGGAATGCATCGGGCTTCTTGTGTTATAAAAAAAATACCTCTCCAACTTAAGGGAAAATTTTATAAGATGGGGGTGAGAGAGATGGATTGCTTTATGGCATAGAAGATTGGCCATTAAAAGATAAGCATAAAAATAAGTGTTGCAAGAATAAGGATGCTCAGATGAATGAGCGGCTTTACACTAAGAGATAGAAGGAAAAATGAGTATACACATGAAAAGGTTAGATTAGCTGTAGTGGCAAATTAGATTAGAGAGAGGCACCTTAGATAGTTTAGTCACATAAAATATCGGCCTTCTGATAACCCTTGATGTATTAGATCTGGCATATGTTAAAAAAGATAGAGGCAGATCTAAAAGTACTTGGTTAGAAAGGATTAAAAATGACTTTTTTTATAATATTTAAATTATAAATTGACTTTAAATAGGACAAATGAAGAAAAATGATTCATGTAGCCAACCCCACGTAGTGAGATAAAGGCATGTTGTTGTTATTATTGTAGAAGAAATCATTGATTACAATAAAGGATCACAAATGCTACATAAGATTGAAACTTCATGAATTATATAGGATCAAGATTGTAATAATTTTAACAAAATGAAATCACTTTCATCCAAAAAAAACATAATATCGATGTAAAACAAAAATAATTAATTATTTAATTAAGGATAATTAATATAATATTAATATTAATAAAAAAATTTAGAATAATTTTAAAATTTAATTAACTTGCCTAGCTTGAGCTGATTAAAATAAGTGAATTTTCCAAAATAAATAAATAATTACTAATTCATGTAAAAGACAAAAACTTGAGAATGTTGTATAAATAATTATGTAATGATAAAATGTTATGAATAGCATTTATGAGAAAGTTGTAAAAGACAAAACTTGAGAAATTTGTATAAATCATATAAAAACAAAATATTTATGTAATGATAAAATGTTATAAATAGCATTTATGTATTTAAAAAGTATAATGCTTATATTTCTTACAAAAACTTATATATATATATATATATATATATATATATATATATATATATATTCATATATATATACACAACTTAACTAATTAACAATTTGCTTAAAAAGTTTAAGCAACTCCGATTAATGAGCAAATAAGATGTCAGACAAGCGAGCTAGCGAGTGACAGAGAAAGGGGGAAACCAAGAGGGCAAGGGAGAGAGATTGAGCAAGTGAAGAATAGATGGCTGTAGGGATGCAAATGAACCGAATGTTTGACGAGCTACTCCTGGCTCAGCTAGATAAGAGCTCGTTTATTTTTGTTTGATAAGGTAAATGAACAAGCTTTAACTTCGACAATACTAGATAGCTAAATAAATAATCTTGAACAGCCTGGCGTTCGTCTCGTTTATGTTCACGAACAACATCGTTTAGAGCTCGTGAATATGCTCGTTAAGAAGCTCAATTAAAAAGCTCAATTATGCCTTATTTAATTACAAAAATATTATATCTTAACTAATTTTAACTAATTATATATATATATATATATATATATATATATTTACATATAAAAATTTAACTCAATTCTACTTTTTTCCTCTCCCGCCTCAATTCCCCCTTCCCTCCTCTGCTTCTGCTCGAGAGAAAAAAAAATGGTAGCTTCATTTGTCCCACACCGTGAAATGAAAGGAAATTTTGCTCTATATAATAAGACATTGTGGCAACACAAATAAAGCTTAGCGGGCTGGGCTCAGTAGGCGTGGCGGGATGTTGTGAGTCAGCTGGCTCCACCACTTCGGTTCGATTTAAAAAAAAAATTATGATTTTTGAGCAGCTGGCTTGGTTCGTTAAACGAGCCATTCGATTTGAGGCTCGACGAGCATGAAATTAATCGAGCTCGAACCTGTTCACGAACTGAATTCGAGCAGTATAATTTTAAATGAGCTCGAGCTCGAACAGCTATCGAAGAAGCTCGACAAGCTTTGAACCGAGCTCGAACATGCTTTCGACAAACGAGCTCGAACTCGAACATGCCAAGGCTCGGCTCAGCTCGGTTCAGTTCATTTGTAGCCCTAGATGGCTGACAGAGCTAAGAGTGGGTGACAAAAGTAGTTGCACACCAGGGTTGTCAAGCCAATCACAAGCGAGTTCAATTGCATGTGCAACAGTGCTTGAGGATCTAGTGGATTGAAGCAAATTCCATTGCCAAAGCACAAGTTCAATTCAAGGAGGAAAAAAAGATTGTGTTTTTTCTGTTCCACTTCCTCTTCTTCTTCAATGTATGCCCAAAACCTAACCCAAATTATTTCCCCTCGACTTAAGAATATTAATTTGAAAATCCTAGATCTATATTTTGTGCATGAAGATGAAAGATTAGCTTTAAGATTTAAGGGGCATGGTGTTTAATTTACAGCACTGAAAAATCTGAAATTTTATTATGCTAGGATTTTGGTGTATATAAGGAAATCTAAAAATTCAAAGTCTATTTTAAGATTATAATATTTGATTTGTGTAAATCTATAATGTTAATAAGCAATATAGGATAGAACTTGTTAGGAACAGAAATTAGCAACTAGAAATTTAGTAGAGAATACAGAGAAAGAAATCTAAAATTCATTAGATAATATTAGGCGAAAATGAAATTGAGGAATTTAAGACTAGTAAAGAAGTATAGGAGGTAGTTAAAATAAATATCTTGTGATTGTATATGATTATAGGTATTATGCTATGAGAGGCAACGTCTACAGATCGATTGACGAATTAAAGCTATGAGAATAATCTTTTCTCTAAATTAGAATAATGCTTCCTTTCTTCCAAACTTGTGGATTTGTGCTGTTTATGATTCATCTCCTTTATAAGCATGGGATGATATTATTGTAAATGATCCATCAATGATGTACCTCTTCCTAATGCAAATAATTTTTCATATTATTTAAAAAAAAAAACTATACAGCTTCTTGTGTTTGTTACAGTTGCTTGTGTAAATCTTATCATGCAATTTTCTTTATACATAAACTAAATGTATGTTGAGATATAATATGTATAAAAATACTTACATGTGTAAGTCGAAAGATAGTGATGTAGGACTACATGAACATAAGATGCAATTATATTTAAAATTGCACGCCTACGAGTGAGAAATAGCAATTAGTAACTTAAACAAGGGATTGAAAACAATAAAGCAATGATTAGATTCCGGCAGTCGATTACGAGCTAAAGATAGGAACATAAAAACAATCAAATCAAATCTAGCTTAG
This sequence comes from Dendrobium chrysotoxum, assembly GCA_019925795.1. NCBI lineage: Eukaryota > Viridiplantae > Streptophyta > Magnoliopsida > Asparagales > Orchidaceae > Dendrobium > Dendrobium chrysotoxum. Next base: position 3,438,870 of record CM034309.1, on the reverse strand, counting down.
CTTTCTGTGGGGTTTTCAAAGGAAATTCCTTGATTAACAATTAGATTAGTCACTATTAAGATCCCTCACAAAAACTCATAATAAGGGCTAAGCGGAGAAATTTTCATAATTCTAATGATGCCACGATCAAGGAGTTAGAAAAGTAAAAGGTTCGGGAGAGAGTTCGCCTTTGTCAAGCTTCTGAACTTTGCTCCAATGTCCTTCAGGATACGGGCGATGATCATCAGGGAGTTCTCTTTGAATCCAACACCTTGTAGTCGTCGATGGAATGATGTACTCTCATGGTTGAAGTGTAATCGGCCCAACTGAAGAGTGGTGACCTCGTCCTCTTTCTTGAGGGAGGAAGAGGTTAGGAAGAATAATTAAAGTGGTAGGGGATAGGGATGGTGGCCGGCCATAGGGAGGAGGGGGAGGGGATTTAATTTCAGATTTTGGTTTTGAATTAGGGAGGGAAGCAAATTCAAAAATTCTGAAATTAATTCCAGCACTTATTAAAATCTAGAATTATTTTCTTGTCTTAATGAGCATGACAAATAGGGCAAGAACTAGTGGGGAATAATTGGGAATTAATAGCAGCTTTAAGTGGGAAGATTGATTGAGGGAAATTTGAATTTAAATCTCCCCAAATAGGAGAGAGAGGACGGAGGGGGCGACAAGCATTAATGGGGCTGATTTGGGGGAGTTAAATTGGAAAGGATCATAATGGAGAGAGGGAGAGGGGTCGGCAAAGGCTAGGAGGGGATAGGATTAATTGGGGGAATTAAGGAGTTGCCCAATTTAGGAGGCTAATTAGGAAAGGAGATTTATGGCAAGCCCTATTTGAATTTGAACTAGCATGATTGAAGAGCTTTCCTATTATAACTCACTTTATTTAAGGAAAGGAAATTCAAATTCAAATAATTTCAAATCTGAATTTAAAAGACTTTCCAAACTTGCAATGAGTTAAATTAGGAAAGTAGTGATTACTAGGTTGCAATTTTGAATCCAAGGGAAGGGGGGATGGGGCCGGCGACTAGGGAGGGGGATGGGTGGCCAGCGGTTGGAGGGGAGTCGGCCTAAGGTTTGGGGTATGGAGTTCGGCCAAGGGAGAAAAGGGAAAGGGTGGAGCCGGCCTAGGGTTTGGGGGTGTGGGGTTTCGGCCAAGAGAGACAAGGGAAGATGGGGGCGGCGGTTTGGGGAGAAGAGAGGGGAGGAAGTTGGTGGAGGAGGTGGACCACGAGCCCGGACGCTTCCTACGACTGGTGGGTAGTACGTTTCCCTCACCTAGGGATCTCAAACAAACTGTCACAAGAACTCACCAAGAACACAAGTGCTGAAATTTTAATCATCATCCTCAAAAGAAGAAGATGAGGGCTATAAATAGCCAAAATACAATAATAAATCAAATGACAAAAGTGCCCCCTGGGGTCACATAAGCCTACTCCCTCAAGTGAGGGTAAAAACGGAAAAATGCATAAATAAATTAAATACAAATAATAGCTTAAAAATAAAGTGGTTCAATCATGACCGTAGATCTTCGGCTCCTTCTCTGATAAACTTTCCATGGTTGGATGCCCTCATCAAATAGTCACCACTTTATCGTACTAGATACAAAAACTTATATCCACGCATAGAGGTCTTCACCTTGATTCACCTCTGATGGGATAGAATTGGAAAAGGTTCTTAATAATGATGTATCAAATTGATATAATTAGATAGTATCCTTGTGATTGATGTATTAAATATTTCTACTTAATGATAGATTATAATATGATATGTTTCTTTTCATGTTTATGCCTTTAAGGTTAAGTTAAATGTGACGATTCAACTCTATTTATTAATTCTGACTACAATGAAATGAAAAGCCCTATTCGATTTATAGTTCAAATATGCTGATAACAATGCACATCAGTTTCTTTTACTTTGGTTTACTTGGTAGTTATAACTGTAGTTTACTATACCTCATCCCCATTAGTTGATAAATCTTTTTCAAGAAAATATCATGTGATGAAAGGGTTAATGGGTGATATAAGAGAATTGATGTACAATAGATATGGAACAACTTTTGATTTGTCTACGGAATTATATTTGTTGTCCATATAGGAATTGTTATTTATTTTGTACATTTTATAATTAAGTATATATCTTGCAGTTGTTATCAATAAAACTTTGAGGTTTAGTTTCTCTTGTATAGCTCGAATGAAGATTATAATGAATATGTATATCATTATAAATGATTATGTTTTATAAAAATATAAGGTAGATTCAGACTGTGGGCAATTCACCATTTTTTCGTTGTGACCATCAATTCTTGCCTCAGTACTCCAAGCTCCCAAGCCACGTTATGGAAAAAAAAACCAGAAAAAAAAAGGAAATAAAGTAATAAACAAAAGAAAGGTATTGCATCTCCATGAGAAATAATCTCACCAAAAATTATTTATTACACTTGACTGAGGATCAAAATCCTAAAATAGACGAAGAAGATTCCCCATATCATTAATTAGAGTTTTATTCATGTCATAAAGTTATATTACATGAAATTACATATTTACAAATAAAAAAATATGAACTATTAGCAAACTAGTAATAAAATGCTAATAAATTGCCAATAAATTAATGATAAACTTAATGATACTAAAATAATCCTAATAAAATAATGAAATATAAAAGATACAACAATAACAACAACATCAAGCCTTTATCCCACTATGTGGGGTCGCTACATGAATCCTTTTCCTCCACTAAGTAATGTTAAGAGTTAAATTCTCATTTAAATCTAACAAAGAAAGGTCATGTCTAATATTTTCTAAACAAGTCATTTTAGGTCTACGTCTACCTTTCTTAACATAAGTCAAATCTAATATATCTACTTTTCTAACCAGGTCATCTGAAAGTTGCCGTTTTATGTGACCAAACCATCTAAGATGACTCTCTAATCTTATCTTCCAGTGGAGTTGCTCCAACCTTTTCACATATATGTTCATTTCGTATCATATCTCAAAGAGTAAAGCCACTCATCCACCTGAGCATCCTCATTTCTGCAACACTTAACTTAATATTATGCTTCTCTTTTAATAGCCAACATTCTGCACCATAAAGCATTGCAAGTCTCACCACCATTTTATAGAATTTTCCCTTAAGTTTGAGGGGGTTTTTTCTATCACATAACAAGCTTGATGCATTCCTCCACTTCAACCATCCAACTTGAATTCTACTAATAATATCCCCATCTATTTCACTATCACTCTAAATAATAGACCCAAGATATGTAAAACATGTACTCTTATTAATGACTTGATCGCCTAAAATCACAATACAATTACACTCCATACATTAAGTTTTAGATCTACTAAAACGAAATCCTTTAGACTCTAAGGTTGACCGCCATAATTCAAGTTTACCTTTAACTCCCTCTCTAGTCTTATCAACAAGAAGAATATCATTAATAAAAAGCATACACCAGGGTACAACCTCTTGCAAATGTCTAGTGAGAACATCCATTACTAAAGCAAAAAGATATGGGCTTAAGGCTGATCCTTGATGTAATCCAACTGAAATAAAAAAATACTTGGTCAAACCACCTTTGTTTGAACACAAGTAACAGCTCCTGCATACATATGCTTAATGACTTAAATATAAGCATTATTAACCCCTTTCTTTTCTAAAACTCTCCATAGCACATCTCTTGGAACTTTATCATATACTTTCTCTAAATCAATAAATATCATACTTAGATCCTCCTTATTCTCTCTATATTTCTCCATCAAACCTCTTAATAAATGTATGGCTTCCATAGTAGACCTACCCGGCATGAATCCAAATTGATTTTGAGAAACATTAGTATCACGCCGCAACCTATGCTCCATAACTCGTTCCCATAGTTTTAAAGTATGACACATTAACTTAATTCCTCTATAATTCGCACAATCTTGTGCATCACCTTTATTCTTCAAAATAGGAATCAACACACTCATTCTCCACTCATCTGGCATCATTTTAGTCTTCAAAATAATATTAAAAAGTTTAGTAAGCCAAGAAACTCCATCTCCTAAGCATTTCTACACCTCTATTAAAATATTATCAGATCCAACAGCTTTTTCACACTTCATTTTCTTTAAAGCCTCTCTAACTTCGGTTTTTTACTAATATGCCGATGAAAACAAAAATCTTTATTTTCATTTAGGGTGTTAAGGTCACTAAAGTAAATCTTCATTGAAAAGCTCAGCAAAATATCTCATCCACCTTTATTGAATATCCTTTTCTAATAAAAACTTTTAGATCTTCATCCTTAATATACTTCACTTGAAGTAAATCCTTACTACTCCTATCTCTTTGTTTGGCTAACTTATACATATATCTTTCACCCTCCTTAGTATCTAATCTATTATATAACTCATTAAAAGCTAAAATATTTGCATCGCATATTGCTTTCTTAGACTCCTTACGGGCTTCTTTATATCTTTCTAAATTATTAGAATTTTTATATCTAAACCAAATTTTATAACAAATCTTCTTATGTTTTATTTTTTTCTTGCATATTTTGATTCCACCGCCAACTATTTTTATAATTATGATCTTTTCCCTTTGATAATCCAAGCACATTTTTTGTAACATTCTTAATATCCCTAGCTATTTTTTCTCATATAATATTAGCTTCCTCATACACAAACAAAATATTAAGATTTAGAATCTTACTCTCAAAAATATTTTTATTAATATCTTTTAAAAGCCCTTATCTAATCCTAGAACAACATTTTACTTTTTTTTTCTGCCCCTTCATCTTAAAATCCAAAACTAATAAATAATGCTGGGTGCATAAACTTTTACTTGTAATAACTTTACAATCTTTGCAATCTAAACAATCAATTTTTTTTATAAAAAAATAATCAATCTGAGTTTTTTATATCCATTCTTTATAAGTGATGAGATGCTCATCTCTTTTCTTAAATAAAGTATTAGCAATTATAAAATCATAAGCTAAAGAAAAACCTAATATGGTCTTACCATCTTCATTAGTCAATTCAAGCTCATAGCCATAATGAATGTTTTTAAAATCATTTACCTCTAAACCAACATGTCCATTTAAATCTTCTCCAATAAAAACTCTTTCTTCAACAGGTATCTTTTATATTAATTCTTCTAAGTCATTCTAAAATTTTAATTTTAAACATATATCTAAACCTACGTGAGGAGCATAAACACTTATAATATTAATAATTTTAGCATCAACAATAATCTTTAAAGCTATATTTTTATCTCTAATTCTATTAATTTTTATAAGATTATCCTTCAAACTCTTATGTAGAATCACCCCTACACTATTTCTAGCACGACTCCTACAAGAAAATAATAGTTTAAATCCTAAACTATCAATCTCCTTAACCTTCACTCCAACACATTAGTTTCCTTAATGCATAGAATATTTATCTTCCTATGAATCATAATATTTATTAATTTCATTAATTTTCCTATAAGAAAACCTATATTCCAAGTTCTTATCTTAATTTTAGTTTCATGTACTAGCTTTTTTGCTCACATCCATCTATGATGTGGGAACCCTTGCCTATTTAATACTACACCCGGGCAATGAAAAATAAAAGATAATAAAATAAAATTAAAAAATTATGTCTTGCATCAATTATGCTAAGCTTGAAATTATCAGCTTCAATGAATTGGCCAATTAAAACAACTTTAATAAATCTAAGCATAGTTGTTGTCTTTCTTAGGGAAGTATTCATGAAATATAGCTAAGATTTCAATTAATTGTTCACTTGAAAGTTTTCCATGCAAAATCATGCGAGAATAATGAATGACATTTTAGGATATGATATATGTAGGAGTAATGAAGAAATTCTTATAAGGCTATTAATGGATAAACTAAAAATAACCCTAAAAAGGAAAAAAATGAATCTTTGCAAGTGAAACTCCCTACAATTATCAGGAATCCAAATTGTAACAATCTTACTAAACGCGTTCTTATTTTCAGCCAATGCAAAAAAAAGTAAGAGATGAAGAAATAGGAGAAGAAAAAAAGAAAAGCAAAAAGTCACCCAAAAAAAAATGAGCACATGATCGTACATGGAGAAGACATCCGACATTTACATATTAGCATCGCCATTGCTTGCAATACAGTATCCCTTGAAGATATGTTATTTAATTGCAGTTCTGGAAAAGGCTGATTAAAAAATATTCTAGCAAATCCTTTGCAAAATTTTATCATCCTAGCGTTAACAAACTGCTTGGTAAATTTTGCTAGAAAATAAACAAGTGTTTAAAATTACTAAAATTACAAAGAAAAAAGAAATACAAAAAATATCTATGTAGTTATAGATTTGGGATTTTTACATACATAACACCTAAAACTATTATATTTACATATCTAACACCTAAACATTAATGTTTACTTATCTACCACCTAAAAACCCTTCCTCTCATTTATACTACCACTTCGTTACATACCGTTAAAGAGGATCGCAATATGGTGGGTCTTCATTGGCCGCCAACATGCCAGCCGCAAAGGCAATGATATTCCTGGAGCCAATGGTGGACGACAAAGAGACCGATGACGAGGGGCCCTTCTTCGACCTTGAGTTTGCCAACTGCGAAGACTGAAGCGCTGAGAAGAGAGGTGGAGATCATGAGAGGATGAACAGTTGGAAGACGAGGAAGACATGAAAGATTTTGTCAGATGGAAGCGACATACAAATCATTGCACAACTTCTATCCATGCTACTTCTGCCTACTTTTTTTTCCTAATCCTTCCAGATTAATTTAATCTAAATCTTATAGGTGCATCTCTTAACCTTTATTGCACATGCTCAAATCAACATCTGTAATTCTACTTTTCTACCTCATCTTTAATAAGTGTTACCCAATAAAATTTTATTTTTCCTTGCCCTATCTTCAATAACTGCTACTCCCTCATGCAATTATTTTCCAATTTATCTTTCCTAGGTTTAGTATACATCTATTTTAATATTATAATTTTAATAACATTCAACTTGGTTGTTAGTACTTCTTTATCACCCCATATTGGGATTCTTATAATAAAGTTTGTCAAATTAGATTTTTTAATCCATTTTCTTAAGTTTCCATAATATTCTAATATCGCATAGTACTAATATAATTTTGGTCATTTTGCCATGCTCTAAGGAGAACATTCACTATTAGTGGTAAAATTGATGCTGGTACATAAGATCATCTGTAGACACCATGATACAAGGAGCCTGGCCATGCTCTACTTGTAAAAATATATATGACTACAGTAATGCATGATTTTATCAGAGCATAGCATGCATCTGAAATGCATTAGTCTAAATTTGAATTCTCAATAAAAAAATCCAAACAAAATAAAATCAATTGGAATATTCGAGAGGATGCTAAAAAAGAAATATACCTGCATTTTCCAGCATTCTTAACATCACACAATGACCAAAAATCAGCATTTATATTTCCTTTTACATCCTTCCAGTCCATCTCCAACAAAACCCAATAAAAAATAGCATCCCCTTTGTTTGTATCTAATATTGCATTCTCTAGTACTTTTTCAGCCCTGGAAGATAAGGCAACCTGTTGGAAGGGAGAATTTTTATCAATTTTCAAGTTTAATAGGAAAGAATTTAAGAGATACAAATAAAAAGAAGTTACAAATTTTAAAATAGATTTGATTCAGCATGTTTACTTCAATTAAGTACGCACTTTCAAAACATGCAGACAAACAATGTATTTGTTGATAATTAATTTGGCAACCTGTTCCAAAACCAGACAAGTATACATGGCTTAATTGTAAATATGTATATTTGTGTAGGCGAGAATAGATCTTAGAATCTTGGCAATAATTTCTTAAAATCTTTACTAATTGAACTGCATGATACCAACTGACTTGATTGTGAATTTACATACCAATAGTTCACGATATAAGCCTGAAATTCCTCAACTACAAATCGTTCGATTATGAAAGGACCCTTGCATCGGGTAATTCAGGCTTGTTAACTGGCATTGCAAACTCCATGAGATCCTACTAATGGATTATTAGGTACACAACACAATGTTAATCAAGAGCACTACTTATGAAAATTAGAAAAAAAAATTGAAAGCATCAATGTTTAAAAGTCTTCTTTAACTCAAATACCAACCTCTAAAACCAACGACTCAAGAAAAAAAATGCATAAAACATCATTTTTGTTAAAAATACAAAGATACCAGTGTTTTAAGTATTGTGTAGAGAGAGTAATAAAGTTGTGCATCAATCTGCAAAAAAACAGACTTTCAGCATCAGCAAAGCAATTTGATATATAATCTGATTCAGTAAGGGGCCAGCATCATGTATTGCTCATCACATAGCATATGTGCCCTATTGCTTTCTAATTGGCAATAATCTTTTTTATTAATATTTGCCTGAAAATTTTGCAGATGTACATTATTAAACTCTCTGCGGACTACTAAACCTTCTACCCGTTTGATGTTCATTTTTTATTATAAAAAGCTTCAGCCTTAAAAGATAATTCCCTTAAGATATTAGTAGAAGGTTTATCGCTAATAGTACAAATCCATATTTTCTAAGAAGGCGCACCCGGAAATCAAATATTAGATGCCATTAAAGGAATATATTCAGCAGACTAAAAGAGTTTTATATGTAAATCTAATTTCTGCCTAGCAAATTTCTACAAGAGTTTGTGCTGGAGAAAAGAAATAAATCATCGAATTCATAGGCCATTTCAATTCATTTTTACAATTTCATTAAAGATTTGACAATTTCATTAAAGTCAATCTCGGGAAGGACAATACTCATTTTTCTTAGGGTTCATTTGGTTGCTCTTTAGATAGAAAAACATGATGAATTTATTTTGAATTTTGTCTGTGCAAATGAAATAGTTACATTTGAGGGGGTTTGAAAAGTTCTTAGTTCTGAATCAAAGTATATTTCTAATAACAACCAAGCAAATGATGGATATAATAAAGTATTTTTCCAAACATATTTTCTAACTTAACACAACCAAATGGACCCTCAATCAAGAATAGATTCCGTGGAAAGAGAAATACCAACCTTTCAGTTATTAAAAGCAGCTAACTAGAATTCAAATAGAATTGAACAAAATTTATATCCACCCTCACAATGGAGCAGGAAAAAAATAAAAGGAACAAAAAATGAACTCTACCATTAAAATATGTAATGTGAGTCGCAAAACAAGATGAAGATTAAATGATGATCAATGATTATAGTAGTTCAGCAAAGAACAAGACACTAAAGCTCAACATTTAATGGAAGCACTCACCTTGTTTCCTGAAGTATGCCACGATTGAAAACCAATCCATGGTATTTTGTGAATGTTATCCACTTTATTAGCAATGGAAAACATGGCACCAAATTCACAAAGAATGTCTTTGTAATAAGAATCATTTAAAATTGGAAGCCGACTAACTGCATCCACATCATCTGATCTTGGCCTTCGAGCACTTCTAGACTGAGATAGATTAAATAAATAAATAGAGGTCAAAAAGCATAACTTCAGCATTTTTGAATCTCATCAATGTTTCACTTACAAATATTGAAGAGAATAGGAAAAACCTTTAGAAAACTATAAAGTTTGCCGAATATTAAAAATAAGCAGCAAAGAATTTTAGAAATGACCAACTAATCTCCATTAGGCCAAGTGATCCTTCTAAAGGAAGCCTAAGGTTGAGTCCATTCATTGATAAAAGAATACACCTATGGTTCTCAAATTTCCAACTTGACCATTTCACTTTCGAACTAAAGGCAGAGGATTATGTAAACAGAGATTCAATGCTTATTAATGGCATGAAATTTGTAAAAGAAGATATGTCTGCTAATATGGAATAATTAACAAAGCAACATTGGGTTGTTCATCTTCAGATACAAATGGAAAAACAATCCCACGTTCATCAAATGGTGCATCATATAATGGATAATTGATAAACGTAAATAACAATATTGAAATACAAATACAGTTTGAACATGCAAGATTCCACTTTACAAATAGAACATATGAAAGACACGGATCAATTGAGACCTAAAACAGTGATCTCACTACCCAACCAAGGTAATCATCGTTACTATTTCCTAACAGGCAATTGCTGTTAAAGTACTTTTTGTGATTAAAACAACAATATGTGCATTTCAATGATCAGCACAAATACTAATAGAAGAAGTTCAGTAAGCCATTACAATGTAATGAAAAATGGTTAGATAAACTGCTCAAGCAGGAATACTATTTCCTAATAGGCAATTGCTGTTAAAGTGCTTCTGTTTGTGATTTAAACAACAATATGTGCATTTCAATGATCGGCAAGAATACTAATAGAAGAAGTTTCATAAACATGACTATGTAAACAAACATGTTTAGATCAACTGCTCAACCAATGAAAGGAAGGTTATAGCATTTTGTGCAGGATAAACAACTCAAAAAATGAAAAAAAAATATTTGAAAAGGAAGGTTACACCTTAAAACGAAAACACTGTTGACATAGAATAGAGCCACAAAAGCTGGCAATTTCCATAATTTATCAACAATCGTCATGCCTGTCATTTCCTCTTTCAATCAATATAGACATGCTATTTTTATCTCTTTTTTGTCGTTATCTGCAACTCCCTTCTTTCGCAATAAGCAATAAAACTTTGAGAGATTTTCAAACCTTGCACCTGGTTGGTACCAGTCCAAACTGAATAATTTATTAAAACAGATAAATACAACAGCATTTACTTGTGACTAAGTGGTCCAATGGAATTCATAGGTATAGGAAGAAGCCCCATCACATAGAAATTTTTTCTTTCAACCATCTTTCGATTGTTAATATGAGATATAAGGACCATTTGCGAATTTTATTAAATGTAGTGTTATTATTCATCTAATTTCATTTTCACAGGGGGTAGTTTTTTAATATCACACATTTCAAGCAGCTTCTTTGTAGAAGATCTAGTTCCCTAATTGAATTAAGCTTTATATTTTCCATGTGTGATTATATTAAAAGAAAAACATATAGATGAGGAAATTGAAAATAGCAGGGATGAGATGGCCATGAAGGACAAATAATCAAACCAACACATGTAAGATGACTATCATAGATAATGGTATGTTAAAACCTTTAGAGGGAATGTTGTTGAGATAATTTTAACAGGAGCACTGAACACATTAACTATGTTGTATGGTGACAAGGTAAACTGTGCCCATAAAAAATAAAAGATGAAATCTAGTTGCAACACAGGTGTAAGGTGAATTGGCATTTGGAAGGAGATAATAAGATATCTTATTTTCATAAGATAGCCAATGGAAGAAGCAAGCTTAATTTTATTCATCAAATCAAAGATTGGTGAAGAATATGCGCTCATGTCTCATAGTTTGACATTTCTGCAGCTTTTACCGAGTTTTATAAGGAACCTTTTGGTAAAAGAACTCATAACATATACTCTATTGTCTACAAAAAACTTTATCCCCGTAATGATGCTTTGTTGAAATTTTTAAATTCCCGATCTAACATTGAAGAGATCAAAGAGGTGGTTTTCTTTAAGGGGTCTAACAAATCTCCAAGTCCCGAGCCTATAAATTTCTTTGAAGTTATGAGGGAAACCATTACAAATAACTTATGTCTAATGATCTTCAGAATGACTAGACTTCAGACTGTGTTCAACCACCATTTGCTTCATTCCTATAAATGATAATTGTGAATTGATTAATGATTTCAGATCTATTAGCCTTCTACAAAATATTCACAAAAATCTTGCTAATAGAATTTATAAAGACATTTCTAACTTGGTGTATTTCTCTCAGAGTGCTTTCATTTCGAGTAGAGATACCACAAACTGCATTATTGTTGCCCATAAAATATTTATTCATGTCTTAAGAAGAAGGGTGTGAAATGTACCAATAAAATGAATTTTGGAAAGGGCCTTTGATTTCTATGAATGGAACTTCATTCTCCTCACACTTGCTAAAAGACATTTTCCGTAAAAAATTATTCTTTGGATTAAGGAGACTGATTCATGCAAATGCTATCACTATTTTCAATGAGAAATAAGGTAAAAAATTCAACTGCCAAAGGTGATGCAGCAAAGCTATTATGTTTCTCCTTTCTTTTTAATATTATTGCTAATATAACAACAACAACATCAAGCATTTGTCCCACTACGTGGGGTCGGCTACATGAATCCTTTTTCTCCATTGTCTTGTTAAAAGTCAAACTCTCGTTTAAATCTAATAAAGAAAGATCTTTTCTAATATTTTCTAACCAAGTCTTTTTAGGTCTACCTCTACCTTTCTTAATATAAGTCAAATCTAATACCTCTACTTTCCTAACCGGGTCATCGGAAGGTCGTCGTTTTATGTGACCAAACCATCTAAGGCGACTCTCTCTAATCTAATCTTCCACTGAAGCTACTCCAACCTTTTCACGTATATGCTCATTTTGTATCATGTCTCTAAAGGTAAATCCACTCATCCACCTGGGCATCCTCATCTCTACAACACTTAACTCAGTATTATGCTTCTCTTTTAATGGACAACATTCTGCACCATAAAGCATTGCAGGACTCACCACCATTTTAATATTATTACTAATATTCTTCATAAAATAAAATGATCTCTACGACCAATAACGGATTGATTGTGAGGTGCAATTAAAATTTGTCTAATGTTCCTACTAGCATTAAATTTTTCGATGACATCTTGATTTTATGCAGTGCTAATTCCCAACAAGCTATGAATCTTTTTTTCCTCTGGTTATGAGACATCATTGGTTTAATATTAACCTCCCAAAATTATCTTTAACCTATTTGTGCAAGAATGATGGCAATGGGAAGGAACTTGCTTCATGATTAAGTTCTTCGGATAAATTGTCTTTTAAATACTCAATGTTCCTCTTAGCTCCAAGCCTATTCAAACAGATTTTTGGATCATTGACATTAATAAAGTAAATCATAAATTGATTAGCGAGAAAGTTAAAATTTGTCTTGGGTGGTAGCATTATCCTCATAATTCTATGTTGAATGTGGTCTATTTATAATATTTATCTATCTTTCGAATTCCAAATTAGGTTATTAAGAGAGCTGACTTTATTAAAAAAATTGCGGTGAAGGGAAAACTTTGATCCTTCTTAAATAGAAGCCTTTTATGCAGACCCAAAAAATGATGGTGGAACTTTCATATTTCTTTACTTGGAAAATGGATTGGAAAATCTATTCATAGTGAAGTTTCATCCACAGGAGGAAAAAATATTGCAATTATTTTAGCATGAATAAAAAAATAGACTTTTGAAGGAAGAAAGCTAAACCACAAATCAATTTTTATTAAGGAAGCATAAAGTTAACTAAGCCCTTTTTTATGAATGTGTCTTGGAAAGTCAATAATAATAGCATGGTCATGTTTTAAAAAGGAAAATTGATTGGTAAGATTCCTCTTTTAACTAAATTCAACAAATTGGTAAATTTCACTTGGTAAAAGAAAGAGAAAAGGACTAAAATGATCCCTCAGCTCCTTAAAAAGAAGCATTTTTAGTCCTAACATCAAATTTTGGTGTTAATGATGATAAATCAAAAGATATTTTAGTTATTTGTTAATTAAATTATTTATTAAATATAATTTTCAAGTAATAGCATTTTTTTAAAAAAAGAATTTATTAAATATTACTTTAATAAAAAAATAATTAATGATTCTAGTATATAATGATCCTAAATTAAAAATAGAATTATTAATAATTTTTTAAATTAAAACTAGAATTCTTAATAAATTTTTTTATAAAAGAAATGTAATAAATTTTTTTTAAAAAAATTACTATTACTTTAAAATTACATTTAATAAATAATTTAATTAAAAAATGACTAAAATACCTCTTGATTTAACATCATTAACTCCAAAATTTGATGTTAGGACCAAAAAGGTCCCTTTTTGAGGAGTTGAGGGACCAAATTGGTCCCTTAAAAGAGATGGGAATCATTTTGGTCCCTCACAAAGAGTTGAGGGACCTTTTTGATCCTTTTCTCGTAAAAGAAATGTAACATCAATTCTCAATTTGATACAATCCTAGCAAGAGTATTCATCAAAAAAGAATTATCCCCTCTTCTCTCCAAAGTGCTTTAAAGCAATTGATTGTTCTTTTCTACCAGCACTACTAAAGAAGAACATATTTGAAACTTGGATGGAAATAAATTCACTATCAAGTTTTTCTAAGCTTTTCATGTGAATAGTAGCATTTCAGTTGAAAATATGACACGGATTTCAAACACTATTGCTCCTAAAGCTATTAGACTTTGTTGGTTTAGTTATTAAGGAAGATTCCTCATAAGGTTCATTTCATAAGTCGAAAATTCTTCTATGACATGTAGCATGTGCAAGGCTTAATCAAAAAATGACTTTCATCAATTGTTTGGTTATTAGTAATATTTGGAGAAAAAGTCTACAAAATTTCTGAGTTAAAACTCATTTTGATAGTATACAAATAGTCTTTGATAGTAGATGAAGAAAACCTAATACGAATAATTATAAAGGTTTATGGAACAATTTTTTCTTTGTTGTTATTTGATTACTTTGATCCTTTTTCATTGTAGGTCTTGGCAAAATTTAGGGTTCATTTGGAAATTTGATCGACAATGTGCTAGCACAAATATCAATACATGAGCACCAAAACCAAACTCCAACGACTGTTTAAGGACACTCAATCATTTTGTGATGATTTCTCACACTTTGAATATATTACAGGATGATTCAAGTCCAGATCATATGCATCTTGCTGCTATTCGTGCTCTGGATTTCAAGCATAGCTTCTACTGGTATTAGTCAATTGATTCACTTCTACTCAAAGACAGCTAAAGTCTCCAGCTTCTCACAGCTTCTTAATTACTGTTTTTTATTGTTCCCGTGATTTTGGAAACAAAATCATCCTATTTATCAATGTCATGATGCTTGCATGCTCAGCACACCTAAGCTTCAGCGTAGCAGCTTCAGCTATCCGGATTCCATGGTAAGCCTCAACTACTGCTCACTTTATCCTTCCACAAACCAATATTTATGGGCCTATGGTTTCTTCCAGCAACCTCTACAGAAATCTGATCGGCTGCAAGTGTGGTTTACTTCTTGACTGCTCAATTCGGTTCATATACTTTCAAGGATGTATGTGCCTCCAGCTCTCTTTGACTTCTATTTTGTTGTTGGCAGCAGTTCCTGATCCTGAAGACGTCAACATTCCAAGCAAGAGCTTCATTGTTGGTAAACTAGCTAAAGTTTTTCAAGTGGATTTCCCTGTTGCTCTCCTCCCTTTCATTCGTCAGTGTATGTTTGTTGTAAGAGCTCTTTTTGCTGGCACTACTTCGTGCTGACCAAAGTCCTATAAAGATGAAAAAACAGCACAGACAACTACTTTCCCCATTCTGGCAGATGAGTCCAAACTTCCAAGATATTTTTCTCATAATACAAAAGAAATCAAATGTAACTAGATCTTATGACTCCTCTGTGTACTTCTATTCTCACTAAGAAACAAGCAGGGATCCTCTTAAAATTCTGCCTAGGCACAGAAAACTTTTTTTTAAAGGAAATTGAATACAAATTTATTAATTAAAGGCAGTATAAATAGATCAAAATTTAAATTTCTCTAAAATGTCAATTGGTATAATAGAGAAAAGAAACAGTTAACAAGCATACAAATGCAGGAAAAAGAAAATGGTTAATAAAAAGGCACATAGCTCATGAATAACAAATTGTCAAACTATATGGAGTAGTGCACATACAAGACTTATACCACGATATAGAGAGCCATGGTGTAGAAATGGCCATATTCCTTGTCCATTGTAAATTTCATAAATACACAATGACTGCCCAGTCCTTTCTAGGTCACCTTCATCACGCTCATTAACTTCAAATCTAAGCTTTTCAGACTTTTTGGCATTCCGATATACATCCTCCCAAGATCCCAAATCTCTTTCCACCCTTTCTGCAATCTAAAGATGAGCCAAACATAAGTGATGATAGGGTCAAGTAACCTTTTAGACACTTAGTACCGATACTGGAAAAAAAATTAAACCTCTTAAAACAAGTAAATTCACTAGAAAGAAAATAAGCTGCTAACCTCCTCCATTTCCTGTCTCTCAAAATCTTCAGCAATTTCCATCTGGCTAAGATCATTCCAATCAAGTTGAGTGGGATAGACCAGTGAGGCAGACTCATTAATAACTTCGGGACTTATTTGAGATTTACCAGGTATTTTTTCCTCAAGTATATCTATGATACTGCCTTTCTGGATTGCAGAAAGGCTCCATAAACCCTGATGTTGAAAACGATTGTTTTGATCATTTTCATTGCCAAGCAAATCCCATGCCCATGTTCGTTGCTTAATTTGAGAAACGGATTCTGGAAGGAATGAATCTGACGGAAATTGAAGCATCCTTTCTAGAAGAATTGCAAAATTAATGATACAATCAGAAGCAAACATATTTTCAGCCAATGACCTCCCCTCGTTAGCAACTGAATATGCCATCTTTGACAGCCTTTTATCTTCTATAAGAAGTAAGAAAGCACTTGCCAAGCTGTCTATATCTTGAGGGCAGAAAACAAGACCGTGGATTTTATCATTAACCTAAAATGCCAAGCTAAATTCAGAAAAGTAATACGTTACCAAAACAAAGGAACGTTTTGAACTGCAAAAAAAAGTTATGCATGCAGATGCACATGTATTTTAGAGAGGGAAACAATTAGGAGAGAAGAGAATGGGAAAACAGGTAGATGGAAATTCACTTCGGGACTGTTTGGTTATCCATCCATAAGAGGTAGCGACACTTCTCTCTTCGGACTCTTCTAATTGAAAGCTGATAAATTCAGTTCTAAAAAGACAACTTGGTTGTCAGCAGACATGTGACACTTCCTTTTCTTCTATTCTATTGCTTGATTGTGAAGGAAGTAGAAGTTCCCAATAAGTATACTAAAATTATATACACGCAATCTTTTTGTTCTAATTAAAAAATATAAATTGTAAGGCTTTGTGAGAAAACGGTTACACGGGTTGAGTGAAAGTAGTTGGATAGAGAGCTTCACTTATTTTAAAACATTGCTATATATTGAATGAGTGAGTGAGTGGGCGGACAGAGTGCTACCCTTATTTTACAACATTGCTATATATAATATATAGTCGCAGGTTGAGTGAGTGGGCGAACAGAATGCTATCCTTATTTTACAACAACATTACATAGTTTTAAAATAATGTAAATATCATAATATTTATATTTTTTTTATTCAATATTACACATTATATCATAAGAAATTGATAATTTATTATCCAATACACTACGCATTGCCTGTTCAATAAGTGTTATTTTGGTACGATTAATAAGTGCATTAATTATAAAAATTGACTATATAATTTTAATAAATATTCCAATATATTTTGTGATATATTATGTAGTGTTAGTGCGTAAATGAGTGGCATTATAAATTTAAAAAGTTAAGATCATCATAATTAATGACTTCCAAAAGTGTGAGTTAAACACATCAGGTTAGAAGTCAGACGGCTGATAATTGGAATAACCAATTTCTTGAGAGGAAGTCGCTTACCATTTTCCCTGCCAACCAAATAGTTGAAGTGACCTCTTTCCATTTTTCCTACCTACTTCCACTTGTATGCAGACAAACAAGCACTTGGCAAGTATACTTACATATTTAGTTATGATAGAAAAATCAGGAACAATGATTGGGATTTGGAAAGACATGGCGCGCACTAGAAGTGGAGGAAAATTCTGCTCCTCTTGGAAGGACCCATAAAGGACTATATCAGAAATCATTATGACACCATTCACATCACTATCCATGCCATAATGATGTATAGAATCGAGAGGAAAGCCCATACGTGAAGCAAGCTCCTGTTACAACAAAACTGGAGTGGAAATCAAGGCAAATGAACAAAGAAAGCTTGTCTCTTTTATTCCCAATAATACAATTTCACAAAAAACATGACATGGAAATTTTGAATTTAAAACTTCAGCATAATTATAACCAATGTCTTCTCCCATGGAGTTGACTTGTCAGAAGGCTATACTAAGTAATTTAATCGCTCAAGCATACTATTCCTTAATTGCATCGCGTCGCCTTAGTTGAATTTCAGAACTTCAAGCGAATGAACAAAAAAGTTAAATAATGAACTAAATAATAGCTTTATCTTTTCAGCATGAAAGCAATAGGTAGATATCCAGAAGAATTACTATATAAGCACCTTTAAACTAAATGACAAAAATGGTGCCTACAATTAATACTTGTCATTTAGCCGAATCATTCTTAGACGTTCTAAGTACAGAGTTAACCTAAAAATGATGCTCGCAGAAATCTTGCAATTTCATTAAAGAATGGTAATACAGACGTTATCACAATAAAAACCTAAAAAGGGCTCCCCAAGAATAATGTAAAATTAAAACGGATAAGCTCAAAGTTTTCGTCATACAGATTTAAAATGATTGTTTTTTAAAAATGATATACTGAAAGTGTGAATGTTGTGATCATACAAAAATTTGATATATGGGCAGAAATGTTAGATTCACAGAGGGCAGCATAGCCAAAACAAAAACACGCATGCAGAAAAAAAACTAGTACCTGAAAATCAGAATCAAAAGAATCTGTTGTGTTCCCACACAAGAAGGCAAAATTTAATTTTCCTCCAAGGTCCTTTATTCTCGTAATTTTCATAAACTGTTGTGTTAGCATGCTAGCAGCATAGCTCCATGGCATATCATCGTAGAAAAAATAACTCCCGATAACAGTAATTATCAGATCATCCTCATTGAATCCATAATTTTCCCGTAAAGCAAGCCGAGAATGAGATGTGATGTACCTCTTTGCTGACCAGACATCAGCTGGAGATCCAGGAATGACGTAAAAGTTTCCACTATCTAATGAAGTGTACAGCAGCTGACAGAAATAGATGTTAGAAAAAACAGAAATAGCATGCTAGTCAAAAAACAACCACGTTTATCCATTAAAAGAGAGCTCTGCCAGCATTTATTTTCATTGGAAAGGCAAGTTGTTTACTGGTAGAGAGAAATCTGAAAACACCACAATGTTTGCCCTAGTGAAAGCACTTCTCCACTCAGAGATAAGATCTTCATTCCCCGAGGCTATATATGAGGAAAGTCGCTTGCTGAGGTTACCCTCCTGAATAAGCCATATAAGTGGTACGGAACTAAAAGGATCTTGCATTAAACTGCAGATGATACATTATAGATTAAATTAATACTAAGTTCCATTATTTTGAAGTACATAACTAAAACACTATGGAATGGCAGAAATTCTAAAGAAAAGCAAGTCGCATCTAAAAACCAATATACATCAAGTCAATTTAAAAAGAAAGTCTAAAGGAAAAGTTTTTATAATGATATCACAATAATAAGATACCGCACTATTTTCCCTTAATTTTTGTTCGGAACATGAATAGTTTTATGATATCAACCCCTTTTTTCATTTATGTTCTTGTACTATAAGTTTATCTACATCTTTTTTTAAATTATTATTGAACAGCTGGGAAAGTACTTTTCTTAGAAGATGATATTCAACAAAGGTGGATGAGATATTTTGATAAACTTTTTAATGAAGATTGTAAGAATACAATTGACTTTAGTGACCTTAGCACCCTAAATGAAAATAAAGATTTATGTTTTTATCGGCGTATTAGTAAAACCGAAGTTAGAGAGGCTTTAAAGAAAATGAAGTGTGGAAAAGCTGTTGGACCTGATGATATCCCAATAGAGATGTGAAAATGCTTAGGAGATGAAGGAATTTCTTGGCTAACTAAACTTTTTAATAATATTTTGAAGCCTAAAAAGATGCCAAATGCATGGAGAATGAGTGTATTGATTCCGATTTATAAGAATAAAGGTGATGCACAAGATTGTGCGAATTATAGAGGAATTAAGTTAATGTGTCACACTTTAAAACTATGGGAGCGAGTTATGGAGCGTAGGCTGCGGCATGATACTAATGTTTCTCAAAATCAATTTGGATTCATGCCTGGTAGGTCTACTATGGAAGCCATACATTTATTGAGAGGTTTGATGGAGAAATATAGGGAGAATAAGGATGATCTACATATGATATTTATTGATTTAGAGAAAGCATATGATAAAGTTCCAAGAGAAGTGCTATGGAGAGTTCTTGAAAAGAAAGGAGTTAATAATGCTTATATTCAAATCATTAAAGATATGTATGAAGGAGCTATTACTTGTGTTCAAACACAAGGTGGTTTGACCAAGTATTTCCCTATTTCGATTGGATTACATCAAGGATCAACTTTAAGCCCATATCTTTTCGCGTTAGTCATGGATGTTCTCACTAGACATTTACAAGAGGATGTACCCTAGTGTATGCTTTTTGCTGATGATATTCTTCTTGTTGACAAGACTAGAGAGGGAGTTGAAGGAAAACTTGAAGTCTGGAGATCAACCTTAGAGTCTAAAGGTTTTCGCTTGAGTAGATCTTAAACTGAATATATGGAGTGTAATTTTAGCAGTAATAGACCTAGTGAGGGGATTGTGACTTTGGGCGATCGAGTCATTAATAAGAATACACATTTTAGATATCTTGGATCTATTGTTCAGAGTGATGGTGAAATAGATGGGGATGTTATCAGTAGAATTCAAGTTGGATGGTTGAAGTGGAGGAATGCATCGGGCTTGTTGTGTGATAGAAAAGTCCCCCTTAAACTTACGGGAAAATTCTAGAAGATGGTGGTGAGACCTGCAATGCTTTATGGTGCAGAATGTTGGCCATTAAATAAGAAACACAATACTAAGTTATGAGTTGCGGAGATGAGGATGCTCAAGTGGATGAGTGGATTTACTCTTAGAGACAGGATACGAAATGAGCATATACGTGAAAAGGTTGGAGTAGCTCTAGTGGAGGATAAGATCAGAGAGAGTCGCCTTAGATGGTTTGGTCACATAAAACGGCGGCCTTCCAATGACCCAGTTAGGAAAGTAGAGGTATTAGATTTGACTTATGTTAAGAAAGGTAGAGGTAGACCTAAAAAGACTTGGTTAGAAAATATTAGAAATGATCTTTCTTTATTAGATTTAAACGAGAATTTGACTTTGAACCGGACACAGTGGAGAAAAAGGATTCATGTTGCCGACCCCACGTAGTGGGACAAAGGCTTGTTGTTGTTGTTGTTGTATTGAACAGCTGGGAAAACCCCTCATTAATGATATGAAAAGAATAAAATAGAGTTATGTTGAATCGACTTTTATGTCAATTTGACTTGAATTTATTAAATTGATGAACCAATTCAATTTTTACTCAATTTTTCACTTGACCCATCTCAATTCAACTAAATTGAATGAATTAATTCAATTTAATCAAAGTTATTTGTTCATTTCAGCCTTAAATTCACCAATCGAGTCAAATTGAGCTAAACTAAATGATGTTGAGTCAAATCCAACCAAATCGAGCTCAAATTGGACTATCCAGTTCAACCTGCAATCAAATCATTTTCAAACACCCACCTAAGCCTTCTAAAGCCTTTCCAAAGTCGAAAATATGCATCCAACAACTAAAATACAATGGGATGGGCAATTATTGTGCCTATCCTCCTCCAACTTTTACCATGATCTCTTGCGCTTTCTAAAGCAGGCAAAACCATCAGGGGTAATGGTGGGATTAATCACAGAAGCTAACCTATAAATTGAGGGCATAATGATCTTTGAGGTTGATCTCAACTGCTTGAAATTGCAGGCTTCACCAATCGAGTGGGAGAGAGCTTTCCCTTCTTTTTATCGAGCTAGAGATGCAAAGAGCTATTATTCAGGAAAATAGCCCATCATTTAATGTTTTGTGCTGAATTACCTTAAATTCATATTTGAATGTTTTGGATTCATCAAAGATAGGAAGACACACCTATCACTTAGAGATTCAAATGAGATCAATTTTGGCATTATCTGCTAATTTTAGAAGCACATAGATGCTTGGTGTTACCTTTTTAGGAATTTTATAAATAAAAAATAGTTGATGTTTCATTTTATTGTTCTATGTTTTGAAAAATTCTAAAAATGAATATAATTAATATATATATATATATATATAATTAATATATATAATTAATATATATATATATATATATAGAAGTGTTTGTCGGAATTTTCTATCTCATCATGGATGTTATTTCGAAGCTTCCTAAAATTTTAACTAATTCATTTTATTAATCCTAGAACCTTCTTGAATATCTAAGGGGTTACTTTTATTCATGTTAAACTAAGCTCAACTTAAATCTCCTCCTATCTAAGCTCTTTATTTGGTGCTTTCTTATAGAGGTTTCCGAACAACCTCTAGTGTTCGAGAGAGCGACAATAGCTCTTAAGACGAAATCCTAGGATCCTTTGGCTATTTGTTTGAGTCAAACTCGATCATTAGTTTCAACTCTTGCAAAGGACCCAAATTTTAACTTTCCTTGCTTGGTTCATTCAATCAACCGAGTAATACATCATCCTTTCAATACATTTGAAAACATCTATTTCCCATAACCAAATCTTGCGATGATTTGAGGTTTGTATGGATCAAACCAAATTTGACACTCCTCAAATGATTTTCCTTGCTTTGTGTTTTCTATAACCTCATATAAAAGCTTCTGACAACCTTCTAATAAGTTCAAGAAAGCATTAGCAGTACCTATGACAAAATCCTCAACGTGTAGGATCCCTTTGCTTGCCCAAAAGCAAGCAAATGATCCTCTTATCCCTAGGAACCACATCCTAACTTCTTTTACCTGATTAGCTCAAATTAATCAGGTAAAATCCCATCTCCTTGAATTCATATGGAACCCTCTCTTATCATTAAACAAAGCTTAAAGTATTCTAAGTTGTCAAGGCCAAACCCAAATTTGACTTCCTTAAAAGGTTTCAACTTGCTTGGTAATCTTCATATAAAGATCCCCCAAGATCTTTTAATGAGTTTCAAAGGACCTTAACATTTGTTAAGGACACTTCTAGGAGCTAAGCTATCATAGATAAGCCTTAGGTTTGCCTAGGTTTGGTTTGAGTTTGCTCAATCCAAACCTTTTCTATATAGGTTCTTCTCCATAATTCTCTGACGAAAGCCTACATAAAGGTTTTCAAATGATCTCTAAAGGATTACAAAATAACATTGTTCTATTCTAAGAGTCAAAATCTAAAATTCTCTTTCATTTTTAACCTTAAATTCAAAAAAATGATTCCAATCTTTTGAATAGTACATTAATCCTAGATATTTCATTTGCTTGACCAAAATCAAGCAAATAAGTTTCATCCTTAAACTTCCAAGTTATAAGATTTCGTCATTGATTTAAGCTCCCAAATTTGAGGTCAAAATATTTAATTATGTTGTATTTGTTTGAACCCAACTCAGGAAAATAGCCCATCATTTAATGTGGCACAAAATCACATAACAACTCTTTATCCCTTAGCCTCAAAGCCATAAGATCCGTCAATTTTTTAAACTCCAAAATCATTGAAACATCCTTACTCATTTGCTTTAAACCCGAAATTGAGTAAATGAATATATCTATTAACCTAGACTTGATCCTATTAGTCCTTATTTGACCCAAATTTAATAGGTCCTTTCTTTGGCCCCAAAGCCACTATCTCACTTGCTCGACCAATCAAGCGTCTTCCTTCCTTCTTGGCCTCAAATCCAAAGATTGCTTCTTTAACTCAATCAAGTGATTTCCTTATCTACACACAAACTCTAGATTTTCATCACTTTGTCAAAATCGTTAATTATATCCTTCTTAAAATTAAAAATCTCTTTTAAGAAGCTTAATTCTGAAATTCATACAGCTCAATTAGATAAATTTCACTTAGAGGTTGTTTGGTTGGCTAAAAAAAGAATGCAGTGTAAAAAAAATATAATGTAAGGACTACTTTGGAGTTGTTTGGATGAGTGTAAAATAAATTCAAGTAAGTGATTTTCTTTATTTGGTTTGACTAACAAAATAAATGTAGTGTAAAGTTTAAAGATGACGGGTGGCGGTGGTGGGCGACGGCGATAGTGGCGACAGTCAGTGAGTGGTGGCCAGCGGCCAATAGTTGTGGTGGCAGCTGGAGAGTAATGGAGGTAGTGGTCGGCGAGTGGCGACGGTGGTGGCTGCTGGCTGGTAGCGGCGGCAGCCAAATGAAGTGGTGGTGGCCAGCGGGTAGCATTAGTCGAAGGGTGGTGGTAGTTAGCTGCCGGCAGCTAGTGAGTAGCAGCGGTGGCAGCTAGCAGGTGGCGGCAATAGCGCCGGATGGTGAAGGTGGCCGACGGTAGTGGCCGGTGATGGTCAGCAGAGATCAAGCGAGCTCATTTGCAGTGTAAATCATTTTCTCTCAAAACTGGGCGAGTTTTATTTATCTCAAAAAAGAACTAGAATGGTTTACACTACATTTAATTTACTTTGTATTTCTTTTTCATCTAACCAAACACCAAATTTTCAAAACCCTTGCATTCACTTTAGTTTACACCCATTTTACTTCGAACCAAACAGCCCCTAAATTATAAGTGAAACTCTTATGCATGTTTGCTTGATCCATATTAAGCAAATTTCTTCTCCTCTTAAACAAACATTAAGAGTCACTAAAATCTACTAAAAATAGATAAGTTTCTTTTGATATAATGATGTGTCATTTTAACCCAAATGGTAAATAAATGTCATTAGAACTAGGACACCGTGAATGACAAGTTTGCCTAAAAGCTAGCAGTAATCATTCTGTGAGCTTTTACTCTTTAAAAATATGAAACCCTTTAAAATTCAAATAAAAGATTTAAATCACAAATAAATTGAAGTGAAATCACTCTTAGACTAAAATTAAACCACTTTCTATTCCACAATAAAATAACACATCAAAATAATAAAAGTATGACAGCCACACAAGTCGACACATATTAGATGCAAAGCCCTTAGGCATCCAATAACAAGAATTTTCCTTTTTTGTGCTTATGATTGTATTTGAGTGAAATGATTGTTTGATGGTTTGTCTATATTATGGGGACTTGCTTTAAGTATTCTAATAAAGATATCTACTTTTTTATGTAGGTGATCACACCCAAAAGGGGAGAATAAAATTTAAAAATCATCATCTAACAACATTCACTTGCATGTGTTGCTTATATACACTAAATTCTTGAGTATGCATGACCAACATATTTTAAAATTAGCTTGGCACCAACAATGCCAAATAAATCCATGAATTTTGTGATGTATGACTTGAT
The DNA here is from genome assembly GCA_019925795.1 of Dendrobium chrysotoxum. Classification (NCBI taxonomy): domain Eukaryota; kingdom Viridiplantae; phylum Streptophyta; class Magnoliopsida; order Asparagales; family Orchidaceae; genus Dendrobium; species Dendrobium chrysotoxum. The sequence continues at coordinate 3,413,698 of CM034309.1, read as the reverse complement.
ATATTACATACTTCTTAATCCTTTCTACATAAAAGATTTTTTCCTTCTATTGTTTACCATAATTCATTTACAATTCTAGAAAGTCATGTAGACCTATGGAATATTACAAAAGAACAATGAACCAGAATGATGAACATCAAAATGAAGCCCTATATGTAACAGAAGTCGAAGTTGGAAGACCCGCATGCCAAGTTTGTAAATTTAACTAGATTGTATAAGGCAAATAACTTAGTTGCCTTTTTATTATTTTCATGGTTGTATAAAAGGCCCATGTATTATTTTGTGAATAATTTTATGTGATTGAGTGTGTTTACCTTGAGTGTGCATTAGAAGTGCATACTTTTTCCTGCTTTTGATAATGCTTTAGTTGGGGTGGCCAAAATAATTTGTGAATACACTATCAAAAAATAAGTTAAATTTTAAAACACTAAAAATGAGCTAGGTTTTCAATTTTTATGGCATGTCGTTCAATCCGCCCCAACCTCAAGTGAGGTTTCAAGGTCATAAGTCTCATAAATTTTGATAAATTTAAATTTAAGTTACTACCTATATGTAGTTCTCACCCTAAATCTAAAATCTGAGGCTTGTTTCCTTTCTGTTATGTCATAAGTCCTTACCTTCATGAGCACTTCCTTAATATCATGTTGTTGGAATATAAATGTTAACTTTCGAAATGAAATTGATTAACTTAAATATAAATTCAATCTTATGAGATAAAACCCAATACTGTATAGCTCTGAGGACCTCTAAATTTATCATAATCAAGTACTTATACTCTTTCTTCATTTTGCTTCTACTCCAAATCAATTCCTAAATTAATCCAATCATTCATGAAATATTAAAGACTGAATCTTAAAATAATATTCTTAAAAATTATATAAAAATATTAGCAAATGTTTTTTAAATATAATTAACAATAGGGGCGTTCCCTTATTAGTAACTTGCACCCTAGAATAAAACTAAACCACATTCAATCTAGGGATTTATTATTCTGTCCGGAGTCCGGAGGACGTCCGGAGTCCAATAAAAAAGCGCCACGTCACTCAAAAAAATGTACCGCAGTCGATACTCACAGTGAGTATCTAGGGGTACCGAGCAGGTACCGACCTCTCTGTACCGGACGGGAGTACCGTCCTGTATCCGGACAGAATAAAAGCTCCAATCTAGGGAAGAATTTGTGAGCATATAAAATAAAATACAATCATTATTATTGAGTCCAATATAAAAATAATATTTCTGCCCTTTACGATAATATATTGCTTTCTATATTGCATTCGATCACAAAATATTTCAAATCCGTTGAGGATAGAAAAATTTCCCATCAAGTAATAGAAAAGAGAGTTAAACCAAATAAAAGAAACATTGCAAAGCAAATAAAGTTAAACAATAATTCTAAAAATATTTATATACTCACATGGAAGGTTTAATGCTCTACTTTTCTTTAAGATTTGAGGCACTTTGTCACCATAACTAGATTCCAACCAAAAATAAGCTTGAGATAATTGAACCAGATTTTATTATCCTCTTTGAAATTATTACAAAAAGCATAATATCGTTTCTTTCATTCCAAACATTCTAAATAGCTAAAACAAGAGGATGTCTCAAACATCTTTAGGAGTTTTTCTAATTAAAAAAGGTCTCTTTATGAAGAGAAAGTAATGATGAAAGAAACAAAAGTACTTCAACCCCCCGAAAGAGAGATAAGATGCATCCAAATGCTAAATGAGAATAATGCTTTGCTACGGAATTTCACAATACAAAATCTATACAAGGAAAATATTTGATAATAATCTTTCTCAAAGAAGCACTTTATCTAAAGAAAGCAAACTTTAAATGGACCAAGGCCTTTCAAATCCAAGAATAAGCAGTGCTAATATCACCATACATAAATGAAAGGATATAAGGAACCGTCCAAGAAAAATTATCTGTGAGGGAGTAACTACTTTGGAGAGTCAATATTTGAATGCAAACTAATTTGATTCATCTCACTGTAAAGACTTGAAATACCAATGACTAGATGAAAAGGAATAATCTGTTTCCAATGAAGATGCCAATCAGAATAAAGGGAGAAAACAGATGGATTACAAGCCATCTTAAACAGATAAATTCTGCCGAAGGCTGATTATGGATCCAAATAGCCTTCCAAAATTTGATTTTTGCATCGTTATTAATATTTCAAGAGATAAGACGAAAGATATACTAAAATGATTTCCTGATATCATCAATAAAATGAGAGACATGAGTGCCTAGACCTTCAAAAAAGTCAAAACAACAATGAGTTATACAAAAACTTACTATGGATGATGTAATCTGAGTTAGGGCTGCAAGCGAATCAAACGTTCAACGAGCTACTCGATGCTCGGTTCGATTAAAGCTCGTTTGTGATCGTTTAATTAACTAAATAAACAAACTTGAACAATATTTTAAATACTCGATACATAAATAAACAAGCTTGAACACTAATGTGTTCTATTCATTTATGTTCACGAACAACATCATTTGAAGTTCGTGAACAAGCTCAACATTAAGCTCGATAAAAAGCTCGATAAAAGCTTGATTCGTGTTCGATTCAGCTTTCATGAATAAGTTCGATAAAAACTCGATTAATATTTAATTATAAAATTGATAAATATACATAATATAAATATCAACATGCTTTTTTTTATATGATGTATTTGTTTTAATAGTCTGTTTTATAGGATAAATTTAATTTCACGAGCAAGAGATATTTTATATTTGTTCATGTTTGCTAGATTGTTTGTTTAAGATGTTCTTGAACAAATTTAAGGTTTGTTTGTTCAATAGATTGTTTGCTAAATATGTTCACGAACATAGCTCATTAAGGCTTGTTTGTTTAAAGTTCGATAAGCACTAAACGAACCAAATATGAACCGAACATGAACCAAACATGAACACCCTTAAATTAAACGAACCAAACATGAACACAAACAATAAAACTCGAATCAAACACGAACCAAACTTGAACATGCTAATGATAAATGAACTCAAATATGAACACTCACGTACTCGGCTCGGCTCGGTTCATTTGCAGCCCTAATCTGAGTTAGAATCTTCTTAAATACATTTCTAGATTTGTTTAGAAAGAAAAGAAATGTTCATTTTATGAAAATCTAAAGAATCAACCCAGGCAAATTTTTTGAGCCTGTATTTGTAGTAGTTGAGAAATAGGAGGCCTTTACCTTCATCATTTACTTTCCACAAAAAACTTCTGATATGATATATGTTATTGATGATCCAATTCAGAGTCCAAAAGAAAGAGAAGAACAATAGGATAAAAGATATTACAGAATTAATCAAAAATAATCATCACACCTTTAAAGAGAAATTTGTCTTTCCAGGAACCAAGTTTCTCTAAATTTTGTCAACACTAGGAGCTCAATGGTCTTTTTACAAGCTTTAGAAAAGTGCACAACTTTCCAAAATAACAACATGATCAATTAAATTGCCACAAAGAAGTTTTAAACATTTTTCGAGCTTAATTTGTTGTTTCAGTTTTGGAGTCCACTTTCAATTTTATAAATAGTCGTTGTCAATTGGTAGCAAAGGCCTACATAATTGGCTTTATTTTTAGCATAAGTGGGCTTATTTGAAATTAAGTTTTAGTTTATTAGGCTACGTGATAGTCATATTTATGGGTATAACAGAGGAGAAAAAAATCATGTAATTACATCAAATTTGTAGGAAGCCAATTAAAATATCTAGCTTTCACTGTCTACAATAAAAATTGTTCAAAATTCCACCTTCATTAATCATTTCTGCCCTTTGCTAGTGTGACTTTACATGCAAAGACATACTATGTATATCACAGATGCAATCATGTATGCAAAATTGAAGCACTCCAAGTTATACCATATCATTTGTAGAGAATAATGCCGCCAAGACTTCTCAAGCTACTGGAAAAGTTCAATCCCAGGCAATAAAATTTACATTAAATTTTACAATTTTTTCCCACACCAAAAAAATTAAAAGATGCACTGTGTGAATAACTTAAGTTTTTTGTCTTATGCTACCGATACTTGTAAATCCCTATTCTAAATTTGCAAGATAATGCAAAGAGTTTATTCTTCTCATGTGGTTATAGATATATAATATCTACCATTTAGCATACACACCTTGAGATAACTCTTTTCGCTTCAAGGGAGCTAAACAAGACACCTTCAAAGCTGTGTGAATGACAAAATAACCAAAAAGAAAATAGAGTTAATCATATGCCAAACAAGACTGAAACATGGAAAGAACTAGAGAAAATATTAAAAAACAACGTAAAGATGAGGAAAACAAAAACTAAAAAATGCATATAGCAAGGAGTACCTTGTCCAGTCAATCAAGATTGCACGATCAGAACCCAAAACTGACACATGACAATCAATATTTTCCCATAATGTACGAGCTTCTCCGTCCCCTAATGCAAAGACCTGTTCCATAAAAAATCCAAGGCAGTCAAAAATGCTATGATGCCAAGTACTATCTACATGAATATTCAAGCAAACAAATCACCAAATGAATAGTGAATACAAAATCAACAAAACGAAAAAAACATTCGGCAAATGAATCGCCCCTAACGGTGTGTTCTTATTTGCCACAAAATTTCATTTTGTTTGCTAGCAATACTTTAAAAAGGCACTGCTACAAAGCTCAAAGTGTTATCATTCACACAACAACAATCTTCTTCTTCTATGATGCTATCTCAAGCTATTTGCACGAGCAAACCCCAAATAGATTATATGGCCTATTTGGGACAGTTGTAGCTTTTGTAAAAGTTGTTGTAGAATTGTTATGAAAAAAGCAACTTTTTTGAAAGCTATTATGGGTATTATAAATATTTCTTTTTTATAAAAAATATGGATAGCAACTTTCTTAAAGCTACCACATGCTAATAGATTTGATTGTAACAAACAACTTCCCATCACAAAATTTTTTAAAAAGTTATAAAAAAATGATAACCAAATAGAAGTATGGAAGTACTATAAAAAGCAAAACAGTAAAAAAGCCATCCCAACCAAACCCTAAAAAATAATATTCTTAAACTCCTCTCACATGTGTAACACAAATATTCATATGGATATTTGACGGGTTTAATGCAAAAAATGTAGTTGAAGGCTTACAAAACCCCTTAAGTGTGATAAGTAATTCTTAATTCAAATAAAACTTTTATTCTAAATTTGTTATTCTTGTTCGTTTACTTCAGTATTTTAATCTTTAATTTGAAATGGGGCAAAACACTTCTTTGGAGAAACAATCTTCTTGTTCAAGAGTGAGGCTTGCATATCTAAATGCCTTCGGTAATCTTCCCAATTTAGTTTTATGCACCCTTCAGCTTTCCCATCTTTTCTATACTTTTTAGTATTTTCATAATCATCCATCATCACCAAGTCTATTATAACATTACCATTATTTTAGAATATTGTATCACCAAAGTATTGCAAGGATACAATCCAGAAAGTAACCGAACCTTGTGAAAAATTCAGCACAAAACCAATAAACAACAACCACAAAAAAATTAAAATCATAAGTAGTATATTTCTGAGAGTGGTGCTAAATTTTCCATGATATCCAGTCTCAAACATCAATTATTCTTCACTAAGAAACATTGAGGGCTATGTTGCACCGATACACAAATTTATGAAGGCATGCTATATTGGATACGTGTCAGACACGGATACGCGTCCGATACAGCACCGATATTGTCGGATACGACAAAGCGGTATTAAAATATTATTTAATTTCAAAAGGACATGCATATCGAATACACGTGTCCCGTTGAAAAATGAAAAAATTTGGAAAAAATGACGCTCGTATTTACTTTGTGGCTACGAGCGTTTTTCATTTCCGAACCCGCGAGATGAGGCGTTAGGGCTTTTTCCTTTCTACGTGCATCTAGGTTTCTTCTTCTTCTTCTTTTCGTCGAAGGAGCAAGAGAGGAAAGCCGGCCGACGCTGAGCAGGCGAGACAAGGGCGTATGCCAGATGAGGTGAGGCGATACGTTAGAGGAGGGCGTACGCGAGACGAGGCGACGCGAGACGAGGCCAGGTGACCACAAGCTTCGTTTCCACGTCGATTATGCGAGACGAGGCCAACAAAGGTTCGGATCTATGGTGTTTTAAACAACATATGGCTTTGATAGTTTTTATTTCTCTACCCATCTTTATTCGCATAGCATAATTTAAAATTTTACCAATTTGAGTACGAAGTTATCACTTATTGCACATGGAAGTTGAGCTGTCTATTTTAAGATTGGTTTTTTCTATCTTTTTTTGGTGTTTGATGCCTAGAGCATGACAAATGAATGAATATTTTTTGCTAATTTATTTGAGCAAAATTAAGTTTTGTTCTCTAAATTTTATCATCATGATTTCATGCCCTAATTTATGAACTTCTAATGATGTTGCTTTTATTTTTTTTTTGTCATTTCAAATATTATGTTTTGATTGCTTTCTTAATTTTTATGTATGATTTATAAATTATAATGCCGTGTCCACGTCATACCCGTATCCTGCATTTTTAAGAATTGACGTGTCTCGTATTCGTATCGTGTCGTATCCGTGTTGCCGTATCTGTATCGATGCAACATAGATTGAGGGCGACTCTAGCCAAATATACTTAAAAGCATATTTTAAAAAGCTCCAAATTATGCATCTTTTCACTAGTATAAAATAAATAGAATTCATGAATGAATATTAAATATTTTACAAGCATAACAGTTTGCTTAAGATAAAGACAAAACAAAGTCTATAAGAATTTTCCATTTATCTCAATGCTTCTGGCTAGCAATTTATATTTACAAAATGTAAAGGACAAAATAGTTCAGACATAAATTTTCTAGAGTACAATGTGATGAAGAATAAAAAAAAATTCTTCTAAACCAAAAACATATATTTATCATTAGTCAACAAGCAACTTCAAAATAGCTTTCAACCAAAAACATGTATTTGAAGTTACGCAAACATTTTTTGCCAGCATTTTATTTGCTCTTAATAATTTTGAAAATACCCACACAAAAAAAAAAATAAACAGACAGCTCCTGATGATAGAACAAAATTAAGAGCATCACATAGTTACAGATATGAACAACAATTCCATATGACCACTTCAATTGAGTTGAATGTTACATTAATGTCTTCAAGGAAACAACTAAATTGGAATGCCTGTGACAAGCCTTTTTTGACATAAGAAAATTTAACAAAAAAAAAAATTAAAGCTAAGAATCACGCCAAAATCACTCACAGAAAGTATGTAGCCCATCTCCCTAAGACTTCTCCCCAGAGTAAGAAGCAGTAGAGACACAGAATCCTTGTTCATACTTCCAACAACCTAAGATTTTCAGAAGTCAGTACAATTGCAATAAAACATCACAAAAAAAGCAAAGGAATACCAGCAATATTAATATGGTAAACCCTTGATAGTGACCTAATATAGTAAGATTTATTTTTACTGCAAAATTACTATTTTATGCACAAAAATAAATTTTATGCAATCAAAGGTTTGTGCTTTTTAAAGCAAAAAACCATGCACTTCATTTTTCACCTTTCACATGGAAAACATTAGTACAAATGAATCAATAATATTTGAAGTTAATGATCATGTTTTCAAATGAAGTGACTTAATGACAAGTTTTGATATTTCTTCCACCTCTGTTAGTTTCTTCTATTTCCTCTTTTTAAAATGTTCACTAGCAAAATCATCCTTTCCTACCTACAACTGTATCTAATTCTCCTATTAATCTCCTACTCTCTCAATTCTTTTCTCATATATCCTCCTTTCTCTTTTGATTTCTCCTCTATATTTGTTGCCCTTCTTCAAAACCCAACCTTGAGTCTAAACATGAACGGCTCGCCATGTGCATCATGGCACTTCCAATGAATCTATGAGCAAAGCTACCAATCTGTTCACTATAACTACCATACTAATCTCCATCTAACTGCTCCAATCACTTCTTACAAGAACTAGATCATTGCCTAAAATTGACCATGGTAACCATGAACCTCCTACCCCAACATGTGATTTCCATATCTTCCTCCTTTCTAGATGATTATTGCTCTTTTGTTTGACCGCCAACCATCACCAATACACAGCAACATTTCTCCAAATATTGTTACACAACTACAAAATCATCATCTAGCATTAGTCATAGCCTTTATAAACAAATGTTGGTCTTCTTTACCTTCGCATGTTAATATTCTTTGATTCACAACTTTATTCTCAAATAAAAAAATCGTATGTGAGAGAGAGAATTGATAAATAACATATCATGTTCTCATACCAATCTTTATGTTATCCATGATGACATAAATAAAGAATATAAAGTTACAAAAAATCTCAAGAAGTTTATAGACACTCCACAATATTACCATAAATGTTAGGATTACATTTGAATCTCCAAATAATTAGCTTGTTAGTATGCATTTCTAATAATTTTTAAAGCCTAATAAGGAATTACTCTTCTGTAATGCTCTATATTTTGGAATGAAATTGAATTCATGGTGTGATTTGATTCTTCTTTGTCTACCTTGCAAAATCTTCTCCTATTTAACTTTGTATCTTTGACTCGCTTCTCTTCTCTCTCTCTCTCTCTCTCACTATCTATCTATCTATCTATCTATCTCTATCTCTATAATTATATCCTCAGGTTTTTTTTACTATCTTTTGTCCCTATCAACTATTCACTAACTCTAACCACCTACACTATCCCCCCCCCCCTCTCCAATTCTATATGTTTCAATTCCCCCCCTAGCCCTCTATTAGTTCAATTAATGCATATCAGCTCAACTAAATTATTAGAAGAGGATATTCAACAAAAGGTGGATGAGATATTTCAATAAGCTTTTCAATAAAGATTATAATAATATGATTGACTTTAGATACCTTAGCACCCTAAATGAAAATAGATATTTTTTTATCATCATATTAGTAAAACCAATGTTAGGGATGCTTTAAAGAAAATAAAGTGTGAAAAAGTTGTTGGACCTAACGATATTCTAATAGAGGTATGGAAATGCTTAAGAGATGAAAAATTTTCTTGGCTTACGAAACTTTTCAATATTATTTTGAAGACTAAAAGGATGTCAAATGAGTAGAGAATGAGTGTATTGATTATTATTTTTAAAAATAAAGGCAACACATAAGACTGTGCGAATTATAGAGGAATTAAGCTAATGTGTCCTACATTAAAGCTATGGGAGAGAGTTATTGAGCATAGGTTACAATGTGATACTAGTGTTTCTCAAAATTACTTTGGATTAATGCTAGGTAGGTCAACTATGGATGCTATACATTTATTGAGAGGCTTGATGGAGAAGTATAGAAAGAATAAGGATGATCTATATATGATAGTTATTAATTTAGAGAGCATATGATAAAGTTCCAATAGAAGTGCTTTGGAAAGTTTAAGAAAAGAAAGGAGTTAATAATGCTTATATTCAAGTTATTAAGGAAATGTATGCATGAGGTGTTACTTGTGTTCAAACACAAGTTGGTTTAACAAGTACTTTCCTATTTCAATTGGATTACATCAAGGAACAACTTTAAGCCCATATCTTTTTGCTCTAGTCATGGATGTTCTTACTAGACATTTGTAAGAGGATGTACCCTGGTGAATGCTTTTTGCTGCTAATACTCTTCTTGTTGATAAGAATAGAGAGGGAGTTAAAGGAAAACTTGAATTATGGAGGTCAACCTTTAAGAGGTTTTCATTTGAGTAGATCTAAACTGAATACATTGAGCGTAAATTTAGTAGTAATAGATCTAGTAGGGGGATTGAGACTTTGGACGATCAAGTTATTAATGTTTTACATATCTCGGGTCTATTGTTTAAAGTGATGGTGAAATAGATGGGGATATCATTACCAGAATTCAAGTTGGATGGTTGAAGTGGATGAATGCATCAAGCCTGTTGTGTGACAAAAAAGTACATCTCAAACTTAAGAAAAAATTCTATAAGATGTTGTGAGACCTACAATGCTTTATGGCACGAAATGTTGGCTATTAAAAGAGAAGCACAAATTTAGTTAAGTGTTGTAGAGATGAGGATGCTCAAATGGATGAGTGGCTTCACCCTTAGATATAGAATATGAAATGAGTATATGCATGAAATGGTTAAAATAACTTCAGTGTCAAATAAGAATAGAGAGAGTCGTCTTAGATGGTTTGGTCATATAAAACATCGACCTTCCGAAAGTAGATGCATTGGATTTAGCCTATGCTAAGAAATATAGAGGAAGACCTAAAAAGACTTGGTTAGAAAATATTAGAAATGACCTTTTTATTATATTTAAAAGAAAATTTGATTCTTAATAGGACATAACAGAGAAAAAGGACCATGTAGCCAACCCCATGTAATAGGATAAAGGCTTTTTGTTGTTGTTGTTGGTTGTGGTGGTGGTGGTGGTGGTGGTGGTCGGGTAACTACAAAATGACTCAAGAAACTAAGAAGGAAATCAAATAATTGTTAGCAAGAAAGAACAAGATCCTAAAGCATATTTAAGTCAATAATAAATAATGAAATGTTATAATTAGCACGTAAGAAAAATAAAGAAGTATGGTTCATGTTTTTGCTATTGATACCTAGGCATAGTCAATGTAACCTTATTAAATTCTTTGATAAATTATACATATCTATGTTTTTCAAATCCTCCAACACCTTCATCAATACAAATTGGTCCCCAAAATGACATTTTGGTCTTCGTATATGACCTACTCTATTAACATATTTAATTTGTCATTATCTTGATGAACATGACAAAATTTGAAAACTAGATTTTTCATAAACAAAATAACCCTCCCATTTCTTAGGGAAAACTTTTTTTTTTAATAGCATTGATCGATACTCTGGGAAATACACCTTATTTACCTTATCTATCGTAATTATCATCAATTGAGAGGCAGCCCTTATTGCTTGTTACATGGACGAGGAGGCCAATTAAGAGATGAAAAAGGGATTAGATCATATCAAAAGAACGCAAGGGGAATGAAATATTATGATTGAATTAGTAAGAAGGAAAAGAAGACAGTCAAGATGTGCATCACCATTATATGATAGGAAAATGGTCTTCCAAATGCAGTGGCTACAAAACTTTCATGAATGCAGGAGGTCAACATCAATGATACAAGTGATGATAGAATACCCGTCTTGGGATCTACAAAGTTAGCTCTTCCACTCCTTTTTATAAGTTCAAAAGAACAAGATTACATAGATTTTTCCTTCGTGGGCAACCATAACTGCTCTTTCTGAAAGTCATGAGAACTTAAGAGAAAGAAGATGATACATACTAGAGAGAAAGTGTTTCTAACATTGTGATCTCAATGAACGGCTCTATCAATGAAAGGACTTTCATTATGTGGGGGGTTCAAAGTGGAGGGTAGTTAAAAACATTAACCTATGTGAGGCAACTCCAATAGCTAAGGGACTTGCATGAAATTTATCCTCTTTTTTTTACTCTTAACTTCAAGCAAAGAATATTGCAACTAATCGTAACATTATTCTGAAAACCAACATTTATAAAAGAAATAATGACCATGCGAGGGCAACTGCTTCCTCTATGCCCTGCTATAGCTTTATATCTGACCTGGAAGCACTTGGAACGACAATTAGTTTCACTTTCTGTTTAGTTCAATGAAGCACTTAGAACCACAATTAGTTTCATTTTTTGTTCAGTTTCAATGATACCTATCTACCAAATTTCTCAGTTTGAGATTGCAATAAGTTTTTAAGAACCAAATTACCAAAGAATTCTGTCATCGGATATCTTGCTTGTACCAAGGTGAACTCCTAGCCACAAAAACTTGTTGGTTGAATGTCAAATTTCAGTACCCGTGAACGCACCTCTTTTATTAAAAAAATCCACAATTAAATGCCCAGGAATATTTTGGAAAATTGTCAGAATTTTCAAAGATTTCAATATATTCATACTCCAAATACTAACTAAAGTTCAAGTCGACAAAAACAATAAAAGATGGATATTAAGTAAGGTCAAACTACACCCTCTACTTAGCTGTGAGACTAGTCAGCTTTCCAGAATATAAAGAAAGAAGAAAAGCAAGAATGCACGAATTCTATATCATTTAGACACTAAATAGAGAAGCCGTCCCCCAATCCAAAATCAGAAACCTTGGGATTTGAAATCGAAAGCAAACGTGAAAGCTTTATTCACGGGTACCGCCCTCCGCAGCCTGAAGACGGCATTTAACGAAAGACCAGTCAAACTAAAAAGCATACACTAGACGTCGGTTAAACAAGCTAATTCTTTCAACGACCAAAAAACAGCAAGAAAGCGACGAGGCATTAGAGCAATATCAATGAAAGAACATAGATAGCAATCAATAAATATTATAAACAATAATTAATTATAACCGGAAAAGAAATAAAATCAGGGAAATTTTTTACGCACGAGAGCCAATCTTGGTGGCCGAATGCCCAACCGCTCCATGGATCGCAGCCGATCGAACCGACGCCGTCCCTCCTCCATCTTCCTCAAAAGATCAGTCGAACGGAATCGGACGGCGGCGCCGAACTGCCTCAGCCTCTTCGGCGCACCACGAACGGCGACACCCCGACGGCTGGATCCCTCGAGGGCGCTCATTAGGTTCAGCTGAGCGGAGAACAACCAAACGAACATCATTGCCGCCATCGCCAGCCCGAACAAAAACCAGTGCGTATGCCACTGCGTACCCTTTCGTGGTCGCCCCCTTCGTTCTGGCTGCCAAGGCGTGCTGGCCTTGCCCCCATCGGAGGCAGCATCAGAGCCCACGTCGGCCTGAGCCGGCCGCCGCGGGAAGAGCTTCCGCATTCTCGCTCGTTTCGCTAGGTGAAGATCCAAGCGGAAATCCTAGACAGAGATCCACCGATGTCGCGGGGCAGGGGTGTAAATCGAAAGTGATAGGTCTAATTGTCAAAAAGCCTTTGTTATATTTATGCAGAAAATTCTTTAGGCATATACAATAAGAAGTGCTTCATTTTAAAATAACAATCATTTTTTTTTAAGGATGATTATTTAAAAATGATTTATTAATGACAAAAAAGCTTTTATTAATATATTTTTAAATAATATTTAAAAATTTTTATTTTACATTTTTCAATTTAAAATTTTTTATTAGGATGAGAATTGAATCATGATGAAAAATTGTAATTTTTACCACTTTCAATTTTTAAATATGGAATTGAAAAATCTTTCTAATGACAAGTTTTATTTTGAATTGTAATCTTTAAAAGTTATGAACTAGAATAGTTTCATTTTAAAGATAAGCTTTCTGATTTTTTTATATTTAATGTCTATTTATATTTTTAAATAAATAAATGAAAGTATAATATTTATCTTCTAATACATGAAGGAGGCTATTTAATTTTAAAATGAAGCTCTCTCAAATTTTTAAAAATATAGTTTGAATTTATTGCATATGTCACTCAAAATAAGTCTATGTGTGTGTGCGTACATGTGGGTGTATAATTGTATATTGGAACATTTGCAATGATAGATGGAGTGTTTAATATTAAGGTTATGAGAAGATCTTAAGCACATGCAAATATAAATTGAGAGTAACACATATAAGACAAATTTTTATGTAAAATTTCTAATAAAGGGAAATCATGAAGCCTAAACTATTTGAAATAAGTCCTTAATTGAGACTGATTATGAAAAGTGTCTTTCCCTAAAATTGTATAAGGAGTTAATATAATGTATTAGGCTTTAGCCATATGAGACATCTCCTATGGTAGCAATGGTAAAAATCTTGAGGTGTTGAAGTAATCATTGAAAAATAGCCAGCATCAAATAGTCATTCTCTTGATAAGAGAGGATAGTATGATGTCAGTAAAATGGGTGTAGGATGTGGGTGGCTAGTGGATTTAGATGTAGATCATTAGCAAGCATTAGATGACGATTGAAAGGGAATGTCAAAAGTAAAGGGACAATCAACTGTTGACTAAATCATTCTCCTTATAGGAAGTGATCGGGCCACTAAAAAGATTGGTGTTAATGTTGATGGTAAAAATATATTGAATGATAATCATCAACATATTAAATAATACTCATTAGGAAAAATCTAATAATAGTTGATGATGGTTAGTCAACTTAGTAGTTCTCCTTATAAGATGAGAGTCAAGTGACTAATAAGAAGGGGTTGTGAAATATCGAATGTTGAAGCAACAAAAGTTTGTTGTTGGTAGGAATTAGGAGATGGCTAATGGGGAATGTTAAAAAATAGGGAATAGTTGGTGATCAACTTGGGAATTTTTCTAATAAGAGAGGATATTAAGCAACCAAAAGATATCTATTAGATGAAGGTGGACAGAAATCATAAAATGTTAGTGTGGTGAGCAATGGATATCTACATGTGTTGGAATTGGTTGATGGTAAGTATTAATATCAATTAATGGTAGCTATCAATGACAATCTATGATTAGTGTTGGGAGTTGAGTCGTCAATGTATGTTGATGGCTAGCATCTAATGAAACATTATGGTGAGTGTTAACATTATTTGGTGATAGTTTAATGGTGGGTGTTAATATAAGTCAGTTGTTGGTGTAAAGCAATAGCGAGTGTGGGTGCTAATGTTATTTGAAGATGGATGTTAAAGTTTGTTAATGGCTAGTGTTAGGAAGTGGAAATGATGGGAGACAATGTTTATCAATGAGTGGCGTTATGAAGTGGATGATGGCAGGTGTCAACATTGGTAAAGGAAGTCTAGTGGTGAACATCTTTAATGAATGCTTTTTAATAATGTTGCTACAAAACCTAGTAAGGTTTAGTATGTATTTATGTATGTTCTAAATTTATCATGAGGAAGTATAGGATTTGCTTTGGAGAATTCTAGATTAAAGTAGAATAAATTTTATTGAGAGAATTGCAGCGTTAAGCTCTTTATGTAAGGGTGGATTTTGGGGAGCACTGCAGCAATGAGCCATCTGCCTTAGAGAGATTTAGAATGTCCCAACCAAGTACTATAGTGATGTACATTGTAGTATCGTAGCACTGAGCATTAAACTGAGTTTTTATATGTAAACATATAAATCTATTTTCCCATACTCCATGCCCTTAACTGGCCAAAAAGTGAGAAGACCAAGAATGAGAAGAAGAAGAAGAGAGTGAAAGGATAAGAAGGAGGTTCAGATGTTGTGGAGTTGAATTGGTCTATCGGACCAGCTAAAAGAATAAAATGTTATTAAAAGAATATGATTATATTGAGTTTTATAAACTTTCCACCATATAATTTTTATTTATTGTAGAATATTCCATTCAAGTCATTTTAATAATAAGAAACTAAATTTTCACTGGTTAGTTTTTCCTGTACAATTTTTTTAGTATTTCATATTAAAAATAGCATTTTTAGTATTGGATATATTTCATTAGAAGTCTTAAAATATTGCTCTAAATGTTTCTTATAAATGATTTTTCAAATGAAAATTGTCAAATGTGTATGTACATTTTACAGGCATTATCCCCTAAAAAGTTGTACATGTGTCAAATTATATATATTCATGTTCGTGTTCAATATTATGCATACAATTCAAATATGGTAAATTCTGCATGTGCATCTCATGTTCATATGGAGAAAATTCTAATGTGGGAGATGTTTAAGTGCACTATAAATTCTATTATATGGGCCCAAATTTTTATTATATTATGTTTCTGTTTATGGCCCCATCTATCAAGTGTAGATGCGGGAGGTTATTTTTAGCCCATCTACTTTATGCAATTATGGGAGGTTCAAGGTAGTTATAAGTGAAAGTGAAGTTAAAAGGATAATCAGGCTAGGTCTTCATTATCTGGCATGAGCATGTGGATTGACCTTGGGAGGCATAAGTTGAAGTGGAGTTATAAGCAGGCATCGGGACATATACATTTCATGATTCATATATTAGATATTCTATTAAATGAAATAAATTCAAATATAAATGATATTATATTAACAAGTATACTTAGATGCTTCTGTGAAAGTATAAATGGTGTTATGATAATAAGTGCACCCTAACACCCAAGCGAAACTACAAGTGAAAGTATATGTTAAAGTTTATAAGTGGTCACAATTTTGGCTTGATGCATTCTCAAATAGCCTATAAATAGGCTTAATTTCTCTAAATAGGGGTTCTGACATTTGATAGTGTAAGAGAAACCTTTCCCCAGCTCCCTAGCCTTTTGGTGATCATCTATGGCAAGCTCTGACAAAGCTCCTTCAACTGAGAGAGATGTTTCGATCTACTGGACCTCAAGCCTTACTATTTGAAGCAAGATTATGACTTGAAGTTAGCCAAACTCAACCCAATTGAGATCTAACTCAATTAGAGATTTTATGAGGTAATCTTCCAATCCCGAGCTCTAGCTTAGGTAGGTCTAGTCGAGTGTAAAGTAAACCTTCAACCAAATGGAATATGATCATTGGATTAAAGGCCCATGGTCAAATGATGCTCATTGAGAAATTTGAACAGAATCCATCAGGCTGATCTCCTAGATTTGGCTAAAATGTGCTCACAGAAGGGAGAACATACAAGAGGTTAAAGATGAAGTTTGATATATTGATTTCAATCAATGGATATAATAAGATCTAACCATGACATATAGTTCAATCAAATAGTTCAATCATTAATTTGTTACCACAACAATAATTAGCTAGCTAATTGGAATGTATCATGTATAAAGTGTGGCTGATTGTGTAATTCTATTTTATTAAATCAAAGAAATCATTTAATTTTTGAAAAATCATAATTCCTCAACTAATCGATCAATTTAGGTGATTCATATTTAGGAGCTCTAAAAAAGTCCTATGATTGTACATCTTAATTCATCATATATTAAAAGTAATTTCAAAAATACTCCTAGGGGTATTTCTAAAAGTATTCATTAAATACAATTCACTATGTGTTGAAATTTAAAGGAAAGATTCTTGGGCATGTATTGCATGTATATACTCAAAATTTTTCATGTCAATTTGAAATATCTAAGAGTTTCAATTGATCACCTGAAGTTCATAGGTCAAAATTTAACCTATAACTTAAAATTTTCATTCACAAGAATCGATAGAGAATTAAGGGTTGTTCTCTTTGTTGAAATCCAGGATCCCGAGCACTTAATTTGATGGTGACAACTAATACTTACTGAATCCATATGGACTTTCTTATGATTACAAATGTTTATCCTTGTATATGAGCACTAACATTTCAGGTCAGATGCACACTGCTCAAGGTTACTGGAGACTCAAACCGGGTAGAATAGGATGTTGAAAATTCTGTAATTTTTATTTCTTTATTTTTTATTTTTTTGAGTCTGCCACAGAAGCATGTATGTGAAAGGGGCAACCATGCACACACATAGGGGGAGATTTATTTTTATGTTAATTTTTTTTTAAAATATCATACTATACGATTTTAAATCGTACTGTACGATTAATTAATAATACTCAGGCTAACGACTATTTTTCAGATGATTATCTTTGTAATCTAATCGTACTGTACGATCATTATCGTACTGTACGATGAGATTCAATTGAAAAACCCTAGCCGCCAGAATAAGTTTGGTAAGTTTATAATTTTGATTTCTTGAACTGTTTGTACTGCACGATCATGATTGTACGGTACGATTAATTGAATACTTACCAAAATTATCTCCCGTAATCAGGAAATAAATGTTAGTTTCTAATTTAAAGTCGATCATACTGTACGATAATATATCGTATCGTACGATAGACAGAGACGATTTCATTCATCCCTTCGATCGTACCAGATGAAACCAAGTTTTTTTGTTCTATTCGTCCTGGATGATATTCATATCATACAGGACGATATCCTGAAATGAACTACTCGTACTGTACGACTAGTGGAGTGCTGGACGACTGACAGAGACGATTTTATTTGTCCCTTCGATCGTACCAGACGAAACCAAGGTTTTTTGTTCTATTAGGCCTGGACGATACTCATATCGTACAGGATGATATCCTAAAATAAACTAATCGTACTGTACGACTAGTGGAGTGTTGGACGACTGGTAGAGACGATTTCTTTCATCCCAGGGATCGTCCCACAGATCATCCTGTACGAATAATAGAAATCAACATAATCATCATGTATGATATGTATAAACTTTGAGAACTATTCGTCTATGATCGTACTGGATGGATCTGTACTTGAACTGATCGTACTGTACGATTAAATATCATACTGTACGAACAGAAACGCAAAAATTGAAATCTTTAGGGTTTTCTAAAGCCTGATATAAAAATAACTTAAAATTTTTTATGAGAAGTTGTTGGTCTATCTTCTTGCTGTGAGAGGCTTTGAGGAAGGAAGGGGACTCTTGAAGGAGAAGTTTTTCTTCGGAGAGATCCAGGGCTTGCGAGAGGAAGGTGAAGGTGAGCGTGAGCGTGAGGGAGAAGTAGTGTGAGGGGATCACACGGTGGCTCCAAGCTAGCTGCATGCTTTGATCCTCTTGTGGCTTTGGGGAGTCTCGGGAAAGTTCTCGAGGGAAGAGTCACTTCAAGATCAACATCGTCAAGGTACTCTGCCATCTCCAGAAGGGAGAAAAAGGAGAAGGTCCGCTGCCGTCACCAGGAGGGTGACATAGCGTTTGGTATTCCGCCGCACCGAGGGAGGTGAAAGTGAGTATTGTAAAGGCTTCTCCGCCTTGCTGTGGGACCAAAAAGAGAGTCAACTTTTACTAGTGCAAATCCCAGAGTAGAGGACTCTGGGGAGTGGACGTATGTCAAGTGACCGAACTACTATAAAAATCTCTGGTGTGTTTTTTTCATTTTACCGTACTTTATTTTTCATGCTTTTAATTAGTACTTTAAATTGATTGGTGAAAAATCATAATTTAGATCTTGTATTATGAAAGTTACAATTGTATTACCAATATCGTCGTTGTGAACGTTTTACTTGCTTCCGCACTTTACTCGTTAAGTTATCCTTTAAAAAAATACAAAAAGGGTTGAACTCTTGTTTAGGGTTAATTTTTTAAAATACCAATTCACCCCCCCCCCCCCCCCCCTCTTGGCGCATCTTGTACTTTCACTCTTATGTGTTAATCATGCCTTGTGTAAGGGTTCATTAGCCTAAGATTGTAACCCAATCCCATTAATATAACTTTCTAATTAAATTCTCAAAAGTATAAATGTATTTACCTTATGGGATTGGTTATGAAACCTAAAATGACTTTCATTCTTAATTTTGGTCGGCTTGAAGCACATATTTAGGTTAACCTATGTTTAAATTTCACTAAATTTGGAGTTCATTTGGTCAGTTAATTAGTAAACCCAAGTTTGACACACATAATTGGCCTATGATTTTATTTAATTTATAATAAATTTAAAATAAATCCTAAAAATATATTTTTAAGCTCCAAGATGTTCAGAATTAAATTCTTAATAGAGAAAAATTAAAATCCCTATGAAATCCTTTAAAATAAGAAGTAATTTAATAATTAAGAAAACTTTTTTAATTAATTAATCAAAATAATAAAAAAATAATTAAAATTCCTAAATAGTTCCAAATACTTTCAATCATCCTTAAGACTCATCAGTGACACTTGAGAAATATTTCAAGAGATTTGGAGTTGATTTGGGACTTAAATCAAAATTTTCCTTAATTAAATAAATAATTAATTCATTAAATAGACTAAACTTGTAAAAATCATAACTAATTTTAGAGATATCTAAATGATATAAACTTAAATGCATTCAACTCATAGTTGGGTCTAGTATTTATGAAAGATATAAAATTTTTATAATCCAATGTAAATCAAAAAGTCAAAGTTTGGTCAAACTTGATTAATTAATTAACTAATTAATTAATTAATTAAGAAAATTAAAAAATGATAAAAAAATTAGAATAATTAAATCATTAAATCAAATTCAATGAATATTAATAAAAGAAAATAAAACATAAATAATAAGGTGATTATTGAATAATCTGGACTCACAAGGTTGTTAGCTAGTTACATTGTGGGTGAAGTAAATCTCATAGCCTTAGTTTAATAAATATATTTACAACAATAACAACAACTGTTGCAAATCTGGTTTTGATGATAACAAACAGGTTTCTGTTGTGTTTTGCTTGGCTAACCCGTTTCATGCACAAAAGATCACAAGCAAATCAAGTCAACTCAAGATCGGGTCCAAGTGTGTCCAATGTATGATTTTTCTTTTTATTGACTCAATTGTAATGTAACTGATCCCCTAGCTAAGTAACCTTGCACACACACATTCAGGGGGGAGAGCTTGAGTGAATTAGAGTTTCTGTTCAGGTTTTTGTTCAGATCGTCCTGGACGATAGTCACATCGTCCTGGACGATAGTCACATCGTCCTGGACGATCAGGTAAAAACAGAAACCCTAATTAGGGCGACCAAGTTAAGAGGGTCTGATTAAGCAGATCATCCTGGACGATCTTTGGATCGTACAGGACGATATGCTCAAATCAGAAATTCTCAGCCGCCAGATCTAGTTAGGCAAGTTCTTATTTTTAGATACTTGGTCTGATCGTCCCGGACGATACGTGTATCATCCTGGACGATCCAGTACAATCATGCAAAAATTAGTCTGGTAATTAAGGAAAGCAATTAATACTTGATTGATACGATCATATCGTCCTGGACGATCGTAGGATCGTCCCAGACGATCATAATCGTCTAGTGCATTTCAGCTGTACGACCCGAACTGTGTTCAGGATGATTTGGGGGATTTTTGAACTAATCGTACAGGACGATATTCATATCGTCCTGGACGATCAAGTCATTTTTGAGTCGTCCAGCACAAGTTTCTCTAGACGACCCGAACTGTCTCCTAGACGATATTCCTCAATTTACACTAATCGTCCCGGACGATCGCAGGATCGTACAGGACGATATGAACAACTTTTTGAACTAATCGTCCAGAAGAGCCAAATCGTCCAGACTGAATCAGCTGATTTTGAACTGATCGTACATGACGATATATCGATCGTCCTGGACGATCTAGGCCGACTAGTTGAGATTTAGGGCTGGTTTTGAGCCCTCATATAAAAGATCTTTTTCTTTATTTAGAAAAAATCTTTTGTCACTTTCCTGTCTAGAGAAACCCTAGAGAGAGAGAGAGAGTTTGGGAGAGAGAGAGAGGATCTTGTGAGGGGGAGTTAGTGAGGGATTCACTAAGGTTGCTCGAAGCACGGATCAGAGTCATCTTCTCCGCTCGTCGTCTTTCGTCTAGTTGGTGTTCGTCTTGGAAGGATCGTCGCAAGAAGATCCGGGTTCTCTGCCCGCTTCAGGTGGAAGCAAAAGGAGTTCGAAGGTTCTCTGCCTGCTTCAGGAGGAAGCAAAAGGAGGTCGGGTTCTCTGCCTCACCGTGTGGTGAAAAGGAAGTTTTGTACAGGCTTCTCCGCCTTGCTGTGAGAGCAAAAGGAGAGACACTTTTGTTTAGTGCAATACCCGGAGGGGAGGCTCCGGGGAGTGGACGTAGGTCAAGTTGACCGAACCACTATAAAATCTTATTTACTTTTCTGATTCAGTTTTGCATTTTACTTTTCTGATATTAACTGCTTGGGTGAATATCTGTGATTGATCTTTTCATTCTTGTTTACTTGTTTCCGCTGCTAAGTATTGAAAAGATTTTCATTGTTGTCGTGAAATTTTTAAATAACCAATTCACCCCCCCTCTTGGTTAGCCTCGGGACTAGTTTACTAGGGCTTAACATCCCTATCGAACTTTCAAGTAGTATCAGAGAGGGATTCAAAATTTCTGTTTAAAAACTTTTGAATTTGATCCATGGCTAACTGTGATAATCGCAATACTGCTGAAGGTTATTCTATTACAAGACCACCGTTGTTTGACAATATTCCTTTTGATTTTTGGAAAACACGCATGTTTACTTTTCTGCAGTCTATTGATTATCGTATGTTGATGTTAGTTAAGGATGGTTATGAAGCACCACATAGACTTATTAATGGCATTAAAACTGAACTCCCATTTGCAGATTGGACTTTTGATGATCATGACTTAGCACAGTTAAATGCAAAATGTTTGAACTGTTTCTTTTATGCTTTAAAATCTGAAGATTATATGCGTGTTTCTACTTGTAGAACGGGAAAAGAAATCTGGGATAGATTGTGTATAACATATGAAGGTACAACTGAGGTCAAACAGTCTAGGTTAAACATCTTGTTACATGATTACGAACTCTTTTGCATGAAACCTAGTGAGACTATTTCAGAAATGTACACAATGTTCACTCAAATCGTCACCTCTTTGCATGCTCTAGGTAGAGAACTTACAAACTGCGAAAGAGTGAATAAAATTTTTAGATGTTTGCCTTCTTCATACGATGCTAAGATTACTGCTATCACTGAATCTTAAGATTTAAATACTTACTCTATTGACAGCTTACTTGGATCACTCATTGCTTACGAGCAAGGGGTGAACCAAAGGCAACTTGATGCAGGTGAACGAAAGAAGGAGAAAACAGTGGCACTGAAGGCCAACGAGAGCAATTCTAATTCTTCCGGGTCTGATAGCGATGATGTTGCCTTAATTACTAGGCAATTTAAAAGCTTTCTAAGGAAGAAACATAAGAACTATCAGAAGTGGAATAAGGGTAAGTCCAGTAAAAATTTTAAGGGTTCATCTGATACTATTTGTTTTGAATGCAGGAAGCTTGGACACATTAAGGCTGATTGTCCTACACTTAAAGCTCATCCAAGCAAGGAGAAGGGTGAGGAGAAACCAAAGTTCAGAAAGGACAAGAAGCGGATTCAGAAGGCGTTCTGGGCAGACTCTGCATCTGACTCTTTTGAGACTGAAGCTGAAGAGGAGGAAACAAACTTGTGTTTGATGGCTGATGATCACCCTGGTCAGTCCGACCAGGAAGAGGTATGTGAGCTTACTTACGATCAGTTATTTGAAGTTTCTGAAAAGATTCATACATCATATAGGAAGCTTAAGAAAACCCATGCAAGTTTGAAATTGGATTACTTGACTTTGCAAAAAGAGCATGATGTTCTGATTAAGGATCATTCCACTGTTGATAGCAATCACATGTCTTTGCTTGATGAGTTTGATGAATTAAACAAAAAGTATTCTGATTTAACTATTGAGCATGATTTGTTAAAAATATCGCATGTTGAATTAGAAATTGCTTTTAAGAAATTGAATGATATGACATGTGATTTAGAAAGTAATAAAAGTGCAAGAACTTTTGAAATTGCAAGTTTGAATAAACATGTTGAGTTTTTGAAAGTAAAAATCAGTGCTTTTGAAAAGAACAAAACACCGCCTACTTTTGAATAGTTTTATGCACTGCCACCTTTTGAAAAATCTGTTGCAAGTTCATCAAAGCATGTTTCATACACTTTTAAGAAGAGGCACTATCACTCACGACGTTTAGTTAATCCTTTTCCTAGTGTTAGATATTTTTCATGTGGCATATTAGGACACATCTCACCCACTTGCACAGTTCACCATAGTACACATTGGGTGTGGAGACCCAAACTGCCTGTTTCACAGCACAGCATGCATGCATCGCATTCTTCTTTTCATAGGAAGGAACCCAAACCTGTTTGGGTTCCTAAGACTGATAGTTGATGATTTTGTAGGTGTGCTCTCACACAAGACCTCATGAGAGCATGTGGTACCTGGACAGTGGATGTTCTAGACATATGACTAGAGATGCAAATCAGTTCATTTCACTGGAGGCCAGAGCTGGAGGCAAGGTTACACTTAGAGATAACACCACCAGGAAGGTGGTAGGCTCAGGTATAATTGGTGATTCAAAGAATTTTATGATTGATAATGTTTTGCTTGTATATGGACTGAAACACAACTTGCTGAGCATCAGTCAACTCTGTGACAAAGGATACAACATCAAATTCCTGCCCACTGGCTGCATTTTAAGCTTAAAAGATAAAGTGGTTTTGCAAGGGCAAAGGATCAACAACATCTACAAGCTGGATGTAAGTAGCATTAAATCTGAGAATTGAATTTGCTTAAAAACTGTTGCTGATGAGTCTTGGTTGTGGCATAGGAGATTGTGTCATGCTAGTATGAAAATCCTTAGGAGAGTTACCCAAAAGGACTTAGTTAGAGGTGTGCCTAAGCTTAAGTTTACTAAGGATCACCTGTGTGATGCCTGTCAGTTAGGGAAGCAAGTCCAGTCCTCCTTTCACTCTGTTAAGGACATTAGCACCTCTAGACCTTTAGAAGTTCTTCACATGGACCTCTTTGGATCCATTAGCACTGCCAGCTTAGGGGGAAGAGTCAATGGCTTTGTGATTTTAGATGATTATTCGAGGTTCACTTGGGTTAAATTTTTGTCACATAAATCTGAGTCATTTGATTAGTTTAGATCTTTCTCTACTTGGATTCAGAAGAAGTTAGGATGTGAGATTATTACCATCCATAGTGATCACGGAGGGGAGTTTGAAAATGAAAGATTTGGAAGATTTTGTGAGGAGCAAGGGATTAGTCACAATTTTTCAGCTCCTAGGACCCCTCAGCAGAACGGGGTAGCTGAAAGGAAGAATAGGACCTTAGTGGAAGCCGCTAGAGCCATGCTTGCCGAGTATTCACTTCCAAAATACTTTTGGGCTGAAGCGGTGAACACTGCCTGTTATGTGCTGAATAGGGTAAATATGAGATCAAAACTGAACAAGACACCTTATGAGATCATTAAGGGTAGAACTCCAAATCTATCCCACCTCCATGTCTTTGGCTGTAAGGTTTTCATTCTGAACAACGGAAAGTCACCCTTAGGAAAGTTTGACCCCAAATCTGATGAAGGAGTGTTCTTAGGATATTCTAGTGTGGGGAAATCTTTTAGGGTGTTTAATAATAGGACTTTGGTGGTGGAGGAGACAACCCATGTTGTGTTTGATGAATCTGATCCTAAGGAGTCTAGATCTGAAGTAGAAGATGAAGAGATTGTTGAGGTTACCCAAGGGATTGGAAATATAAATATGGAGGAGAGGGTAGAACCTCAAACCACACTGCCTAGAGATTGGAGATATTCTTCGAGTCATCCTAAAGAACTGATCTTAGGAGACCCTTCTGAAGGTGTTAGGACTAGGCATGGACTTAGGAAGGAAGTGAACCATTCTGCCTTTATTTCAATGTCTGAACCCACCAACATCAATTAAGCCCTTTCGAATGAGTTTTGGATCTTAGCGATGCAAGAAGAATTGAATCAGTTTGTAAGGAATGATGTTTGGGAGTTAGTAGAAAGACCTAGAAATCAAAGTATTGTGGGAACCAAGTGGGTCTTTAAGAATAAGATGAATGATTCTGGTGTGGTGGTTAGGAATAAGGCAAGATTGGTGGCTAAGGGGTATAATCAGATAGAAGGGATTGATTTTGAGGAGACTTTTTCCCCTGTAGCTAAATTGGAAGCTATTAGGGTGCTACTAGCCTTTGCCTGTTATAAGGGATTTAAGCTGTTTCAAATGGATGTCAAGAGTGCCTTTTTGAATGGGGTGATAAAAGAGGATATTTTTGTAGAGCAGCCCCCAGGTTTTGAGAGTTCCCAGTATCTAAATCATATTTATAAATTAAAAAAGACCTTATATGGATTGAAACAGGCACCCAGAGCTTGGTATGAGAGGCTTAGCACATTCCTGTTAGAAAGAGAGTTTGTTAAGGGGAGTGTAGACACCACCCTTTTTCTGAGGAGATTAGGAGATGACTTACTCATTGTCCAGATCTATGTTGATGATATAATTTTTGGATCGTCTGATAAATATTAATATGATGTGTTTTCTAAAATAATGAGTAAAGAGTTTGAGATGAGTATGATGGGAGAATTATCGTACTTTTTGGGGTTTAGCATAAGGCAAACGGATGATGAAACCTTTCTCAATCAATCTAAATACACTAAGGATATTTTGAAGAAGTATGAAATGGACAAAGCCAAGCCAATCAATACTCCCATGACCTCCTCAGTTCAGTTAGATAAGGATTCAAGTGAAAAATCTATTGATCAGAAGAAGTATAGAGGAATAATAGGATCACTGCTTTACCTGACTGCTAGCCGACCTGATATAATATTTAGTGTCTGTCTTTGTGCTAGGTTTCAGGCTGATCCTAAAGAGTCCCACCTGACTGCTGTTAAGAGAATTCTTAGATATCTTTTAGGGACCCCAAACCTAGGAATCTGGTACCCTAGGCCCAGCACCTCTTTTTAGATCATTGGATATTCTGATTCTGACTTTGTGGGGTGTAGGGTGGATAGAAAGAGCACTTCTGAGACTTTTCAGTTCATAGGACAGTCATTAGCATCCTGGTCCAGTAGAAAATAGAACTCAGTTGCACTTTCCACTGCTGAAGCTGAGTACATTGCCTTAGGGAGTTGTGTGGCCCAAATTCTTTGGTTAAAACAACAAGTTTTGGATTTAGGTTTACCTGTTGGCATAATTTCTGTTATGTGTGATAATACTAGTGCCATATGCATCTCTAAGAATCCAATCCAACATTCTAGGACCAAACACATTGATATAAGGCATCACTTCATTAGGGACCATGTTAAAAAAGGGGACATTTAGCTACATCATGTAGCAACTGAAAATCAGCTGGCAGACATATTTACTAAGCCACTGGCCTTTGACTCATTCAGTATTTTGAGAACCAGATTAGGAGTGATTGATATAAATGCTTGATTCTGATGACTGCTGATTTCTGATTATTTTGATTGGTATTCTATTTTCTGTTAGTTAGTTTTTGATTTGATTATTTACTTTCAGTTGATTTTATTTCTTCTGCTAATTTCTGTTTTAGCCTGACTGTTAGTTTGATTTGAGTATTTACTTTGATGTGATTTTCTACCTATTTTTATTCACTGGTTTATATCTTGCACTTACTAATTTATGCTTTTCAAAATCTGATCACCGCTCACTACTTCTGATAATCTGAATTTCTGACTGGGAGTTTTTACCTTGTTTTGATTTGGAAGCTGGTAAGCAGTGATTGATTCCACTGAATCTGTTAAAGGGAAGAAACATTGATGATTGTTTCTCTTCCTCTAACTCCTTTACTGGTGTATTATTTCTTTTGGATAAAAATCTTTTTCAAAATTAAAATATTAGTTTTTGAAATAGAGATTTGTTTTATCTTCCTATAGTAATCTACCTCATATAAATAGTGTTTTCAAAGTCTTGACTCATTGTTATGATTTTCTAAACCAAGTGATTGCACTTATCATACGACATATGACTTTTGTTTTGTGAATTACTCTTCCTTATTGTGGAGAGCGTCTCCTATATCTGGAAGATAATTTCACAGCTAGGACTCTTTAACGATTATGAATAGAAGAAAGCTTACAAAAGATGCGCAGTGCGCCAACCAAATTGAAAAAGAGGTATAAAATGAGCCCAAAACTGAAAAGATGCAAAAATGCCAAATACACAAGGTGTATCAAAAATCAAAAGATGCGTAGTGCGCCAAATAAATGGAAAAAGAGGCACAAAATGAGCCCAACCAAGCTTTCTTTCTCTTTCAGATCTTTAAATGTCTTAGAAAAAATTCGTGTGCTACTTAATACGTTCAAAAGCTTGAGTTTAGAAATCCTGAGTTCTGATTTTTTACTTTGTAACACTATTATATCAGATATTTTTTTGGAACGAGGCTTGAAAGAATCTCTTTTCGAATCTAATTTCTTTTCTTCTGAATTGGATTTTTGTTTTAAAAGAAATTTGCATCAATAAGGTGCCCGAGTTGGGAGTTACAAAAGTCAATTTTTCCAACTTTTTTTGGATTTCAGCGCTGTCAATCGTCCCCTTATTGGTTTTTGAATCTGAAATCAAGGCAAAATTCTGATTTACTAGAGCAGCTTGATCAAAAAAAAAATATTGCTTTTATGTGTTTTTTGCTTTGAGTCTTATTCGTTTTATTTTATTTTGTGTATGTTCTAGTTTTATGTTGTACAGCTGATATTTTTATGTTTTGTTTGCACTGCTTTGTTTTATCCTGCCTGGTTCTGTTGATTTTGTTTACCCTCCTTTTTGTGATATCAAAAGGGGGAGTCAGTTTTAGGTTTTATTTCTGTTATGGTTCAGTTGTCCTGTTATGTTTTGTACTTGTGCTTGTTTCGATCTCTGAGTTTCGATCTCCGAGTTCTTGTATTTTAAAACTACTGAACATATGTTTGCCATCATAAAAAAGGGAGAGATTATTGCAAATCTGGTTTTGATGATGACAAACAAGTTTCTGTTGTGTTTTGCTTGGCTAACCCGTTTTAGGCACAAAAGATCACAAGCAAATCAAGCCAACTCAAGATCGGGTCCAAGTGTGTCCAATGTATGATTTTTCTTTTTATTGACTCAATTATAATGTAACTGATCCCCTAGCTAAGTAACCTTGCACACACACATTCAGGGGAGAGCTTGAGTTAATTAGAGTTTCTGTTCAAGTTTTTGTTCAGATCATCCTGGATAATAGTCACATCGTCCTGGACGATCAGGTTAAAACAGAAATCCTAATTAGGGCGACCAAGTTAAGAGGGTCTGATTAAGCAGATCGTCCTGGAAGATCTTTGGATCGTACGGGACGATATGCTCAAATCAGAAATTCTCAGCCGCCAGATCAAGTTAGGGAAGTTCTTATTTTTAGATACTTGGTCTGATCGTCCTGGACGATACGTGTATCGTCCTAGACGATCCAGTACAATCATACCTAAATTAGTTTGTTAAATAAGGAAAGCAATTAATACTTGATTGATACGATCATATCATCCCAGACGATCGCAGGATCGTCCGGACAATCATGATCGTCTAGTGCATTTCAGTTGTACGACCCTAACTGTGTTCATGACGATTTGGGGGCTTTTTGAACTAATCGTACAGGACGATATTCATATCGTCTTGGACGATCAAGTCATTTTTGAGTCGTCCAGCACAAGTTTCTCTGGACGACCCGAACTGTCTCCTGGACGATATTCCTCGATTTACACTAATCGTCTCGGACGATCGCAGGATCGTACGGGACGATATGAACAACTTTTTGAACTAATCATCCAGACTGAATCAGCTGATTTTGAACTGATCGTACTATTATAAATCTGGTTTTGATGATGACAAACATGTGTCTATTATGTTTTGCTTGGCTAACCCATTTCAGGCACAAAAGATCACAAGCAACTCAAGCCAACTCAAGATCGGGTCCATGTGTGTCCAATATATGATTTTTCTTTTTATTGACTCAATTGTAATGTAACTGATCCCCTAGCTAAGTAACCTTGCACACACATATTCAGGGGGGAGAGCTTGAGTGAATTAGAGTTTCTGTTAGGGTTTTTGTTCAGATCGCCCTGGACGATAGTCACATCGTCCTGGACGATCAGGTAAAAATAGAAACCCTAATTAGGGCGACCAAGTTAAGAGGGTCTGATTAAGCAGATCGTCCTGGACGATCTTTGGATCGTAAAGGACGATATGCTCAAATCAGAAATTCTCAGCCGCCAGATCTAGTTAGGCAAGTTCTTATTTTTAGATACTTGGTATGATCGTCCCGGACGATACGTGTATCATCTTGGACGATCCAGTACAATCATACAAAAATTAGTCTGGTAATTAAGGAAAGCAATTAATACTTGATTGATAGATCATATCATCCTGGACGATCGCAGGATCGTCCCAGACGATCATAATCGTCTAGTGCATTTCAGCTGTACGACCCGAACTGTGTTCAGGACGATTTGGGGGCTTTTTGAACTAATCGTACAGGACGATATTCATATCGTCCTGGACGATCAAGTCATTTTTGAGTCGTCCAGCACAAGTTTCTCTGGACGACCCGAACTATTTCCTGGACGATATTCCTCGATTTACACTTATCATCCCGGATGATTGCAGGATCGTACGGGACGATATGAACAACTTTTTAAACTAATCGTCCAGAAGAGCCAAATCGTCCAGACTGAATCAGCTGATTTTGAACTGATCGTACAGGATGATATATCGATCGTCCTGGACGATCTAGGCCGATAAGTTGAGATTTAGGGCTGGTTTTGAGCCCTCATATAAAAGATCTTTTTCTTTGTTTAGAAAAAATCTTTTGCCACTTTCCTGTCTAGAGAAACCCTAGAGAGAGAGTTTGGGAGAGAGAGAGAGAGGATCTTGTGAGGGGGATTTAATGAGGGATTCACTAAGGTTGCTCCAAGCACGGATCAGAGTCGTCTTCTCCGCTCGTCATCTTTCGTCTAGTTGGTGTTCGTCTTGGAAGGATCGTCGCAAGAAGATCCGGGTTCTCTGCCCGCTTCAGTTGGAAGCAAAAGGAGTTCAAAGGTTCTCTGCCTGCTTCAGGAGGAAGCAAAAGGAGGTCGGGTTCTCTGCCTCACCGTGTGGTGAAAAGGAGATTTTGTACAGGCTTCTCCGCCTTGCTGTGGGAGCAAAAGGAGAGACACTTTTGTTTAGTGCAATACCCGGAGGGGAGGCTCCGGGGAGTGGACGTAGGTCAAGTTGACCGAACCACTATAAAATCTGGTTTGCTTTTCTGATTCAGTTTTGCATTTTACTTTTCTGATATTAACTGCTTGGGTGAATATCTGTGATTGATCTTTTCGTTCTTATTTACTTATTTCCGCTGCTAAGTATCGAAAATATTTTCATTGTTGTCGTGAAATTTTTAAATAACCAATTCACCCCCCCGCTTGGTTAGCCTTGGGACTAGTTCACTAGGGCTTAACATCCCTATCGAACTTTCAAGTGGTATCAGAGTGGGATTCAAAATTTCTGTTTAAAAACTTTTGAATTTGATCCATGGCTAATTGTAACAATCGTAATACTGCTGAAGGTTACTCAATCACAAGACCACCGTTGTTTGATAACATTCATTTTAATTTTTGGAAAATACGTATATCTACTTTTCTGCAATTTATTGATTATCGTATGTGGATGTTAGTTAAGGATGGCTATGAAGCACCACATAGAATTGTTAATGGTATTAAAACTGAACTGCCCTTTGCAGATTGGACTTTTGATGATCGTGATTTAGCACAATTAAATGCCAAATGTTTGAACTGTTTCTTTTGTGCTTTAATATCTGAAGACTATATGCGTGTTTCTACTTGTACAACGGGAAAAGAAATCTGGGATAGATTATGTATAACATACGAAGGTACAACTGAAGTCAAACAGTCTAGGTTAAACATCTTGTTACATGATTATGAAATTTTTCGCATGAAACCTAGTGAGTCGATTTCAGAAATGTACACAAGATTTACTTAGATTGTTACCTCTTTGCATGCTTTAGGTAGAGAACTTACTAACTACGAAAGAGTGAACAAAATTCTTAGATGTTTGCCTTCTTCATACGATGCTAAGATTATTGCTATTACTGAATCTAAAGATTTAAATACTTATTCTATTGACAGCTTACTTGGATCACTCATTGCTTACGAGCAAGGGGTGAACCAAAGGCAACTTGATGCAGGTGAAAGAAAGAAGGAGAAAACAGTGGCACTGAAGGCCAACGAGAGTGATTCTAGTTCTTTCGGGTCTGATAGCGATGATGTTGCCTTGATCACAAGGCAGTTCAAGAGCTTTCTAAGGAAGAAGAATAAAAATTTTCACAAGTGGAACAAAGGTAAGTCCAGTAAAAATTTCAAGGGTTCATCTGATACTGTTTGTTTTGAATGCAGGAAGCCTGGACACATTAAGGCTGATTGTACTACACTTAAAGCTTACCCAGGCAAGGAGAAGGGTGAGGAGAAGCACAAGTTTAGGAAGGACAAGAAGCGGATTCAGAAGGCATTCTGGGCAGACTCTGCATCCGACTCTTCTGAGACTGAAGCTGAAGAGGAGGAAACAAACTTGTGTTTGATGGCTGATGATCACCCTGGTCAGTCCAACCAAGAAGAGGTATGTGAGCTTACTTACGATCAGTTATTTGAAGTTTCTGAAAAGAGTCTCATATCGTATAGGAAACTTAAGAAAACCCATGCTAGTTTGAAATTGGATTACTTAACTTTGCAAAAAGAGCATGATGTGTTGATTAAGGATCATTCCACTATTGATAGCAATCACATGTCTTTACTAGATGAGTTTGATGAACTAAATAGAAAGCATTCTGATTTAATTGTTGAGCATGACTTATTAAAAATATCGCATGTTGAATTAGAAATTGCTTTTAAGAAATTGAATGATATGGCATGTGAGTTAGAAAGTAATGAAAGTGCAAGAACTTTTGAAATTGTAAGTTTGAATAAACATGTTGAGTTTTTGAAAGTGAAAATCAGTGCTTTTGAAAAGAACAAAACACCGCCTACTTTTGAACAGTTTTATGCACCGTCACCTTTTGAAAAATCTGTTGCAAGTTCATCAAAGCATGTTTCATATTACCCAAGGGATTGGAAATATAAATCTCGAGGAGAGGGTAGAACCTCAAACTACACTGCCTAGAGATTGGAAATATTCTTTGAGTTATCCTAAAGAACTGATCTTAGGAGACCCTTCTGAAGGTGTTAGGACTAGGCATGGACTTAAGAAGGAAGTGAACTATTCTGCCTTTATTCATTGTCTGAACCCACCAACATCAATCAAGCCCTTTCGGATGAGTTTTGGATCTTAGCGATGAAAAAAGAATTGAATCAGTTTGTAAGGAATGATGTTTGGGAGTTAGTAGAAAGACCTAGAAATCAAAATATTGTGGGAACCAAGTGTGTCTTTAAGAATAAGATGAATGATTCTGGTGTGGTGGTTAGGAATAAGGCAAGATTGGTGGCTAAGGGGTATAATCAGATAGAAGGGATTAATTTTGAGGAGACTTTTGCCCCTATAGCTAGATTGAAAGCCATTAGGGTGCTACTAGCCTTTGCCTGTTATAAGGGATTTAAGCTATTTCAATCAGATGTCAAGAGTGCCTTTTTGAATGGGGTGATAAAAGAGGATGTTTTTGTAGAGCAACCCCCAGGTTTTGAGAGTTCCCATTATCCAAATCATGTTTATAAATTAAAAAAGGCCTTATATGGATTGAAACAGGCACCCAGAGCTTGGTATGAGAGGCTTAGCACATTCCTGTTAGAAAGAGAGTTTGTTAAGGGGAGTGTAGACACCACCCTTTTTTTGAGGAGAATAGGAGATGACTTAATCATTGTCTAGATCTATATTAATGATATAATTTTTGGATCATCTGATAAATATTTATGTGATGAGTTTTCTAAAATAATGAGTAAAGAGTTTGAGATGAGTATGATGGGAGAATTGTCCTACTTTTTGGGGTTTAGCATAAGGCAAACGGATGATGGAACCTTTCTCAATCAATCTAAATACACTAAGAAAATTTTAAAGAAGTATGAAATGGACAAAGTCAAGCCAATCAATACTCCCATGACCTCCTCAGTTCAGTTAGATAAGGATTCAAGTGGAAAATTTGTTGATCAAAAGAAGTATAGAGGAATAATGGGATCACTGCTTTACTTGACTGCTAGCCGACCTGATATCATGTTTAGTGTCTGTCTTTGTGTTAGGTTTCAGGCTGATCCTAAAGAGTCCCACCTGACTGCTGTTAAGAGAATTCTTAGATATCTTTTAGGGACCCCAAACCTAGGAATCTGGTACCCTAGGCACAGCACCTCTTTTAAGATCATTGGATATTCTAATTTTGACTTTGCAGGGTGTAGGGTGGATAGAAAGAGCACTTCTGGGACTTGTCAATTCATAGGACAGTCTTTAGTCTCCTGGTCTAGTAGAAAATAGAACTCAGTTGCACTTTCCACTGCTGAAGTTGATTACATTGCCTTAGGGAGTTGTGTGGCCTAAGTTCTTTGGTTGAAGCAACAAGTCTTGGATTTAGGGTTACCTGTTGGCATAATTTCTGTTCTGTGTGATAATACTAGTGCCATCTGTATCTCTAAGAATCTAATCCAACATTCTAGGACCAAACACATTGATATAAGGCGTCACTTCATTAGGGACCATGTTACTAAAGGGGACATTGAGCTACATCACGTAGCAACTGAAAATCAGCTGGCTGACATATTCACTAAACCACTGGCCTTTGACTCATTCAGTATTTTGAGAACCAGATTAGGAGTGATTGATATAAATGCTTGATTCTGATGACTACTGATTTCTGATTCTTCTGATTGTTATTCTATTTTCTGTTAGTTAGTTTTTTAGTTTTTGGTTTGATTATTTACTTTCAGTTGATTTTATTTCCTCTGCTGATTTCTGTTTTTAGCCTTACTGTTAGTTTGATTTGAGTATTTACTTTGATTTGATTTTCTACCTGTCTTTATTC
Source organism: Dendrobium chrysotoxum (assembly GCA_019925795.1). NCBI lineage: Eukaryota > Viridiplantae > Streptophyta > Magnoliopsida > Asparagales > Orchidaceae > Dendrobium > Dendrobium chrysotoxum. Next base: position 3,379,511 of record CM034309.1, on the reverse strand, counting down.
ACTGCTTCATCTCTTATTTACTATTTTATGCTTTTTAAAGTCTAATCACTGCTCACTACTTCTGAAAATCTGAATTTCTGACTAGGAGTTTTACCTTGGTTTTGTTTTGGAAGCTGGTAAGTAGTGATTGACTCACTGGATTCGTTAAAGGGAAGAAATATTGATGATTGTTTCTCTTCCTCTAACCCCTTTACTGGTGTATTGTTTCTTTTAGATAAATTTTTTTTTCAAAATTAAAAAGTTGGTTTTTGAAATAGAGATTTATTTTATCTTCCTACAGTAATCTACCTCATATCAATAGTATTTTCAAAGTCTTGAGTCATTATTTTGATTTTCTAAACCAAGTGATTGCACTTATCATATGAAGTATGGTTTTTGTTTTGTGAATTACTCTTCCTTATCGTGGAGAGCATCTCCTATATCTGGAAGGTAATCTCACAGCTGAGACTATTTAACGAGTATGAAAAGAAGAAAGCTTGCAAAAGATGCGCAGTGCGCCAACCAAATTGAAAAAGAGGCATAAAATGAGCCCAAAACTAAAAAGATGCGAAAATGCCAAATACACAAAGTGTATCAAAAATCAAAAGATGCGCAGTGCGCCAAACAAATTGAAAAAGAGGCACAAAATGAGCCCAACCTAAGCTTTCCTCTCTTTCAGATCATTAAATGTCTTAGAAAAATCCGTGTGCCACTTAATACGTTCAAAAGCTTGTGTTTGAAAATCCTGATTTCAGATTTTTTTTCTTTGTAACACTATTATATCAGATATTTTTCTGGAATGAGGCTTGAAAGGATCTCTTTTCGAATCTAGTTTCTTTTCTTCTGAATTGGATTTTTGTTTTAAAAGAGATTTGCATCGATAAGGTGCCCAAGGTGGGAGTTACGAAAGTCAAAATTTCTAACTCTTTCTTGATTTTAACGCTGTCAATCATCTTCTTATTTATTTTTGAGTCTAAAATCAAGGAAAAATTCTGATTTACTCGAGCAGCTTTGTTTCAAAAAACAAAAAAAAAATTTTAAAAAAAATTTTAAAAAAAAAATTCGGTTTTGGATTTATGTGTTTTTACTGTGAGTTTTATTTGTTTTTGTTTTATTTTAATTTCGTGATGATATTTTTGGGATCCTGATCTGTCACCTCGATCCTTCATGTTTTTCTATTTTCTTCACATCGTCCTGGACGATACCCCGATCGTCCTGGATGATCCACTTTGTCCTGGACAATCCAAACATCGTCCTGGACGATTCATTCAAAACCATCCCCATACTGCTCCTACTGCTGGAAACTCTAATTATTAGTGATCATCCTGGACGATCCTTACATCATCCTGGATGATATGATCCATATCTTCTTGATCTGATCAAACGGCTGGCATTGCACCAATTATTGTCCATCGTCCTGGAATATCCACGTGTCAGCCGCTGGACGATTGGAATTCAGCCCGTCCGACACACTTATTGCACATCGTCTGGGACGATCCACCTAATCGTCCTGGACGATATCTTTTCCTCAACGATCATCCAGTCTGACTCCTCGGGACGATCGCCTGTGTCTAATCGTCCTGGACGATCGGACCGCTTTTTTGACCAATCGTCCAGGACGTCATAAATGCCCATATCGTCCCGGACGATGTCGCGATCGTACGGGACGATCAGGCCGTTTTCTATATAAACAGTAGTTTTCTTAAGGATTTTCCATACCTTTCTCTTCCACTCTCCTTCTACTTCCTGACACCTGTGATTCCTAATGGTTGGTGGCAAACATTCCCGTCAAAAGGGTGCCAGTTCCTCCCAGGGACATGTCGATACTCGCTTCCCAAATGCAGCCGATCAGGCTGCTTTCGAATGCTATCGTGACGTGGGGATCACGCACTCTAAAATTGTAAATCCCTACACTCTCACTTATCCCATTCTAGATCTGTTCGCATACACCTCGCTCACCTTTATCATGACCTTAACCTTTCCTTTTAATCTTGAACTCCTTCAGATTTTCTTTGCAAATTTGCGCATTTTCGCGGACTATTCCACTCTTCGCTCATACGTCAATCAACGTCCCGTGGAATTAACTACCCACGATTTTCACAATATTCTTAACCTATCTGTCACTGGCGACAAACTCCACACGCTTATCACCGATCCTGACTATAATTGGAGTGTCGCCAATCACTTCCTTCGTAATACAAACGCACCCTATCATGACAACGCTTGCACTTCCCTTCTTAAGGACGCACGGACCATTCAGCACGTCCTTCGTTCCTCCATCATTCCAAAGGCGGGGGATCGAATTCACATTACCCCGCTACTGTCCTTGACCACCTACTACATCATGGCCCGTCGAAAGTTTAATGCCTCTGATCTGATTATCCGATACATAGAACACCTAACCACCATTAGAGATCCGGGTCACAGGAGTTGCCCAAATCTAGCTTTAGGTCATCTTATTCATTATGCCTTAGAGACAAAATATGACCTTCAGTATCCTGTCCCTCCTGATGTCCCTCCTTTCTTCTTCACAAACAACTCATTCCACATCCTACACAGCACCCGACTACATCCGGAGCCCGCCCCGGATGTTGAGGAAGAAGAGGAAGAGGCTATTCCAATTCCTGCTACACCAGAGGCACCTGCTCCCCTTCGCATTGCCTCTCCCTTTGACCACCTGGTGCAGCGCTTCGATCAGTGGGAGGCCAGATTTGACTCCTATGTGGCCACCCAGGAGCAGCGGCACGCCGAGGACATACAGCGCTTCACGGACTATGCTGCACAGCAGCAATTGCAGCATGACCAGGACATTGCCTGGATCGGAGCCCACTTTCAGGCGCTTCACACCTACTTCAACCCACCACCGCCACCTCCTCCTTCCGATCAGGATCCGCCTCTGTTCTAGTTTTCTGTTTTGTAGTTGTTTTCTTTTATGTTTTGTACTTAGATTTCCGTGTTCTATTTTACCCTCCTCCTTTTTGTGATGTCAAAAGGGGGAGTTAGTTTGTAGTCGTTTCTCAGTTTGTAGTCATTTCAGTTTATGTTATGTGTTATGTTTTCGGTGTTAGTTTGATTGTTAAATAAAAATTAAAAAAAAAATATTTATTTTTAGATTTCTTAGTCATTTCTATTTTCAAATTACTGTATAAATATTTGCCATCATCAAAAAGGGGAGATTATTGCAAATCTGGTTTTGATGATGACAAACATGTGTCTGTTGTGTTTTGCTTGGCTAACCAGTTTCAGGCACAAAAGATCACAAGTAACTCAAGCCAACTCAAGATCGGGTCCAAGTGTGTCCAATGTAATATTTTCTTTTTCTTGAGTCAATTGTAATGTAACTGATCCCCTAGCTAAGTAACCTTGCACACACACATTCAGGGGGAGAGCTTAAGTGAATTAGAGTTTCTGTTTTATTTTTTATTCAGATCGTCCTGGACGATAGTCACATCATCCTGGACGATTAGGTAAAAATATAAACCCTAATTAGGGCGACCAAGTTAAGAGGGTCTGATTAAGCAGATCGTCCTGGACGATCTTTGGATCGTACGGGACGATATACTCAAATCAGAAATTCTCAGCCGCCAGATCAAGTTAGGCAAGTTCTTATTTTTAGATACTTGGTCTGATCATCCCGGACGATACGTGTATCGTCCTGGATAATCAAGTACAGCTAAGCCTAATTTAACCTGGTAATTAAGGAAAGCAAGTTATTGTTGATTGATACGATCATATTGTCCTGGACGATCGCAGGATCATCCCAGACGATTATGATCGTCTAGTGCATTTCAGCTCTACGACCCGAACTGTGTTCAGGATGATTTGGGGGCTTTTTGAACTAATCGTACAGGACGATATTCATATCGTCCTGGACGATCAAGTCATTTTTGAGTCATCCAGTATAAGTTTCTCAGGACGACCCGAACTGTCTCCTGGACGATATTTCTCGATTTACACTAATCGTCTCGGACGATCGCAGGATCGTACGGGACGATATGAACAACTTTTTGAACTAATCGTCTAGAAGAGCCAAATCGTCCAGACTAAATCAGCTGATTTTGAACTGATCGTACAGGATGATATATCGATCGTCCTGGACGATCTAGGCCGACCAGTTGAGATTTAGGGCTGGTTTTGAGCTCTCATATAAAAGATCTTTTTCTTTGTTTAGAAAAAATCTTGTGCCACTTTCCTGTCTAGAGAAACCCTAGAGAGAGAGAGAGTTTGGGAGAGAGAGAGAGGATCTTATGAGGGGAAGTTAGTGAGGGATTCACTAAGGTTGCTCCAAGCACGGATCAGAGTCATCTTCTCTGCTCGTCGTATTTCGTCTAGTTGGTGTTCATCTTGGAAGGATCGTCGCAAGAAGATCCCGGTTCTCTGCCCACTTCAGGTGGAAGCAAAAAGAGTTTGAAGGTTCTCTGCCTGCTTTAGGAGGAAGCAAAAGGAGGTCGGGTTCTCTGCCTCACCGTGTGGTGAAAAGGAGATTTTGTACAGGCTTCTCCGCCTTACTGTGGGAGCAAAAGGAGAGACACTTTTGTTTAGTGTAATACTCGGAGGGGAGGCTCCGGGGAGTGGACGTAGGTTAAGTTGACCGAACCACTATAAAATCTGGTTTGCTTTTCTGATTCAGTTTTGCATTTTACTTTTCTGATATTAACTGCTTGGGTGAATATCTGTGATTAATCTTTTCGTTCTTGTTTACTTGTTTCCGCTGCAAAGTATCAAAAAGATTTTCATTGTTGTCGTGAAATTTTTAAATAACCAATTCACCCCCCCTCTTGGTTAGCCTCGGGACTAGTTCACTAGGGCTTAACATCCCTATCAAACTTTCACGTACAGGACGATATATCGATCACCCTAGACGATCTAGGCCGACCAGTTAAGATTTAGGGCTGGTTTTGAGCCCTCATATAAAAGATCTTTTTCTTTGTTTAGAAAAAATCTTTTGCCACTTTCCTGTCTAGAGAAACCCTAGAGAGAGAGAGAGAGTTTGGAAGAGAGAGAGGATCTTGTGAGGGGGAGTTAGTGAGGGATTCACTAAGGTTGCTCCAAGCTCGGATCAGAGTTGTCTTCTCCGCTCGTCGTCTTTCGTCTAGTTGGTGTTCGTCTTGGAAGGATCGTCGCAAGAAGATCCGGGTTCTCTGCCCGCTTCAGGTGGAAGCAAAAGGAGTTCGAAGGTTCTCTGCCTGTTGCAGGAGGAAGCAAAAGGAGGTCGGGTTCTCTGCCTCACCGTGTGGTGAAAAGGAGGTTTTGTACAGGCTTCTCCGCCTTGCTGTGGGAGCAAAAGGAGAGACACTTTTGTTTAGTGCAATACCCGGAGGGGAGGCTCCGGGGAGTGGACGTAGGTCAAGTTGATCGAACCACTATAAAATCTTGTTTGCTTTTCTGATTCAGTTTTGCATTTTACTTTTCTGATATTAACTGCTTGGGTGAATATCTGTGATTGATCTTTTCGTCCTTGTTTACTTGTTTCCACTGCTAAGTATCGAAAAGATTTTCATTATTGTCGTGAAATTTTTAAATAACTAATTCACCCCCCTCTTGGTTAGCCTCGGGACTAGTTCACTAGGGCTTAACATCCCTATCGAACTTTCAACAACAACATCAAACCTTTATCCCACTACGTGGGGTCAGCTACATGAATCCTTTTTCTCCAATGTGTCCTGTTAAAAGTTAAATTCTCGTTTAAATCTAATAAAGAAAGATCATTTCTAATATTTTCTAACCAAGTCTTTTTAGGTCTACCTCTACCTAAAGAGATATTTACTATTCAACCTAAAATTTATTAAAAAATCATTAATAAAATACTTAAACATTAAAGCTTTTACACCTTTTGTTAGATCGCATTTGAGGACTTACGTATATTAAATTTAGAAAGCTTAATGGTTAAAGATGGCTAATTAAAGTAAGGACTTTAGATAACCAATTATTAATCAACTTTAACATTTAAAATGCACTTTAAAATAAATCTCAAAATATTAAAATTTTAAAACTTAAACTCAAACTAAAATCTCTTTTACCAATAAACTAAATTCAATTAATAATCAACTTCAAATAATAACAAGCTTAGGATATATCCAAACCACAGCCCTATTACACACATTGTATATTACTAACTAGGACAACCAACTCAAGTTTTAGGCTAGGCTGTTATTCTTTCATTTGATTTTTTATGATGTGAAAATGATTGGTGTGTGTATGAATAATGGCTATTATGGATGAGTTGGATTTCATGATGCTTGTGCATTGATGCTTGTGATGCAACTTGTGATGAACATTTTGGTTTCCCTAGGTTAGGAGTGATCTGGTTGTTTATTGGTAATCATAATTTTCTACAGTTGGTCATACTTATATAGGGCTATTATTAAGAGGGGGAAAAATTAACCATGATTTAAAGCTAATAGAAAATGAGAGAATGATTATGTAAAGTGATATGATTTGTGATGATTATTATATAAACGTCTTACTAACATGTAGAGAGTATAGAGTCATTTTTCATATTAAAATGTAATTAATTCAAAAGAGTTATGAAAGTCGATAAAATGAGGCATTTTTTCCAAAACATTAAGGATATAAAGAGAAAATAATATCCTTTATTAGAGAGTTCTTTTAATTTAGATATCCTATTGGATAAACATATAAGAAGTTTGGAGAAAAGAACACTAATCCAAAGAGTCTAATAAAAAGAATCAAGCTGGAAAGAAGATCTGAAGATAAAAAATACATTATTTTAAAAGACTTATGTCATTTCATAGGTGTAGAATTTAGGTTGTCCTTGGTGGAACCTAGCCACCTCTACTTTTCAACAAACCCTAGGTTGTATATTAAGTAGTACTTATCACATTGACTTTAGACATTATACTTTGGTTTATAATTTAATTGATTAATTTGTTTATATTGATTATGCAGTAAAAATTACTTATTTTTTATAGATTATTTTCTTGCATGTGCTTATGCATGGATATTTCAGCTAGGCTTTTAGGAAATAAAATTTTTTCTACTCAACTAAATAAAAATTTTAAGGTCACGTAGAAAGATAGCCGGACTAGAAAGTAAGCAGAGCTCGTCTGGGGGTCCCATAAAAGCTTATTCATCCTTCTTAATTTTTAGGCAACTCCCCCGCCTATAGGTAAAAGTAGATCACTAAATCTATGAGGGTGCAGTTCTGTCTCAAGGGAGGCATTTTCTTTAGGATAAAATCTATTTTCTAGGCCTTTTGAAAAGTTCATATATTTATTATTACATAAGAGTTAATTTGCATGTATTGCATTAGAAATAAACAAAAAATTAAAATTTTATTACATTTACTTCTAAATGTATAATATGCTTCATAAGTCCATGACCACTTAGAATTTTCTCTAGATGTCAACCATACATTCCAAAAACTTAAATAATAATAACTTGCCCATTTTTTATAAGAATGAACAACATGATTTTAAAGCGATTGTGGTTTAGCTAGTTTTCTATTATAGGTAAGTTGTAAGTTTAGAATTGCACTTCATCAGTTAGGTTTAGGTTATTATTTTTTAGTTCCCGACTTAACAAATGTTTTTGAGGAAGACCTCAAATAACAAGTTCTCACTGTTCAGGAATATAATTCCATATATCTAGTAAAACATTAACTCAAACATAAAAACTTTTCTCCTAAAAATTTAAAGCCCAATATAGGATAGACTGAAGCGCTTATGAGTGGTCTCAGAATCTTAAGTGATCCATTCTTTTGATACATTTACCTTTAGAAAGAACTATTCAACATTGAACAAATCCCCTTTGAAAATTTCAAAAACTATCATCCTTGTCTTAATCTTTGAAATATAAGAAACTATGTTTCCATTACTTTAATCCAAAGTATTCTTAGAAGATTCACCTCTCCTAAGATGTAATTAATCATAAAGGCTTACCTTTATACGTAACTTTCATAAGGTAGGGAAATTTTTTTTTTGAAAGTGGACAATTTTTAAAAACTCTTTTATATATTCAAAATACCTTTGTAGAATGTTATGAAAGCCCTTCTGGGTGATATGATATTTTATGTATTGTATTTACTTTCAAAAATAATGATTTTTTTAAAAAATCTATTTTTGCATCAATATATACCTTCGTAGAATGTTAGATTCACCTTTCGAAGTGATAAGATATTCTCTATATTGTATTTATTTATAGAAATAATATCTTTCTCAAATCTCATTTTTATCTTTAAATACTATCTTAGAATGATAAGTCTGCCTTTTGAGGTTGTATATTATTCTTTTTACTATATTTAATTACAAAGATGAAAATTTTTCTAAAACCTATTTTTATTTTCAAATCCTAGAATATCACATCCATCTTTCAAGAAGGTATAATATTCTAAATGCCATATATGATCACAAAAATAGGAGCCCCCAAATCTATTTGGTCAATTTATTTATTCACACAAGTCACCTTTAATATAGTGCTCTACCCCCTTATGAGAGTATTTGATACAATAATGAAGGTGAAAGACACTATTTTATACGTATAGAGCTAGAGTCTACCTAAGAGAGTATTAAAAGAAGTCTCATAATTTATTATATGGAATTTGGCTTTGATTTCTAAAGGTTCTATTCCTAAGAGAAGGGTTATCAAACCCAAAGTTCTCTCACCTTTTTTGTTGATTCCTCATAACATCATTTTATCAGGATTGAGTTTACGAGTATTCACTTTTAAATATGTAAGAGTTTTAAGAGCCATAATATTGACCGATGCACCTGGATAAATAAGAACACGAGATAACTTAAATGGTCTAAATTCATAGTTATATATAACAGGTGACTATGATCTGCGGTTCCTAAGGGCAAATTATTATATAAGAATGTGATTTTTGGATCATCTTTGTAACTCAATGCTTTAATCCAAAAATTATCATGTAACTCTACATGATCTGCTATTCCTAAGAGCAAATTATTATATAAGAATGTGATTTTTGGATCTTCTTGATGATAGTTGAGCCATACAAATCTCTAGATCGAGTAAAGCTTTAATCAAAGCATCCCTCATTTCTTCAGAAAGGATCAAAGCATTATTAATACTCAGTTTAGCATATAGTTTTCTGAGATGAGCTAAAATACTATAATCCATTTTAGGAATATATGAATTAGGTACATCTGAATCAAGTTGAATCGATGTTGAAGTCCTTAGATTATTAGTACTTTTCTTTCCTTTTTTGGCTGCAAATACTGATGGTGATAATACTTTACCACTGTGCAAGTTTACTTGAAATATCTCTTTTGGCGAAGAGATAGTGGATTCATTTAATTCTGAATTATTATTCACTTTCAAAACTTCATCTGATAAATTATTAAAATCAAACCTCTCAATTTTTATACAAATAAGATCACCCATATTATTGAGGATATGGGAATCACTACCATAGAAATATTGAAGAGATTCTTTTAACTCATCTAAGTTTAATTCTAATTATATATGGTTATTTTTCATTACACTATTTATGTCACTAATTGTTTTAACATCTTCAGATATAGACAAAATGTATACTAAATCATTCTTCGTTGCTTTCTTAGCCCCTAGCAATATAAAATAGAAATTATATAGTGTAAGGGGTACAAGAGCTTCTCTTTCTCACTAGAAGAAACTACAACTTTTTTGTTTACATCACTATTATTTTTAGGTTCCACTTTTTAAACTACTGGAGACTGACCAACTGGCATCTTCCTAAGTTTTTTAATTAGAACTTTATTCTATATGTTTTCCTTAGGAGCTACTAGATCAACTTGAAAAGGACTCTGCACTCTCTGAGATACCTGATGAGATGAATGATAAAATTTGTTTAGAATCTCCTTAGAAGATTGGGATAAAGCTATATCTCAATCACCATTATATTCTAAATCTGAGACTAATATGGAAGGCTCATTAATTATGCACTTAGTAGATCCTTGACTAGAATTAGCTAAATACTCTTTGGGTATCATAACCAATCCATATTTAATGTTTCTTTCAAGCCATTCCTTGAAGGTTACATAATCTTCAAGCTCATAATTGATTATCTGATGATATGGACAATACTTTGTTTCCCCACTTTACCAACATCTTCCATATTCTTAGGTTTTAGCAATTCAAATTTAATTTTCTTTAGGAGTTTTTTAAGTATTCTTTTGATAGTACCACTTTTGAATGAGTAACTCTTATTTTTGAGTGCCTCAAACCTCTGCCTATTTTCCCCTAGAGTTAAGTAAGGTCAAGATCTGATTTGCTAATCATTTTATGATTTATTATACTACTGATACTATAGAAGATGACTTTGGATTTTCTGCCTGAATCTACATCAATTATTTTCCCTTTATCAACTATAAATACTAACCTAGACTTCTATTCTAAAGCCTTATGACGTTTCACTTTTCTCATTTTTATGGAAGATTTATCTTTTAAGAAGGTTAATTGAGATATTTTTTCTTAAAGATTAGAGGCTTTACTCAATAACTTCACAAAAGTTTTAATTATGAACTCTTTTAATAGAATAGCGATTGGACTATGAATATTTTTTTTAACAAAATCTCTATAGCATGCCACTCTTAGAGTTGAGGTTCACATTTTATGCTAATATTTCATCATCTTAAGATACTAAACTAGAATTTCATCAAGTTTCTGCTTTTCTACCGCAAAATTGCCTACTGTGACATAGTGATGTGCTCCAATAAACCATTTTATGAACATCTGCTCTAAGTTTGTAAAAGTGTACACTGACACATTAGGTATTTCAGCATACCATTCAAAGGCTATACCAGACAAACTACTTATAAATTATCTGAATAGTAAACCATTACTACCTCCTGTATTATAGCAACTAACCCTGAAATGTGCTAAGTGTTGTTTAGGATTTCCAAATCCATCAAAGTTTTCCAATGAGGGTGGCACAGATCCTTTGGGATAATGAGTTAAATAATATTCATCAGGGTATGATTTACCTTTTAGAATAGATGAAATACCCTTATATTATGCTAGAGCCTCTTTAACTTATTGCTCTATTATTTATTTAATGCCTACTATTTGAATTGTCTCCTTCTTCGATTTTATAATCTCAATTTTATTTTTACCCTTTCACTATCTCTTTAGGTTTACTGTAATGTTCTACGGACTCTATTAAAATTGAATATATCTGAGATTTAGTAGAAGGGACTTTTTTATTTTGCAGAATAGTTACCTTCTTCTTTATTTTAGCTATTTGCTCATGTTTTTGACTTAGCAGATATAAAAGACTGCTAGTCAAATTGGGTTCATAATCTTCATCTTCTTCCTCTTCTTCAATATCAACAAAATATACTCTGCTTTCTCCTTCTCTTTCTTAATAAATGATCGAGTATCCACCATGAATATACTTTCAATTATCTCTTCATCTAAAAAACTCAAAGCTGATATCTTATCAGCTTATTCTTCATCTATCTTTGTTATACATTCCTTTAAATTATTCATCATCACTATAATGGATTTCCACGACACATTATGTGGGTCAACAAGGATATCCTCCTTCTTGGAAGAAGACTATACTTGAGCTTTATTCTTCTTTCTCCTTTCTCCCACTACACATAATGATAGATGTAGTTGAAGTGCCAACTATGTTAGGCTACCAAACCCTCTTCTATTAGATAGGGAGTTTAAATAACTTAATGGTTTCAGTCTTTCCATATCAGGGTGAGAAGATGATTGACTAACTTTATAATGATGCCGATCAATTCTTGGCAATTAATAAGCCAAGGATTGATGGGAGACCTTAGTCACTTAAATTTTAACATAAAAAAATTTTGGAGGTATAACTGGATTATACTTTTGAGAACTCACAGCTCTATATCTTTGATCATTAATATGAATAGACTCATGATTGAATTCAGAGAGTCCCCAACTCTCTTTGATGATTTTCTACCATTGATGACATTACAGACCTAAGCTCCCTTGTGTCTTTCTCTTTTTTTTTTTCAAGTGGAGGGATAACCATTTCTCTATGTAACTCTTATTCAGCTCTAGTATAGATTATCCCATTTATTAATTTCAAAAAATCTAATTTTGATTGCCCAAAACTATTTGCACAGTTACAAACTAATCCATCTAACAAGTTCTTAAACTTTCTCTTTCTTTTTGACAAAATGACTATGACAGATGCCTTTTACTTAGCTAGAGGTGAAGAGTTTTCTATTCCAATAAAATTCTCTTCTCCAACAGCATATGGCAAAGGATGAAATTTATTTGTACTTGCCATTGTAGAGTTAAACATAATTTTATACTCTTCATTAATTAATTTAGTTGATTTCAATTTGGTTATATCAAATTATTTCCTCAATCATTTTTTTACTTTCTCTTCTCTACACATCATATGATGATTCTTATTAATTACTTGCCATCTTAAAAAGGGGGAGATTGTAACAAATCTGGATTTAAGAAGTATAGTTTTGATGATGACAAATATGTTTGTGTTCTATTTTGCCTGGCTAATCATTTCAGGTACAAAAGATCAAATACAATTCAAGCCAACTCAAGATCGGGTCCAAGTGTGTTTAAATGTAATTTTTTTCTTTCTTGAGTCAAATATAATGTAATTGATCCCCTAGTAAGTAACCTTGCACACACACACTCAGGGGGAGAGTTTTAGTGAATTAGAGCTCTGTTCAAATTTTGTCCTGATCGTCTTAGACGATATTTACATCATCCTGGATGATCTAGGGAAAACAAAAACTCTAATTAGGATGATCATGTTAAGTTGGTTTGATTAAGCTGATCATCCTGGACGATATTAATATCGTACAGGATGATAGGCTAAAATTAGAAATTCTCAGCCGCCAGATCAAGTTAAGAAAGTTTTTATTTTTGGTGATTTGGTCTAATCATCCTGGATGATACGTGTATCATCCTGGATGATCCAGTACAATCATGCATAAATTAGTCTGGTGATTAAGAAAAGTAATTAATACTTAATTGATACGATCATATCATCCAGGATGATCGCAATATCATCCTGGATGATCATGACCGTCCAGTGCATTTCACTTATACGTCCAGAGTGGTGATCAGGATGATTTTGGTTATTTTTGAACTAATCGTACCGGACGATCTAGAAATCGTCCCGGACGATCAGGTCATTTGAGGTTATCCTGCATGTTTCACCTGTACGTCCAGAGCGGTGCTTAGGATGATTTTGGCACTTTCTGAACTAATCATACAGGACGATTGACATATTATCCTGGACGATCAAGTCACTTTGAGACCGTCCAGCACAAGTTCCACTGGACGACCAGAGCGGTCTTCTAGATGAAATTCCTAATTTACACTAATCATTCCGGACGATCGCAGAATCGTACAGGATGATATGAATAACTTTTTTCTACTAATCATCCAGAAGAACCAGATCGTCCAGGCTGATACATGTGATTTTGAACTAATCATACAGGATGATCTGTCGATCGTCCTGGATGATATTGGCCGACCAGTTGAGATTTAAGGCAAATTTTGAGCCCTCCTATAAAAGATCTTTTTCTTCCAACAAGAAAGATCTTTTACCACTTTCCTTTCCAGAGAAACTTTGAGAGAGAGAGCTTGGGAGAGAAAGAGAGAGGATCTTATGAGGGGGAGTTTGTGAGAGATTCATAAAGGTTGCTTCAAGAAAGGATCAGAGTCGTCTTCTTCATTCATCATCTCTCATCTTGTCGGTGTTTTCTATGGGAGGATCATTCGCAAGAAGATCCGGGTTCTCTGCCCACTTCAGGAGGAAGCGAAAGGAGTTCAGGTTCTCTGCCTGCTTCAGGAGGAGCGAAAGGAGTTCGGGTTCTCTGCCCGCTTCAGGAGGAAGCGAAAGGAGTTCAGATTCTCTGCCTCACCGGGTTGGTGAAAAGGAGTTTTATACAGGCTTCTCCGCCTTGCTATGGGAGTAGAAGGAGAGTCACTTTTGTGTTAGTGCAATACCCGAAGGGGAGGCTCCGGGGAGTGGACATAGGTCAAGTTGACCGAACCACTATAAAATCTGGTGTATTCTTTCTGATTACTTTCTGCACTTTATTTTTCTGTTATTATCTACTTGGGTGAAATCTGTGGTTGATCTTTTCGTTTCTGTGTTTACCTGTTTCTGCTGCAAATTATCGAAAAGATTTTTCCTATTTCTCACAAATTTTTTAAATAACCAATTCACCCCCCCTCTTAGTTAGCCTTAGGACTAGTTCATCAGGGTTTAACATCCCTATCGAACTATCAAGTGGTATCAGAGAGGGATTCAAAAATTAAGTTTAAAAACTTTTGAATTTGATCCATGACTAACTTTGATAATCGTAATACTGCTGAAGGTTATTCAATTACACGACCGCCATTGTTTGATAACATACCTTTTGATTTTTGAAAAACTTATACGTCTACTTTTCTTCAATCTATAGATTATCGCATATGGATGCTTATTAAGGATGGCTATGAACCACCTTTTAGAATGATTAACAATGTTAAAACTGAACTACATTTTAGTGATTAGAATTTTGATGATCATAACTTAGCCCAACTGAATGCCAATTATTTGAACTATTTTTTCTGTGCCTTAAAATTTGAGGATTACATGCGTGTTTCTACTTGTACAACTGGTAAAGAAATTTGGGATAGATTGTGCATCACCTATGAAGGTACAACTGAAGTCAAACAGTCTAGGTTAAACATATTGCTTCATGACAATAAACTTTTTCACATGAAATCTACTGAATCTATTTCTGAAATGTATACGAGGTTCACTTAGATTGTCACTTCTTTGTATGCTTTACGAAGAGAACTTATAAACTATGAAAAAGTGAACAAGATTTTGAGATGTTTGCCTTCTTCATTTGATGTTAAGATAACTACAATTACTGAATCAAAAGATTTGAATAATTATTCTATTGACAACTTACTTGGATCACTCATTGCTTACGAGCAAGGGGTGAACCAAAGACAGCTTGATGCAGGTGAGAAGAAGAAGGAGAAAACTGTGGCGCTGAAGGCCAATGATACTGACACTGATTCTTTCGGGTCAAATAGCAATGATGTTGCCTTAATCACTAGGCAATTCAAAAGCTTTCTAAGAAAGAAACATAAGAACTTTCAGAAGTGGAATAAGGGTAAGTTCAGTAAAAATTTTAAAGGCTCATCTGATACTGTTTGTTTTGAATGCAGGAAGCCTGGACACATTAAAGCTAATTGTCCTACGCTTAAAGCTCACCCAAGTAAGAAAAAGGGTGAGGAGAAACCCAAATTCAGGAAGGACAAGAAGAGGATTCAAAAGGCATTCTGGGCAATTTCTACATCCAACTCTTTTGAGACTGAAGCTGAAGAGGAGGAAACCAGCTTGTGTTTGATGGCAGATGATCATCCTGGTCAGTTTGACTAGGAAGAGGTATGCGAGCTTACTTATGATCAATTATTTGAAGTTTTTGAAAGAATTCACGCATCTTATAGGAAACTTAAGAAATTGCATGCTAGTCTAAAATTGGATTTTTTAACCTTGCAAAAAGAGCATGATTCTGTAGTTAAAGATCATTCCACACTTGATAGCAATCACATGTCTTTACTTGATGAATTTGATGAACTGAATAAAAAGTATTCTGATTTAATTGTTGAACATGATTTACTGAAAATCTCGCATGCTGATTTAGAAAAAGCTTTTAAAGAATTAGACAATCTGACATGTGAAGTGGTGAGTAGTTAGGGAGCGTTAAAATTTGAAATTGTAAGTTTGAAGAAAGAAAATAAATTTCTAAAAGTTAAAATTAGTGTTTTTGAGAAAAATAAAATACCTCCTACTTTTACTTAGTTTTATGCACCTCCACCTTTTGAAGAATCTGTTTGAAAATCATCAAAGCATGTTTCATTCAAACCTAAGAAGAGGCACTATCACCCACGTAGATTAGTTAACCCTTTTCCTGGTGTTAGATATTTTTCTTGTGGCATGTTAGGACACATATCCCACACCTGCATTGTTCACCGTAGTACACATTGGGTGTGGAGGCCCAAATTGCCTGTTTCACAGCACAGCACACATGCATTGCATTCTTCTTTTTATAAGAAGGAACTCAAACCTGTTTGGGTTCCTAAATCTGATATTTGATGATTTTATAGGTGTGCTCTCACATAAGACCTCGTAAGAGCATGTGGTACCTGGACAGTTGATGTTCAAGATACATGACTGGAGATGCAAATCAGTTCATTTCAGTAGAGGCCAGGGATGGAGGCAAGGTTACACTTGGAGACAACACCACTAGGAGGGTGGTAGGTTCAGGTATAATTGGTGATTCAAAGAATTTTATGATTGACAATGTTTTGCTTGTAGATGGATTAAAACACAACCTGCTGAGCATCAGTCAACTCTATAACAAAGAATACAACATCAAATTCCTGCCCACTTGCTGCATTATAAGCTTAAATGATAAAATTATTTTGCAAGGATAAAGGATCAACAATGTCTACATGCTGGATGTAAGTTGCTTTAAAGCTGATGTTTCAATTTGCTTAAAAACTACTGCTGATGAGTCTTGGTTATGGCACAGGAGATTATATCATGCTAGTATGAATACCCTCTTGAGAGTCACCCAAAAGGACTTAGTTAGAGGTGTCCCCAAGCTTAAGTTCACTAAGGACCACCTATATGATGCCTGTCAATTAGGAAAGCAAGTCCAGTCATTCTTTCACTCTGTTAAGGACATTAGCACCTCTAGACCTTTAGAAGTCCTTCACATGGATCTCTTTGGACCCATTAGCACTGCCAGCTTAGGGGGGAAAGTCTATGGTTTTGTGATTGTTGATGATTACTCGAGGTTCACTTGGATTAGATTTCTGTCATACAAATCTGAGTCATTTGATGAATTTAACTCCTTCTCCACTTGGATTCAGAGGAAGTTAGGTTATGAGATCTTGACTATTCATAGTGATCATGGTAGAGAGTTTAAAAATGTGAAATTTAAAACTTTCTATGAGGAGTAATGGATTTATCATAATTTTTCAGCTCCTAGGACCCCTCAGTAGAACGGGGTAGCTGAAAGGAAGAACATGACCTTAGTGGAAGCCGCTAGAGCCATGCTTGCTGAGTATTCACTTCCAAAATACTTTTGGCCTGAAGCGATGAACACTGCCTGTTATGTGCTGAATAGGGTGAATGTTAGATCCAATCTGAATAAGACATCTTATGAGATCATTAAGGGTAGAACTCCAAACCTGTCCCACCTCCATGTCTTTGGCTGTAAGGTTTTCATTTTGAACAACGGGAAATCATCTTTAGGAAAGTTTGACCCCAAATCTGATGAAGGAGTGTTCTTAGGCTATTCTAGTATGGGGAAATCATTAGGGTGTTTAATAAGAGGACTTTGGCGGTGGAAGAGATAACTCATGTGGTGTTTGATGAATCTAATCCTAAGGTGACTAGGGTTGAGGAAGAAGAAGAAGAAGGTGAGATTACCCAAGGGATTGAAAATATAAATCTGGAGTAAAGGATAGAACCTCAAAATACTTTGCCTAGAGATTGAAGATATTCTTCGAGTCATCCTAAAGAACTGATCTTAGGAGACCCTTCTGAAGGTGTTAGGACTAGGCATGGACTTAGGAAGGAAGTAAACAACTCTGCCTTTATCTCAATGTCTGAACCCACCAACTTCAATCAAGCCCTTTCTGATGAATTTTGGATCTTATCTATGCAAGAGGAACTGAATCAATTTGTAAGGAATGATGTTTGGGAGTTAGTAGAAAGACATAGGAATCAAAGTATAGTGGAAACCAAGTGGGTCTTTAAGAATAAGATGAATGATTTTGGTGTGGTGGTTAGGAATAAGGCAAGATTGGCGGCTAAGGGGTACAATCAAATTGAAGGGATTGATTTTGAGGAGATCTTTGCCCCTGTAGCTTGATTGGAAGCCATTAGGGTGCTACTAGCCTTTGCCTATTACAAGGGATTTAAGCTGTTTCAAATGGATGTCAAGAGTGTCTTTTTAAATGGGGTAGTAAAAGAGGATATTTTTGTAGAACAACCCCTAGGTTTTAAGAGTTCCCAATATTCAAATCATGTTTATAAATTAAAAAAGGCCTTATATAGATTGAAACATGCACCCAGAGCTTGGTATGAGAGGCTTAGCATATTTCTGTTAGAAAGAGAGTTTGTTAAGGGGATCGTAGACACCACCCTTTTTCTGAGGAGAGTAAGGGAAGATTTACTCATTGTCTAGATCTATGTTGATGATATAATTTTTGGATCTTTTGATAAATAATTATGTGATGAGTTTTGTAAAATAATTAGTAAGGAGTTTGAGATGAGTATGATGGGAGAATTGTCCTACTTTTTGGGGTTTAGCATAAGATAAATGGATGATAGAACCTTTCTCAATCAATCTAAATACACTAAGGATATTTTGAAGAAATATGAAATGGACAAAGCCAAGCCAATCAATACTCCCATGAGATCGTCTGTTCAGTTAGATAAGGATTCAAGTGGAAAATCTGTTGATCAGAAGAAGTATAGAGGAATAATTGGATCACTGCTTTACATGACTACTAGCTGACCTGATATTATGTTTAGTGTTTGTCTTTGTGCTAGGTTTCAAACTGATCCTAAGGAGTCCCACCTGACTGTTGTTAAGAGAATTTTTAGATATCTTTTAGGGACCCCAAACATAGGAATCTAGTACCCTAGGCATAGCACTTCTTTTGAGATTATTAGATATTCTGATTTTGACTTTGCAGGGTGTAAGGTTCATAGAAAGAGCACTTTTGGAACCTGCCAATTCATAGGATAGTCTTTAGTCTCCTGATCCAGTAGAAAATAGAACTCAGTTGCACTCTCCACTGCTGAAGTTGAGTAAATTGCCTTAGGAAGTTGTGTGTCCCAAGTTCTTTGGTTGAAACAACAAGTTTTGGATTTAGGATTACCTGTGGGCACTATTTCTGTTCTGTGTGATAATACTAGTGCCATCTGTATTTTTAAGAATCCAATCCAACATTTTAGAACCAAACACATTGATATAAGGCATCACTTCATTAGGGACCATGTTACAAAAGGGGATATTGAGCTATATTATGTAGCAACTGAGAATCAACTGGCTGACATATTTACTAAACCACTGGCCTTTGACTCATTCATCATTTTGAGGACTAGATTAGGTGTGATTGACATAAATGCTTGATTCTGATGACTACTGATTTCTAATTTGTCTATTTTTTATTCTATTTCTGTTAATTAGTTGTTTGACTTGATTATCTATTTCCTATTGGTTTTTATTATTCTGCTGATTTTCATTTTAGTCTTGCTGTTGTTTTGATTTGAGTATTTATTTTGATACGATTTCCTACTTATTTTTTGATTTACTGTTTTATTCCTTTTAAAATTAGATCACTGCTCACTACTGCTGATAAACTGGATTTCTAACTGAGAGTTTTGCCTTATTTTTATTTGGAAGCTGGTAAACAGTGATTGACTCCTCTAAATCTGTTAAAGGGAAGAAACGTTGATGATTATTTCTCTTCCTCTAACTCACTTTAATGGTGTATTATTTTTTTTGGATAAAAATCTTCTTCAAAATTAAAAAGTTGGTTTTTGAAATAAAGATCTACTTTATCTTCCTACAGTAATCTACCTCATGTGAATAGTATTTTCAAAGTTTTGAGTCATTGTTATGATTTTCTGAACCAAGTTATTGCACTTATCATATGATATATGACTTTTATTTTATGAATTACTCTTCCTTATTGTAGAGAGTGAGTTTTGTCGTCTCTTATGTCTGGAAGGTAATTTCACAGCTGAGATTATTTAATGATTTTGAAAGGGAGAAAGCTTACAAAAGATGCGCAAAGAGCGCCATAATGAAAAGAGGCATAAAATTAGCCCAAACTGAAAAGATGCACAATATCGCCAAAAAATTGAAAAGATACACAAAGTGTATCAAAAATCAAAAGATGCGCAAAATGCCAAACAAATTGAAAAAGAGGCACAAAATAAGCCCACAAAGAAATAGGCTTTCTTCCCTTTCGGATCTTTAAATGTCTTAGAAAAATCCATGCTCCACTTAATATTTTCAAAAGCTTGAGACGAAAATTATGATTTCTGATTTCTTACTTTGTAATACTATTATATTAGATATTTTTCTGAAATGAGGCTTGAAAGGATCTCTTTTCGAATCTAATTTCTTTTCTTCTGAATTAAATTTTTGTTTTGAAAGGAATTTGCACCTATAAGGTGTCTGAGGTGGGAGTTATGAAAGTCAATTTTCCAACTTTTTGGATTCAAAACTAAGGGAAAACTCTGATTTACTGGAGCAGATCGATTCAACAAAAAAACTAAAAAAAAATAAAAAAATTATTGTTTTTTGTGATTTTGTGTTTCTCATTTCTAGTTTTATTTACTCTGCTTTTGTTTTTCATTTTATTGTATGTATTTTTGGGATCCCTGATCTTTCCATAGTTACTTTCAGCCACCACCTCCTCCTCCTTCTGTTCAGGATTTGCCTCCTTTTTAGCTTTGTGTTTTGTGTTGTTTTCTATTTGTATTGTTGTGTTTGTTCCTCCTCTTTTTTTTTGATGTCGAAAGGGGGAGTAAGTGTTTTGAGTGACTAGTAGTTTCTTGTACTGTTCTAGTTGTTTCTTATATTATTCTTATTTTGTAGTTGTTTTCCTTATTGTATTTTGTGTTTAGTGAAATTTGAAATGAAATATTTTCTTTCGTACGTGTATTGGTTACTCCTGTCTGTTTTATTTGAAACTACTGCATCAATGTTTGCCATCTTAAAAGGGGGAGATTGTAACAAATCTGGATTTAAGAAGTATAGTTTTGATGATGACAAACATGTTTATGTTCTATTTTGCCTGGCTAATTATTTCAGGTACAAAAGATCAAATGCAATTCAAGCCAACTCAAGATCGGGTCCAAGTGTGTTTAAATATAATTTTTTTCTTTCTTGAGTCAAATATAATATAATTGATCCCCTAGCTAAGTAACCTTGCACACACACACGCAGGGGGAGAGTTTTAGTGAATTAGAGTTTCTGTTCAAATTTTGTCCTGAACGTCCTAGATAATATTTACATCGTCCTAGACGATCCAGTGAAAATAGAAACCCTAATTAGGATGATCATGTTAAGTCGATTTGACTAAGCTGATCATCCTGGATGATATTAATATCGTATAGGACGATAGGCTAAAATCAGAAATTCTCAGCCGCCAGATCAAGTTAGGCAAGTTTTTATTTTTGGTGATTTGGTCTAATCGTCCCGGACGATATGTGTATCATCCTGGATGATCCAGTACAATCATGCCTAAATTAGTCTGGTGATTAATGAAAGCAATTAATACTTAATTAATATGATCATATCATCCGGGACGATCGCAATATCATTCGGGACGATCATGACTGTCCAGTGCATTTCACCTATACGTCTAGAGCGGTGATCAGGATGATTTTAGTTATTTTTGAACTAATCGTATCAGATGATCTAGAAATCATCCCGGATGATCAGGTCATTTTAAGGTCGTCCTGCATGTTTCACCTGTACATCCAGAGCGGTGCTTAGGACGATTTTAACACTTTTTGAACTAATCGTACAGGACGATAAAGTCACTTTGAGACCATCCAGCACAAGTTCCTCTGGACGACCAGAGCGGTGTTCTGGATGAAATTCCTAATTTACACTAATCATCCCGGACGATCGCAGAATCGTACGGGATGACATGAACAACTTTTTTCTACAAATCGTCCAGAAGAACCAGATCATCCAGGCTGATACATGTGATTTTGAACTAATCGTACATGACAATCCATCGATCATTCTGGATGATATTGGTCGACTAGTTGAGATTTAGGGCAAATTTTGAGCCCTCTTATAAAAGATCTTTTTCTTCCAACAAGAAAGATATTTTGCCACTTTCCTTTCCAGAGAAACTTTGAGAGAGAGAGCTTGGGAGAGAGAGAGGATCTTGTGAGGGGGAGTTTATGAGGGATTCACAAAGGTTGCTCCAAGCAAGGATCAGAGTCGTCTTCTCCATTTGTCGTCTCTCATCTTGTCGGTATTTTCTGTAGGAGGATCGTTCACAAGAAGATCCAGGTTCTCTGCCCACTTCAGGAGGAAGCGAAAGGAGTTCAGGTTCTCTTCCTGCTTTAGGAGGAAGCGAAAGGAGTTCGGGTTCTCTGCCCGCTTCAGGAGGAAGCGAAAGGAGTTCAGGTTCTCTGCCTCACCGGGTTGGTGGAAAGGAGTTTTATACAGGCTTCTCTGCTTTGGTGTGGGAGCAGAAGGAGAGTCACTTTTGTATTAGTGCAATACCCGGAGGGGAGGCTCCGGGGAGTAGATGTTGGTCAAGTTGACCGAACCCCTATAAAATCTGGTGTATTCTTTCTGATTACTTTCTGCACTTTATTTTTCTGTTATTATCTGCTTGGGTGAAATCTATGGTTGATCTTTTTGTTTCTGTGTTTACCTGTTTTTGCTGTAAATTATCGAAAAGATTTTTTCTGTTGCTCACAAATTTTTTAAATAACCAATTCACCCCCCCTCTTAGTTAGCCTCAGGACTAGTTCATCAGGGCTTAACATCCCTATCGAACTATCAATAGGGGTAACTATAGACCCACCTTGCACATTGTTCTCAATAGGAAACAAATTGAACAAACACAATAAGCGTAGATTCCATTTTGACCAAATAATCTTGTGGTTCAGTGAAGTTGAATTGGACATTGTCAATTGATCCAAACTAAATCCCTTTGTGAATGGGATTTGGTTAATAGTCATACTAACATTGTTGTTGAAGGAGAAGATCAACTTTCCAGACATCTTGCTATAATTGACAGAATTAAGTATCAATCTCCAAAGTTTATTGGCCTTTAGTTAAGATATAAGTCTAAAGAATATATTGAGTGAAGTTTACTTAATTCCTAAAGTAGTATTAAACTGAAGTGAATCAAAACATTTTGAATTTGGTTTTTCGATGATTTTTAATATGGACCTAGTTTAAGAAAACATAGCTAAGGGAATGATTGAAGTTGGAATTTTAATTTGGTTTTATTGATCTGGAAATGGCTTCAATCCAAATGACTTTGAATTGGAGGGAATGATTGAGGTTGGATTTGAGTTTATTTATTTATTTATTTGGGTACAATTATTTGATTAGGACACTTGCCAAAAATTTTAGACTAAGAAGATAGAGTTTATCATGATTTAGATTTAGATAACAAATTCAGTGAATAGATTTTATTCAAGAGGAGAGATGACTTTGAGATTTATAATCTAAAGACTCAAATTTACATAAGCATGTAAGACTATACAAGGGTATAACCCCTACCTGACTTAGGACAAAATCAGTATTATGGTTGGCCTTCTGCTTAGTTTTAGGAGAAACCATGTAACTATGTGTTTGACATTGGAATTGAAATAAATATACATATATAAGACTATACACATGCCGAACCACTACTTGACCTAGGACCAAATTAGTATTCTGATTGGTCTTCCACTTGGTTTTAAGGAGAAACCAAGTAACCATGGGTTTGACATTGGAATTTAAATAAACAAGCATATAGAAGACTATACATGGGCAGAACCCCTACCTAACCTAGGAATCAATATTCTTGTTGGCCTTTCACATGGTTTTTAGGATAAACAAAGTAACTATGGGTTTAAGATTGGAATTTAAATAAACATGCATATACAAGACTATACACGGGAAGAACCCCTAACTGACCTAGGACTAAATTAGTATTCTAGTTGGTCTTCTACTTGGTTTTTAGCAAAAACCAAGTATCCTTGGGTTTGGCATTGGAATTTAAATAAACATACATATACAAGACTATATACGGGCAAAACCCTACCTAATCTAGGACATGATTAATATTTTAGGTTGCCTTCTACATAGTTTTTTTGGAGTAACTAAGTAACCATGGGTTTGATATTGGAATTTAAATTAACATGCATATATAAGACTATACACGGGTAGAATCCTTGCATGACCTAGGACTAAATAAGTATTTCGGTTGGCCTTCCGCTTGGTTTTTAGGAGAAACCAAGTAACTATGGGTTTTACATTAGAATTTAAATAAATTTGCATATGCTAGAAATTTTATAAACCAAATATATATATATATATATATATATATATATATATATATATATATATATATATATAAAGTTTAGTTTTTACTAAAGATGGATAGAGAAGTCTATCCCTAGTGGAGTAGCCAAAAAATATTGTTGACAAAATTTACGTTTGCCACATGATTTGCTATAAATGTTACTTTATTTTATTAAATAAACATACATTAACATTATGTCATCCCGAGAGATAGAATAATCTTTCACTATTAATTTGAAAGGAGAAACTTAATTTATTTTTCATAATCAAACACAGTATAAGAAATATTTAATTCATCCCGAAGGATAAAAGAAGTATTCACTTATCATATTGATTATGAAATAAAATTAATTTATTTTCATAACCATACACAATATTAAAAATGTTTAATTCATAACAATGGATAAAGAAATATTCACTTATAATTTTGATTATAAAACTAAACCAATGTTTAAAGCTAAATCTGCATGGCCAGATTTTTCCCCTATCTTAAGAAGGAACTAAGGTAGAGTTTATTTTTATAATAGGTTCTAAACTTCTTATAAGGGTAAGCTCTTATAGTTAATTACATCTAAAAAAAAATTACTCTAGATTAAAGTGAAAATAAAAACTTTAAATTCATATAGATTTATAGAAATATTTGGGGTATTAAGATTTCAGTGCAAGCTACCACTCTCTCCCTAAAACTAAGGGTGCTTTACTATCACCTAAATGGTCTCCCCCTTGCCTTGAGGCTGTACTAGATTAATATTCTATAACTGAATGTCTTTGCTAGCCATGAGGCTCTCTACTTTGTCCTTGAATATAAAATAATCCTAAAAAATAAGCCCAATATACTGGTGGAAGGGGTAATATTATAGATTCTCTATCTATCTCTCTTCACTTTTTTTCTTGTTAAATGAAAATGTTAAAAATTTTTCTTAACAAAGATTTCAAGATTCTTCTCACAATTTCCCTCTTAAAGGGATATTCCTTGTTAAGATTCTCTTATAAAGACTACTGACTCTCTCGAGTCCTTTAAGAAGGTCTGGACTATTGCTGGGTCTATGACTATGAATGTGTCCATGGATGAGCCTGTGGTCGTTGTGGTGGCTATTGTGGTGCTGAACTAACCATGAGCCTCTTGCCCCTATCCAAAGACTCAAAAGTACTATGAACTTCCACTTCTTGGGAGGTGGTTCCCTTGAAAACTATAGTCTTTGAGGTGTATATGAAGGTTGATGTTGACCTCATTTTTGTATGAGGTCTTAGGACTAATCCAACTTCATTCAACTCTCAATCTACCAGCCTGCATAAATCAATCAAATATCCAACATTCAAACAATCAATCAATATTCAATTGTCAAGTTACAATCATCTGATCACCTGTAGTCTTGCACTACAGTCAAACACCACAGTACATTGTCCTGCATAACGTATTGGTCACCTCTAACTTCAGTCAGTGTCTAGACTATTTCACTAGGAGTTTTAGACATTAAACACAACATCTTTAAACCCCTGAACCAATGATTGATAAATGTGATCTAGTTGAGCTAGCTCAAGTGATCATATACAATATTAACCTCCAATTCAATTCCAAATGAACTCTGAGCTTCATCCAAACTCCCTCAATATTTCTCCTAGTGAAATGGACTTGATTAGTCACCTTGACCCAGTCATTAGTTGACCTAGTCAACTAAACTCAGTTTTGGTCAAACCTGTTTAAATGGGACCCACTCCTTATATCTAGTCAAATCAAATGCTTTGATGATTCATAATCACTCCCTTATATGGTCTCAACATCCCCAACTCAACTATAGGTCAACCCATGGATAGGTTGACTTAGTCAAACTTCCATCCATGGTCAAATCCTTCATTATATGTGTTCGTACACTTAAATCCCAAGCTCATTCCTTTAGCGTCATGCCATACCACTCCAATATCAAGCCATCATATTCCCTAAGTGCCACCTCAGAAGTTAATAGACTAGTTGACTGGTCAAACTAGTCAAACAATTCTCCAAATGAGTTTAAATGGTCAAATCACTCCTTTTGATCCATTACACTCCAAACTAATCAACACTAGCAGCCTAAATACCTTCTAGAGCATTCTTAAACATCTTCTAAATAACCCTTAAGCTTTGGATTAACCCTAAACTAAACTTAACAACCCATGTGCTTACAAAAGGAAAAAAGTCCCTTTCCAACTTATTAGTACTTTTCCCTTTGATTCCCTAACCTCCTAACCGCCTAGGGATAAGTGTCACACTTCCTTGAATGCTGTTAAATAGATCCCAACCCTCCAAGTTGCTCCTAGGGTTTGAATTTGTCCAAGTGACCCAAGATACTCTCATTCAAGCATCTCTCATTCTCTCAATACCCTGACTCCTCCAAGCTAGATCTAGTTTCGTTTTGGCTCTCACAGACATCCTCTCCATTCCTCAAGTTCATATCTGGTGGTTGAAGGTTGCCGGCGGCGAGCTTCTGGCCAAACCGAACCCAAAGTCTATCCAGCCCTCACATCCATCTATCCAGACCATTTCAGCTTTCAATGTCTTCTAGAGGTTTAATCTAGGACAATCAACAAGCTCAATAAGCCCTCAATCATCCAAATGATCAATTCTCCCTAACCCTGGTTTTAAAGCATTAGGATTAAATAACTTAGAATAATTGGCATTTGTGAATGCAAAATCAAGCCTCCATTATTCATTTACCTCTAATAAAGCTCTGCTTAAAATTTCGTGCATTTTGGTTAGGCCATTTATGAAAATGAGGCATTCTTCATCATTTATGGATAGTTTGATAGTTTTTAAAACTATACGAGATCTCAACTGTTGATCTCATGGTCAATGGCCAAAATCTTGTCATTCTGTGGTCTGTCTGAATTGTGTAATCTGCGTAGTTGCATAGATCTTAATCCAGTGCGATCAGGGTCCTTGATTTCCTAACGTGGAGGATCCGATGATGGGAAGCGATTACTAACTCATTTAAGTCGAAAATGCATCGTTGCAGCCTCCTTTCAATAATTGGCAATGACTGCGCGACGGCGCAATCATTGTCAATGATTACTCATCAATCGTACGATTCTAAATTGTCCAATCACAGGCCGACACGTTGCCGACCGCCGCCACCGTTGTTTTCTAATTAATAAAACTTTTTTAAAATTCATTTTTAATTCAATTTTCTTTAAAAAAATCATAATAAATTAAATACAAAACCAAAAAATGCATATAATATTTCAATTTGTTTAGTTTTTCATGTTCTTGCATTTAAAATTAATTTTAAGTAAAAATATTATATAAATTTTAAGTAAATTCACTTATTCTATTTTTTTATTTTTAATTAATATTTTATTAAATAAAAATCCAAATGATATAAAACTTGGCCCAAATATTCTTATGCATATTCCTGAGTTCTAGTAATTTTCATATATTTATTTGAGCTATATTATCATAGTTATTGAATTCATATTAACAAGGATCATTATTTAATTTGTATATTTAAAATTATACTATAAATAAATTCTATTTTCATTTGTGTGCATTTAAATACTCTTTGGAAGTCTTAAATAGAGCTTCATTATTGCTAAGTAGACTCAATGGTGAATAACAAACATTTGATGAGCAATTGCCTTTTTAATCATTCATTGGTTAAATTCTCAAATCATTAGGTTATTCATTGACTCTAATACTTGGAAATTCATCAATCCCTTTTCATTCTCTTAGAATTAGCACACTCTATTTAATGTGATGTGATTGTTTATATTCCTGTGTATAAAGGGTCAGTAAATTTGATTATAGTCCTATGCAACTTAGTGACACTACGGATAACAATTAAGGACCTTGTCTTAGTGAATCTTGCCAAATTTAGGATTCATCACACACAACCATATTTGATGATATTTCAAACATAGAAAACTGTGACATGTCTCCCCAGATCAAATTCACCCTATTTTGACATTAATTGATCTTATAACAACAACTAAATTGAATTAACCCTTCATCAAGGGTTTAATTATAATAAATCTAAATTAGTCAAACAAAATTCATAAAAATATAAAATAAGCTCCAATTAACCCTAAATCAAATGCATAATCATTCAAAATTAAGATTAAAATTAAAATTTTAAAATCATTAAATTTTCATTTAATTACCTTTAATTAAGTTTTGATTAAATAAATTCATTAAAACTTTAAATAAAATTAAAAGATATAAAATACACAAAAATTCAAATAAAATCAAGTAAAATTCAAAAATTTATAATTCTAATTAAATAAATTTTTAAATAAATATTATTTTTAATTCATTAATTAATTAAATCAATTTATAATTAATTAAATATAATAAATAAAATTCATAAAAAATCAAATAAAATTTAGAGATTTATAATCTAATTTTAAATAAATTTTTTTGAATACTTTTTAATAATATTTCATTAATAAATCATTAATACATAATTAAAATTATTTAAAAATTTAACAATTAATTAAAAAATTCTAAATATTACAATAAAATTTAGAAAAATTTAAATTAAATTCTAATTCATTTAAACTAAATTGATTTGATAATTTGACTATTTAAAATTTATTTTGATCAATTAAATTTGATAATTGATTTAAGTTAAATGAATTAATATCTTTATGCCTAAGGTTTCATTCCTTTTGGAGGGTTTTAGGCATTTTGATTTTAAGACCTTTAATATACTTAAATAACAAAGAGATTCTTCATGTATTGTGCATGACTCCTTTCAAGAAAACACTAACACATTGGATTGGGAGATTTTCCAACAATTAATAACACATCGACCTTATGCAACATATTTTATTCCATCTGGAGGATATGTTGCATTCAATTTACAAGGTCCCTTTCTCTTTCTCTAATAAATATTAGAGGCTCTCATATGATCACCTGTCCTACATAGAGGATGGGTGTTCATTTTGAAAGCCTTAGGACTTATAAATTGATAACTCCTTGCACTTTGGGAGTTATCAATCTATAAGTTTTTTTAAAACTAAATCAATAACTTTAACCTTTAAAATTGAAATAATTTAAAAGTCAAATACACATCATTTAAACTTTAATTAAAAATCCCTTTCAGCCATTAATGGATAAACCTTAAAAATGCATGCAATTCAAATAATAAACTCCTATATGACCTATCCAAGCCACACTACCTCTTTCACACACAGATGGTTTGCTTGGGAAACCAACTTTAGCCTAGGCTAGGCCGGTGAATTGTTGTGGTTTGATTGCGGGTGTCTTACTTTCTGCAAATTATAGCATATCATATCTACTTTTTTTTGTCAGTGCACCAGAGAGCGGAGAAAATGAGTGAGGGTCGTGTACTTTACTTTTGTTTATTTTCCTATATATATAACTGCTCACAATGCACTCTCATATATGTATTTTATTTCATGCTTTTACATTTCTGTAAAGTACAATGTTCCTAAGAATTGATGTATATATAAAGACATTTGTAAATTTAAATTTTATAGAATTCTATATATAGATCGAGTTGTATTGTGTTCTGAGTTATAAACGAGTTAAAGACATCTGCTTATAGATGCACAGGCAGGGCTCCAAAATGTAATGTTCTCTTTTCAGAGGATATTCTTTTTGGAACTCCATAGAAGACTTGGAGCCTGATGGCCATTAAGCAGATTTTTTTATTCTAGATGTTTTTATATGATTAGAATCCAGGTTTGTATTTGGTGGGGCCTGACCACCATTATTTTATTGCAGACCCCGAGTTGTACTTTGTAAATTTTATGTTAATAAAATCAGCACTTTTATATATATTATTGTTCATGCATCATAAACATACATGTAGTTTTTTATTTTTTTTGTTATCATAATATACTGCATTGGATTTAATTTTTTTAACCATTTCTTGATTCCTAGGATAGAGCTCTCTTAATCTTGCATTCATCGGTGATTATTATTATGATTAGGATTCTTAGGTGGCAGCTCACTCTAGGCAAGTTGTATGTCTAGATTGTATACACTCTTCTCTGCACACTCTTTATTAAATTCAAATAAAAAATTTTCAAATCAAATTTAGTGTTCGAGTTTATAATCTAAAGCCTGTATTTGAAATTTAATTAGCCCAAATATTTTTTTAAACTTATATATATTTTAAAATTATTTTGTTTTCTTTAAATCGTGAGTATTCTCTTAGGAGATATAACTAATTATAGGAGCTTGACCTTATAGGAAGTCTAAACCTAGAATAAAATAAACCCTACCTTAATTTTCTTTCTAAGTAGGGGAAAAATCTATGAATGCAAACTTTGCCTCACCTATATTTTAAACTTAATTTCATAATCAAAGGTAGGTGAATATTTGATTTGCTTTTACAGCGAGTCAAATGTTCTCTAGATTTGATTATGAAAATAAATCTATGATTTATTTATCTAATTGGAATGATTGGATAATATGCTTTTGATCCTTCAAGAAGAAGTGTATATTCCCTATGCCGCATCTGATTAAAAAAATATATCATAATTTTCTTTTTCAAATCGATAGAAGGACATTAGTTACCCTTCGGGGCAGTATAATGCCTAACTATGCAGATTTAATCGAAAGAAATTCTCAAAATATAAATAAAGCAAATCATGTGGGAATTAAAGTTTTTTTTTTAATATAAAAATATTTCTCATAGTTGACTCTCAACTTATGAGGGACTATGATGGGAACACTATGTTGTAAAATAGTTAATTAATTATTAAAATGTTCAAATGTTAAAACCCTTTAGATATGGAGTGATAGGACCATCAATAGTCTTCAGTAATATATCAACTACATGCTGCTCCTATATTTAAGGATCACCCTAAAGGCTAACATTCCTCTACTAACGATATAGTTATGCAAGGATGTATGAGGGCACTGCCTAGTCACTACCAACTCACTAATTATAACTCCATACTCAGAATTGATATATCTCTGAATGAATAGCTGCTCATGCTCTACAAACATATGAACTAAATTATTGGAGAGATCAACATACCACTTGAATGCAACCCCAAATAAACTGCTGAAAACTAACCTTAGCATAAGTGGATCATTCCATCAAATATTGCAATCTATGGCCTTATACTATGTCAAGTGCTACATGGGGTTCCCCAACCCATCAAACTGGTGAAAATATATGGGGCAAATCTAGCGGGGTATAGAACCCTTTCATACTCTATTAGATATGAATGACCTTTACCAATTTATTCTCCAAGCTATTTAGAGGCGTTAACCTGCCCAATCCTCTACGAAATCATATTATGTATCTAGTTAGGAGATAACTATAATGACTGTCTCTATATTAAAATATTTAAGGGTATTGGTTGGGATGCTACTAGGACCATTACCTGGACCCTATCTACTCTCGCTTGCTTTATCACAAGAAATAAGGTGCAAATAGGGCCTCTTGTGGAACTATCGACTCTACTACTAAAGTATGTGGCATTGTCAGCTCATCCTTGGGTATCGT
Organism: Dendrobium chrysotoxum; assembly: GCA_019925795.1. Lineage (NCBI taxonomy): Eukaryota > Viridiplantae > Streptophyta > Magnoliopsida > Asparagales > Orchidaceae > Dendrobium > Dendrobium chrysotoxum. The sequence goes on along the minus strand of CM034309.1, from coordinate 3,348,013 downwards.
AGGAGTACCCATATCCATGCCTTGGGGTGTATCCCCAACACTATCAACTGGGCAGTCATCATCACTATGGTTCAAGCCATCTCATCCATTTGAATTTATAACTATAAAATTCTAGCTTCCATTTTGGCAGACTGAGGAAAACCTTTATGTACGGTAGTAGAAGGTACATCAACCTCTCCCTACTCTTCCATCTTAATATCTACCTTGCCTATTCATCTAACATACCTCACCTTATGATAAAGCAGATATGATGGATAGGGATATCATAATTGGACTCTTCTCCTAATAAGACATCCTCGAAGAAATTCTGACAAAGGGCATTAATATATTAACCTTAGGAGAAGAGATCCTATTGCGATCAAGAATGAAAGCGACTCCAATGGAGTCCAAATATTATCGAAAATAATAGTATCCTCATGTTTTATAGAAGCATTGAAAACTATAAGAACTACTACTAACACTTACGGTAGTATTATGTCTAACTTCTGAGTTATAATAATTAAATATACTATCTGGATAGGCTAGTGTGTCTGCCTGTGCCTCCATACCCATATATTATGATGGGATCCAGTATGAATGCCAGGCTGTAGAGTGGAAATAATAATGCTAGAAGTGAGCTGAGGCTGGGCTGGCTATGGGTGACTTTTATGGAAATGTGGCCTTCGTCCGACTATAGGAATGCTTGTCTGAGGCCTGACTATAGTAACTATGTTAACACACTGCTGGATTAGTGAATGCCCTCTCTACCACCAAAAGCTCTGATGGACCACTGATACTGACATGGACATGAGTGATTTGGTGGAGTAATGTCTTCTCACAAATATGACCCTTGCCCCGCACCCAGTAGATGATTCTATAATCATTTGAGAGAGGACCCTAATAACACTATCCTTAGGGACTCTAGTACATGAAAGGGTAGCAACGGAGGGGCTATTGCAATACAAACATCATCCTCCTCATCATTAATGTGTACTAATAGAGAGAAGCATCCTTCTTAAACATTATGAATCTTCAGGAAAACTAGCACCATAGAAACCTGTAGAAATGGTGGTCAACATAACCCTATTACAAGGGAACTATCTTGATTATACTGGCTCTTGATAAGAAAAAGAGCCTGCCATCTGCTATACTGCTACCTTAGAGGATTTTAAGAGTGATATCCTATTCGTGTTCCTCTGAGCCCTTATCCTGAGACTGGAGGTGGAGGAAGATAGAATAATAGATCTAATTAATTGAACAACAGAGTAACAGAAGCTACTAGAGGAGTAGGTGCCAGGGTCTACTAAGAAATCTCAATAAGAGAGAGAGAGAAATAAGCAAAAATAGAAACTCAATGAGTAGAGGAAGGATGAGAGAGCTCGATTTGGGCAATTCACTTCCTCATGGAGGAAGGAGGAGGGAAGAATCCAACACATGCAGCCTCTACTAGAGAAATAGACATAAGAACGACTAATTACCAATGCTGATGGGCTAAAACTATATGATTATTGGTATTACAGGCGTAGGTCACTATTGAAAGTGAAGGATAGGCAGGAAGAAGCCTAGGTACAAGATTCCTAGCTATGGGGCACACTGCCTACATAAGAATAGGAAAAGGAGGAGTGAGTTCTCTAGCTAGCTACCGAATAACTGGACAACTATTGAGGTGCATGGCTAGTAACATCTTCTTTATGGGGGGAGTGCATTAGCTAGGACACGGGTGTTGGTGTTATGTGTAGAACACTAAACCCATTAGATTTAGGATTCAAGGCTACTATTATTTCATAGTATGCCTCATCAGTAGGTAAGTCTTCTATCATCCAGAGACTATAAACGCTACTTATCTGCATCACACAGATGACGCCACCTCCATCTTTCTCTCCTACATGTTTTGAGTGCATGATTTTATTTTCTCCAGTTTCTTTTCACTACCTTAGTCCCTCCGGATGCTGATCTGCGCCGTATATGTTCACTAAGCCTAGTTGAACCTTTTTTCCCCTTTGAGTAGGATTTCCTATTCTTCTCCCTATGTGACAATCCCAATTTGGGAAGAATAATGTAGAATCCTGAATCGAGAGTTTTCTCAGGCCCCGGCCTGAGATGTAATTAACCATAAGGGCTTACGCCTGTGGGAAACTGAATCCCACTTTCAAATAAACCCCACTCGAGCTGATGTATTGGGTGGGGGAAACCCGTTGAGATGATTAAATCATACATATTATTACCCATCGGGGTGTGCTGGTGAGAGCCACTATCCTCAATGGTTAATTGTATGTGTGATTGAATCTACCCTCCCATTGGCGATATCATCTCCCCCCCAGGGCGGTGGTGTTTTGTGACCTTTCGGAGGTCCAAAATTTCTTCTATAGGTGTTCATGCTCCTAAAGGACTGATAAAATACTATATCAATATAAATGTACTTTCGAATATGTACCATTAGGATTGCCATGCTTTTGGGAATGTGATCCTAAGGATTATGTCTGGATGTAGATATTTTAGCTTTATTATAATTATGCTAATCTCTATTTTTTAAGGATGTGATGTAATTTTATTTTACATATATAATTTTAGTTAAAATAAGGCAATGCAGGCATATAGGTATTTTATAAGGCAGGAGGTCAAATATGTGAAGATCAATCAAGTCCAAGATGCCATCCATTGATATGTAGTTTAGGTTGAGTTGTAATTATGGTAGAGCACTACTACCTATTTTTTCTTTTTTGGTGGTGTATTGAAGAACCCAGTTGCTCTTTTAGCCTCATATTTATTATTTATTCTTTGATGATTAGTGTTTTTTCTTTGAACATGTACCAGAACTGTATTATTTTATTGGGTTTTTTAATTATTTCACTTTGGGGGGCTCAAATAGAGTCTTTACGTTAGGCTCGTCAGATGTTTATTTTTTTAATAAAAGATAAATTTTTTTTAACAAAGACAAAAGAAACATATGGCTTATTAACAAAATTTATTTAAAATTTAATACATGACCCTTATTGGGTTAACCTTTAAGCATATTTAAAACCAAGCCCACTTCATGATAACCCTCTACTAATTCTTATTAGCCCCACCCTCATGCATAGCCTGAGTCAAGCATATAGATTTTATTTTATTAGATAAAGGGATAGTTCACCATTGTTATAACTCTGGATTCAAGGATTATAGTTTTGATGATCACAAACATTTCTTGCATTTCTATTTCTATTCTACTATCACTACTACACATCTGTTTTGATTGCCCTGAATACTAATGTTCTAGGTCCACAAGGTCAATTGCAATTCAAGCCAGCTCAACTTTGAGTAGATTAGGACTAAGTCAGTCTGTTATGTCAAATCCGTTATTTTTCACTCTTTCTTGAGTCAACTATAAAAAGGTGGATCCTGATACTAAGTAACCTTACACACACACAGGGGAATAAATTCTGTAAAATTAAGAGTTTGTCTGTTTTTGATTATACCATCCTAGACGATCCAAAATCATCCTGGATGATCAGATCAAAATAGAAACCCTAACAAGGGCAGCTGTGTTAAGTCAGTCAGATTAAGTAGATAATCCTGGATGATCCTCCCATCATCCAGGATGATATGCTCAAATCAAAATTCCTCAGCCGCCAGACTCATTTAGGCATATTTTTATTTTAGGATTTTGGTCTAATCGTACAGGATGATATACGTATCATCCTGGATGATTCATTATAATCATGCCTAAATTAGTTAGGTGATTAAGGAAAGTAATTAAGGATTTATTGATCGATCACATCATTCTGATCGATCGCAAGATCGTCATAGATGATCCGTTATAAATCTTTATCGTCCAACATAGTTTTCCTGGACAACCCGAACTATGTGCTAGATGATATTACCCATTTTTGAACTAATCATACAGGATGATAGATATATCATCCTGAACGATCAAGTCATATTTCTACATATCATCCTGACTTATCTCCTGGATGGCCCGAACTATCTACTAGATGAAAATGTATATTTAAACTAATCGTACAGGATGATGACCACATAGTTCTGGATAATCTATACAAATCCTATTTTCTGATCGTCCAGGAGATCCAAATCGTATAGACTAAAATGTCTATTTTTATATTGATCGTACAGGATGGTCGACAGATCGTCTAGGACGATCTTTGACGGCAAGTTGAAATTTAGGGCATTTTTTGACCCCTTCTATTTAAGATATTTTATTTGTTAATATTAAGATCTTTAGCTACTTTCCTGACTTGAGAGAGTCTTGAGAAGGAGAGGGAGAGCTTGGGAGAGAGGGAGAAGATCTTGTGAGGGGGAGTTTGTGAGGTGTTCACAAAGGTTACTCCAAGCAAGGATTCGAGTCACCTTCTCCAGTCATCATCCCTTGTTCCTTAGTGGATCTGTGGGAAGAATCATTAGTAAGAACATCGAGGTTCTCTGCCTGCTTCAGGAGGAAGCAAAAGGAGGTAAGGTTCTTTGTCTGCTTCAGGAGGAAGCAAAAGGAGTTTGGATTCTCTGCCTCACTGGGGTTGGTAAAAAGGAGTTTTTGCAAAGGCTTCTCTGCCTTACTGTGAGAGCAAAAGGAAAGTCACTGAATTTTAGTGCAATACCTGGAGGGGAGGCTCTAAGGAGTAAATGCAGGTCAAGTTGACCAGACCACTATAAAATTTGGTGTGTTCTTTCTTTTTACTGTTCTGAATTTTAATTTTCATACTATAATTTCTTGTGGATGATCGTGTGGTTAAAGTTATTGATTTGTTTGATTAATTGTCTCCACATCAAAGAGCAATTATCTTTGTTTTAAAACATTCAAAAAGGGTTTCAAAATATTATTTTTGCTTAAGAATTTTTAAAACTACCAATTCACCCCCCCTCCCTCTTGGTTAGCCTCAAGCTAGTTCATAAGGGCTTAATAACCCTAACAAACTTTCAAGTGGTATCAGAGTAGGATTCATAAAATCAAGTTTTGAAAATCTTTTGAATTCTGATCCATGGCTAATTTTGGAAATCATAATACTGCGGAAGGTTATTCAATCACACGATCACCTTTATTTGATAATATTCATTTTAATTTTTGGAAAACTCGCATGTCCACTTTTTTACAATCAATTGATTATCGCATGTGGATGCTTATTAAAGATGGATATTCTGCACCTTTTAAATTGATAGATGGCATAAAAATTGAACTTTTATTTACTGAATGGACTTTTGATGATAGAGAGTTAGCAAAATTTAATGCAAAACGTCAGAACTATTTTTTCTGTGCACTAAAATCTGAAGATTACATGTGTGTCTCTACTTGCACAACTGGTAAAGAAATATATGATAGATTATGCATTACTTATGAAGGCACTTCTGAAGTTAAATAATCTAGGCTGAATATTTTGCTTCATGACTATGAACTCTTTCACATGAAATCTAGTGAATCAATTTCTAAAATGTATACTAAATTTACACAGATTATTACTTGTTGCATGCTATAGGAAGAGAGCTGACTAATTATGAAAAAGTGAACAAGATCTTACAATGTTTACCTTCTTCTTTTGATGCTAAAATTACTACAATTACTGAATTGAAAGATTTGAATAATTATTCTATTGATAACTTACTTGGATCACTAATTGCTTACGAGCAAGGAGTGAACCAAAGGCAGCTTGATGCAGGTGAGAAAAAGAAGGAGAAAACTGTGGCACTGAAGGCTAATAATATGGATACTGATTCTTCTGGGTCTAAAAGTGATGATGTTTCCTTAATTACTAGGCAATTCAAAAGCTTTCTAAGGAAGAAACAAAAGCACCATAAAAAATGGAACAAAGGTAAGAATAACAAAAATTCTAAAGGTTCTTCTAATATGGTTTACTTTGAATGTAGGAAGCCAGGACATATAAAAGCTAATTTTCCTACACTTAAGACTCACCCAAGCAAGGAGAAGGGTGAGGAGAAACCTAAGTTTAAGAGGGACAAGATGAAGATCCAAAAGGCTTTCCAGGCTGATTCAACATCTGACTTCTCTGAAACTGAAGCAGAAGAGGAGGCAACCAACTTGTGTTTGATGGCGGATGATCATCTTGGTCACTCTGACCAAGAAGAGGTATGTGAATTAATGTATGATCAATTACTTGAAGTTTCTAAGAAAATTTATACATCGTATATGAAGTTGAAAAAATTGCATGCTAGCTTGAAACTAGAATTTATGAACTTACAAAAAGAGCATGAAATTTTGATTAAAGATCATTCCATATTGGATAGTAATCATATGGCATTACTTGATAAATTTGATGAATTAAACAAAAAGTATTCTGATTTATCTGTTAAGCATGATTCATTAAAAACATCACATGTTGAATTAAAAATTGCATTCATGGAATTAGAAACTCATGCATTTGATGTAGAGAGTAGAGAGCATGCATTAAGAGTGGAAAATTCAATTCTTGAAAGTTCAAATAAACTTTTTGATGCTGAATTAACTGCTTTTATGAAAAATAAACAATCACCATCACTTGAAGAATTTCATACACAATCATCAAAGCATGCATCATCCAAACCTAGGAAGAGGCCCTATCAACCACATAGATTAGTTAACCCTTTTTCTGGCATTAGATGTTTCTCTTGTGGTATGTTATGATATATTTCCCACACTTGTACTATTCACCATAGTACATATTGAGTGTAGAGACCAAAATTGCAAAATCCATAGTATAGCATGCATGCATCACATTCTTCTGTTCATAACAAAGGACCCAAACCTGTTTGGGTTCCTAAATTTGACATTTGCTGATTTTGTAGGAATGCTCTCACAAAAGGCCTCGTGAGAGCATGTGGTACCTGGATAGCGGATGTTCAAGGCATATGACTTGAGATGCAAATCAATTTATTTCATAAGATACCAGGGTAAGAGGCAAGATTACACTTGGAGATAATACCACTAGGAGAGTGGTGGGATTAGATATAATTGGTGATTTAAAAAATATCATCATTGACAATATTTTACTTGTAGATAGACTGAAACATAATCTTCTTAACATCAGCCAGCTCTGTGATAAAGGCTTCAACATAAAGTTCTACCAACTTGCTGCCTTATAAGCTTAAATGATAAAATTATTTTGCAGGAAAAAAGGATCAATAACGTCTACATGCTGGATTTAAATTGCTTTAAAGCTGATATTACTATTTACTCCAAATTAATTACTGATGAATCATGGCTGTGACATAGGAGATTATGTTATGCAAGCATGAAAAGTTTTACAAAGATCACCCAAAAAGACTTAGTGAGAGGTGTCCCCAAGCTAAAATTCACTAAGGACCACCTGTGTGATGCCTATCAGTTAGGAAAGAAAGTCAAATCCTCCTTCTACTCAATCAAAGACATAAACACTAGCAAACCCTTAGAAGTCCTACACATGGATCTCTTTAGACCTGTCAGCACTTCAAGCCTAGGAGGGAAAGTCTTTGGGTATGTGATTGTTGATGATTATTCGAGGTTCACCTGGGTTAGATTTCTGTCTCATAAAAGTGAATCATTCAAGGAGTTTAGATATTTTTCCACTTGGATTCTGAGAAAGCTAGGTTGTGAGATTGTGACTATTCATAGTGATCATGGGGTAGTGTTTGAAAATGAGAAATTTGAAACCTACTAGAAGGAGCAAGGGATAGATCATAATTTTTTAGCTCATAGGACCCCTCAGCAGAATGGGATAGCTGAAAGGAAGAATAGGACCCTGGTAGAAGCCTTAGAGCTATATTAGCTGAGTACTCACTTCATAAATACTTTTAGGCAGAAATGGTGAATACAGCCTGTTATATTCTGAATAGGATAAATCTTAGATCTAAGCTGAACAAAACACCCTATGAAATTCTTAAGGGTAGGATACCCAACCTCTCTCACCTAAGTGTCTTTGGATGTAAGGTGTTCATTCTGAATAATGAGAAGTCTCAACTGCAAAAGTATAATCCAAAATCTGATGAAGGAGTGCTCCTAAGTTACTTAAGTGTTGGGAAATCCTATAGAGTCTTCAATAAGAGATCACTGATTGTTGAGGAGACCACTTAGGTTGTGTTCAATAAATCTGATAATTCTGGAGGGTCTAGGGTAGAAGAAGAGGAGGTTGTAGAAGTCACCCAAGGAATAGAATCTACAAATCTGGAGGAAAGGGTAGAGCCTGATGTAACACTGCCTAGAGAATGAAGATATTCTTCGAGTCATACCAAAGAACTGATCTTAAGAGACCCTTCTGAAGGTGTTAGAACTAGGCATGGACTTAGAAAGGAAGTAAACCACTCTTCCTTTATCTCAATGACTGAACCCACCAACATCAATCAAGCCCTTTCTGATGAATTTTAGATCTTAGCTATGGAAGAAAAACTTAACCAATTTGTAAGGAATGATGTCTGGGAGTTAGTAGAAAGACCCAAGAATCAAAGTGTAGTATGAACCAAACAGTTCTTTAAGAATAAAATGAATGATTATGGTGTGGTGGTTAGGAATAAGGCAATATTAGTGGCCAAGGGGTACAACCATATAGAAGGGATTGATTTTGAGGAGTCTTTTGCCCTTTTAGTTAGATTGGAAGCCATTAGAGTGTTACTAGCCTTTGCCTGTTATAAGAGATTTAAGCTTTTCCAAATGGATGTCAAGAGTGCCTTTTTAAATGGGGTAATAAAAGGAGATGTGTTTATAGAGCAACCCCTAGATTTTGAGAGTTCCTAATTTTTAAATCATGTTTACAAATTAAAAATGGCCTTATATGGATTAAAATAGGCACCTAAAACTTGGTATGAGAGACTTAGCACATTCCTACTAAAAAAAGTTTGTTAAGGGGAGCATACACACCACCCTTTTTCAAAGGAAAGTAGGAGATGATTTACTCATTGTCTAGATCGATATTGATGATATATATTTTAGATCTTTTGATAAAAATTTATATGATGATTTTTTTAAAATAATGAGTAAAGAGTTTGAGATGAGTATGATGGGAGAATTGTCCTACTTTTTAGGGTTTAGCATAAGGCAAATGGATGATAGAACTTTTCTTAATCAATCAAAATACATTAAGGACATTCTAAGGAAATATGAAATGGATAAAGCCAAGCTAATCAACACTCCCATGAGCTCCAGTGTCCAGTTAGATAAGGATTCAAATAGAAAATCTGTTGATTAGAAGAAGTACAGAGAAATAATTAGATCACTTCTTTACCTGACTGCTAGTAGACCTGATATTATGTTTAGTTTTTGTCTTTGTGCTAGATTTTAGGATGATCCAAAGGACTCCCACCGGACTACTGTTAAGAGAATTCTTAGATATCTCTTAGGGACCCAAAACTTAGGAATCTGATATCTTAGGCACAGCACCTCCTTTGAATTATAGGATACTCTGATTATGACTTTGTAGGACGTAAGGTGGATAGAAAGAGTACCTATGAAACATGTCAATTCATAGGACAATTCTTAGTCTCCTAGTCCAGTAGAAATGGAACTCAGTTGCACTGTCCACTGCTGAAGCTGAATACATTGCCTTAGGAAGTTGTGTAGCCCAGGTTCTTTAGTTAAAATAACAAATTCTGGATTTAAGACTTTCTGTAGGCACAATTTTTGTCCTATGTGATAACATTAGTGTTATCTGCATTTCAAAGAACCCAATCCAACACTCCAGGACCAAACACATCGACATTAGGCACCACTTCATTAGGGATCATGTTACCAAAGGAGACATAGAGCTACAACATATAGCCACTAAAACTAACTGGCAGATATCTTCACAAAACCACTGGCCTTTGAAACCTTTAGCACCTTAAAAACAAGATTAGGTGTGATAGATATTCATGCTTGAAATTGATACTCTTTGTTTATATTTCATCACTTAGTTTCTGTTTGATTTGTTTGTTTATTTCTTTTTATGTGTTTTTGATTTTCTACTAATTTTTCTCATTTTTCTATTGTTATTTGTTTGATTTGGTTAATTCTTTTTATGCGCATTCCTCTTATTTTTTATTTCTTACATATTTTCTTAAGAATTAGATCACTGCTCACTACTGCTGATAACTTGATTTCTATATGAGAATTTTGCCTTGTTTTTGTTTAGAAGCCTGTAAGCATGGATTGACCTCTCTAAAATAGTTAAGAAAAGAAACATTGATGATATTTTCTCTTCCTCTAACTCCTTTAAGGGTGTATTTTTCTTTTTGGATAAAATTCTTTTTCAAAATTAAAAAGTTTGACTTTGAAATAGAGATCTATTTTATCGTATTACAGTAATCTATCTCATATGAGTAGTGTTCTAAATCATTGAATCATTTTCATATTTTCTTAATCAGGTGATTGCATTTATCATATGAGAATGGTTCTGTTTTGTGGATTACTTTTCCTTATCTAAGAGAGTGAGTTTTTTTCTCTTATATCTAGAAGATAATCTTACAACCAAGAGTATTTTAGAGGTTTTGAAAGATAGAAAGCTTGCAAAAGATGCACAAAGTGCGTCAATCAACTTAAAAAAAAGAGGCACAAATGAGCTCAAAACTGAAAAGATATGCAATGTTCACCAAAAATTAAAAAGATACACAAAGTGTATCAAAAATTAAAAGAAGCATAAAGCTAACCAATTAATTAAAAAAAAGGCACAAAATTAGCCCACAAAGAAATAAGCTTCCTCCTCTTTCAAATCTTTAAAAATCTTAGAAGAATTCATGTGCCACTTAATATATTCAAACACTTGAAAATGAAAATTATGATTTCTGGTTCTTTAATTTGTAATACTATTTTATCAAATATTTTTCTAGAATAAAGTTTGAAAGGATAACTTTTTTTATCTAATTTAGTTTCTTCTAAATTAGATTTTTGTTTGAAAAGAATTTAAACCTGTAAGGTGTCTTGATTTTCTAACTTTTCTAAATTTCAACTCGTCAATTTCTTCTTATTGGCTTTTCAACTTGAAATTAAGGAAAAAGTCTCATTTACCGAAGTTGATCAATTCAAAAAAAAAAAAACTTTATTTTTTGTTATTTTTAATTCTTTTTTTACGTCTTTTTGGGGTTTTATGTTTGATTTTTACTTAGTTTTTTTGTGATAATTTGTACTTTAGTTCTTCTCTGTGTTATTCTATGTGTAATGTTATATGTTTTTTTTCTCCTTTTTATGAAGTCAAGAGGGTGAGTAGTGTTGTACTGTTTCATGCCTATTTTAGTGAAATCTAAATTTCTTATGTTTAATTATTTTCCTTTGTCGTATGCGTTAATCTTTTTAATCTTCTTGATTTGAAACTACCTAACAAATGTTTGACATCATCAAAAAAGGGGAGATTATTATAAATTTGGATTCAAGGATTATAGTTTTGATGATCATAAACATTTCTTTCATTTCTATTTTTGTTCTACTGTCACTACTACACATTATTTTGATTGCCCTGCATACTAACATTTCAGGTCCACAAGATCAATTGCAATTCAAGCTAGCTCAAGTTTGAGTAGATTAGGACTGAGTTAGTCTGTAATGTCAAATCCATTATTTTTTACTCATTCTTGAGTCAATTATAAAAAGGTGGATCCTGATGCTAGTAACCTTGCACACACACACTCAGGGGGAGAAATTCTATAAAATTAAGAGTTTGCCTATTTTTTATTATATCATCCTAGACAATCCCAAATCGTCCTGGATGATCAGATCAAAATAGAAACCCTAATTAGGGTAGCCATGTTAAGTCAATCTGATTAAGCAGATCATCCTGGATGATCCTCCCATTGCTCGAGATGATATGCTTAAATCAAAATTCCTCAGCCGCAAGACTCATTTAGGCTGGTTTTTATTTTAGGATTTTGGTCTAATCGTACAGAATAATATATGTATCATCCTAGATGATTCATTACAATCATGCCTAAATTATTCAGGTGATTAAGAAAAGTAATTAAAAATTTATTGATCGATCACATCATCTTGGCCGATCGCAATGTTATCTAGGACGATCCGTTATAAATCCTTATCATCCAACATAGTTTTCCTGGATGACCCGAACTATGTACCGAATGATATTTTTTTATTTTTGAACTAATTATACAGGATGATAGACATATCATCCTAGACGATCAAGTCATATTTCTATATATCATCCTGACTTATCTCCTAGAAGACCCGAACTATCTACTGGATGAAAATATATGTTTGAACTAATCATACAGGATTATGACCACATCATCCTAGATGAACTATATAAATCCAATCTTCTAATTATCTAGGAGAGCCAGATCGTACAGACTGAAATGTCTATTTTTTGTACTGATCGTACATGACGATCGACAGATCATCTTGGATGATCTTTGACGGCAGGTTGAAATTTAGGGCATTTTTTGACCCCTTTTATTTAAGATCTCTTGTTAATTAATGTTGAGATCTTTGGCTACTATCCTGACCTGAGAGAGTCTTGAGAAGGAGAGGGAGAGCTTGGGAGAGAGGGAGAGGATCTTGTGAGGGAGAGTTTGTGAGATGTTCATAAAGGTTGCTCCAAGCAAGGATTCAAGTCACCTTCTCCAGTCGTCGTCCCTTGTTCCTTGGTGGCTCTGTGAGAAGGATCATCAGTAAGAAGATCGAGGTTTTTTGCCTACTTCAGGAGGAAGTAAAAGGAGGTAAGGTTCTCTGCCTACTTCAGAAGAAAGCAAAAGGAGTTTGGGTTCTCTGCCTCACTGGGGTTGGTGAAAAGGAGATTTTGTAAAGGCTTCTCCGCCTTACTGTGGGAGCAAAAGGAGAGTCACTGAGTTTAGTGCAATAATTAGAGGGGAGCTCTGGGGAGTGGATGTAGGTCAAGTTGATCAAACCACTATAAAATTTGGTGTGTTCTTTCTTTTTGTTGTTCTGTATATTAATTTTCGTACTTTAATTTCTTGTTGATGATCATGTGGTTAAAGCTATTAATTTATTTAATTAATCATCTCCACATCAAAGAGAAATTGTGTTTGTTTTAAAACATTCAAAAAGGGTTTCAAATTTTTATTTTTTTCTTAAGAATTTTTAAAACTACCAATTCACCCCCCCCCTCTTGGTTAGCCTCGGACTAGTCCATAAGGGCTTAACAACCCTAATAAAGTTTCAACCATTGTATTAACATAGCCTAGTGCTCATTCCTCTTCTATATCTCCCCATAACTCCTATATTTGCATAAGATCGGACTGCATAAATTTAAAATGTTGGGTGTTATTTTAACTGGTACCCCTTTTCGAGCAGGGTTGTAAATCCAAGTCAGGGCTGCTTAGGTCCCTGGTGGGATTTATGTTATAATTTCTCTCATCATCTTGTATTTTATAGCTTAAGGGTATTAGTATGTGAATATAGTACACCCCTATAAATTTGGGATCAAAGGCTGGTGTTCTAAATTTATCATTACATATCTTATCATTGGGTGAGCTCTCTATTCTTGTGAGGTTATAATTATCATTTATCTTTACCACACTGATGATGTCCTTTCAATCTCTTTCACTTACATGCCTTATATGTTATTTCCCCCTCTCCCCCTTTCTTTCATTCTTTTACTTTGATATCTTCTCTTCAGATTGACTGTATGACCACATGACCTTTTTATGTGTTAAATAGCCCATTAAGCTTGTATCCCTTCAATTAAAAGAACTAAGAGTCCCACTATGCACCAGACCAAGAAGAGAATAAAGTAGTATCCCTAATCAAGAGTGTTATTAGGTTGATGCCTAAGATGTAATTAACTATAGGGGCTTATGCCTATGGGAAATAGACACCCACATCAAACAAACCTCATTCAAGCTGATATATTTAATGGGAGAAATCTCATGACTCTCAAATTATATCATTATCCATCGCGATGTGTAGATGAAAACTATTATTTTCTATGGGTGATCATCTTCTGACTTTCTCTCTATATCCCCCCTCATACTCTTTCTCCCCATATTCAGTCTTTCTCTTGCTCTCTCCATCCCTGATTCTTTTACTATATTGCACTTTCTCACCTTACTTCTCACTCTCTCTTACTCTCTATTTCTCTCTCTCTCTCTTACATGTTTGTATCACACTTTCTCCCTTAACCTCTCTCTAACAATCTCTTTCTATCTCTCTCTATCCCGCAATCTCTTGCTCTCACCCATCACCCTCCCTCTCTCTCTCACTCTCTCTCTCTCACTCTTTCTCTCTCTATCTCCCTAGTTCTCACCCCTCTCTACCTCCCAAGTTCTCACCCCTCCCACTCCCTTTCTATCATTAAAAATATATCTCTGCCCTCTCTCTTGCTCTCTTTTCCTCTTCCTCTCCCCACGTTCCTTCCCTCTTTCCCTAATTCTCACTTATCTATCCCACTCAGACCTTTATTTATCTCCCTCTCTTGCTCTCTCGGTCTCTCACTCTTTCCCAGCACCAATCCCTTGCTCATACTTTATCTCGTCTCTCTCTCTCTCTTTCTCTCCTCCTCTAACTTTCTCTCTATATCCACCCTCATATTCTTTTTCCCCATCTTCAATCTCTCTCTCTTGCTCTCTCCATCCCTAATTCTTTCACTATATTGCTCTTTCTCACCTTAATTCTCATTACTCTCTCTTACTCTCTATTTCTCTCTCCTCCTCTTACACAAGTATATCACACACTCTCACTTAACCACTCTCTCCCACTCTTTTTCTCCCTCTCCCTCTATCACCCAATCTCTTGCTCTCTCCCATCTCCCTCCCTCTTGCTCTCTCTTCCCCTCTCTCTCTCTCTCTCTTCCTCTCTCTATCTCCCTAGTTCTCACCCCTACCTCTCCCTTTGTATCATTAAAAATACATCCCTCCCCTCTCTCTTGCTCTCTTTTCCTCTTTCTCTCCCCACTTTCCCTAATTCTCACACATCTATCCCACTCACTCCTTTATTTATTTTCCTCTCTCGCTCTCTTGTACAATCACTCTTTCCCCCCACCAATCCCTCCCTCATACTTTATCTCATCTCTCTCTCTTTCTCTTATCCTCTAACTTTATCTCTATATCCCCCTCATACTCTTTCTTCCTATATTTGATCTCTCTCTCTCTCTCTTGCTCTCTCTATCTCTGATTCACTCACTATATTGCCCTTTCTCACCTTAATTCTCATCACTCTCTCTTACTCTCTATTTTTCTCTCTCCCTCTCTTACACATCTGTATCACACAAACTCTTTTAACCTCTCTTTCCCACTCTCTTTCTCCCTCTCTCTATCACCCAATCTCTTTCCCTCTCCCACCTCCCTTCCTCCCTCTTTCTCCCTTTCTCTATCTTTCTCTCTCTCCCTCCCACCCTCTTTCCCTATCTATCTATCTATCTATCTCTCTAGTTCTCACCCCTCCCTCGTCTTTTCTATCATTAAAAATACAACTCTCCCCTCTCTCTAGCTCTCTTTTCCCCTTCCTCTCCCCACTCTCTTTCCCTCTTTCCCTAATTCTCACTTATCTATCACACTCACTCCTTTCTTTATTTCCCTCCCTCGCTCACTCATACTTTCACTCTTTCCCCCCACCAATCCCTTGCTCATACTTTATCTCTTCTCTCTCTCATTCTCTTATCCTCTAACTTTCTATCTATATCCCCCCTCATACTCTTTCTCCCCATCTTCAATCCCTCTCTCTTCCTCTCTCCATCCCTGATTTTCTCACTATATTGTTCTTTCTAGTTTTAATTCTTCTCACTCTCTCTAACTCTCTATTTTTCTCTCTCCCTCTCTTACACATCTGTATCAGACACACTCTCTTAACCTCTCTCTCACACTCTCTTTCTCCCTCTCACTCTATCACCCAATCTCTTGCTCTCTCCCATCTCCCTCTCTCTCTAGTTCTTACCCCTCCCCCACCCTTTCAATCATTAAAAATACATCTTTCCCCTCTCTCTTGCTCTCTTTTCCTCTTTCTCACCCCACTATCTTTCCATCTTTCTCTAATTCACACTTATCTATCATACTCACTCCTTTATTTATTTCCTTCTCTCGCTCTCTCGTACTCTCAGTCTTTCCCTCCACCAATCCCTTGCTCATACTTTATCTCTCCTCTCTCTCTCTCTCACTCTCTTATCCTCTGACTTTCTCTTTATATCCCCCTCATTCTCTTCCTTCCCATCTTCAATCTCTCTCTCTTTCTCTCTCCATCACTAATTCTCTCACTATATTGCTCTTTCTCACCTTAATTCTTCTCACTTTCTCTTACTCTCAAATTTTCTCGCTCCCTCTCTTACACATCTGTATCACACACTCTCTCTTAACCTCTCTCTCCCACTCTCACTTTCCCTCTTTCTCTACCACCCAATCTCTTGCTCTGTCCCATCTCCCTCCCTCTCTCTCCCTCCCTCTCCCTCTCTCTCTCTCTATCTATCTATCTATCTCACTAGTTCTCACCCCTCCCTCCCCCTTTCTAACATTAAAAATACATCTCTCCCCTCTCTCTTATTTATTTTTCCCCTTCCTCTCCCCACTTTCTTTCCCCCTTTCCCTAATTGTAACTTAACTATCCCACTCACTCCTTTATTTATTTCCCTCTCTCGCTCGCTCGTTCTCACACACTTTCCCCCCACCAATCCCTCGCTCATACTTTATATCGTCCCTCTCTCTTTCTTTCATCCTCTAAATTTCTCTCAATATCCCCCCTCATACTCTTTCACCCCAACTTCGACCTCTCTTAATTTCTCTCTCCATCCTTGATTGTCTCACTATATTACTCTTTGTCATCTTAATTCTTCTCACTCTCTCTTACTCTCTATTTTCCTCTCTTCCTCTCTTACACATCTGTATCACACAATCTCTCTTAACCTCTCTCTCCCACTCTCTTTCACCCTCTTTCTCTCTATCACCCAATCTCTTGCTCTCTCCCATCTCCCTTCCTCTCTCTCTCTCTCTCTCACTCTCTCCCTCTCTTAATTTCTCTCTCTCTATCTATCTATCTATCTATCTATCTATCTCCCTAGTTCTCACGCCTTCCTCTCTCTTGCTCTCTTTTCTTCATTCCTTCCCCACTCTCCTTCCCTATTTCCCTAATTCTCACTTATCTACCCCACTCACTCCTTTATTTATTTCCCTCTCACGCTCTCTTGTATTCTCACTCTTTCCCCCCATCAATCCCTCGCACATACTTTATCTCTTCTTTCTCTCTTTCTCTCATCCTTTGGCTTTCTCTTAATATCCCCCCTCATACTCTTTCGCCCCATCTTCGATCTTTCTCTCTTACTCTTTCTATCCGTGATTCTCTCAATATATTGCTCTTTCTCACCTTAATTCTCCTCCCTCTCTCTTACTCTCTATTTTTCTCTCTCCCTCTCTTACACATTTGTATCACACAGTCTCTCCTAACTTTTCTCTCCCACTCTCTTTCTCCCTCTCTCTATCACCCAATCTCTTGCTCTCCCCCTTCTCCCTCCCTCTCTATCTATCTATCTATCTATCTCTCTCTCTATTTATCTCCCTAGTTCACACCCCTCCCTCTCCCTTTCTATCATTAAAATACAACTCTCCCTTTTCTCTTGCTCTCTTTTCCTCGTCCTCTCCCCACTCTCTTTCCCTCTTTCCCTAATTCTAACTTATATATCCCCCTCACTTCTTTATTTATTTCCCTCTCTCGTGTTCTCGTACTCTCACTCTTTCCCCGCCCCCCAATCCCTCATTCATAGTTTATATCTTCTCTCTCTCTAATTCTCTCATCCTCTAACTTTCTCTCTATATCCCCCCATACTCTCTCTCCCCATCTTCGATCTCTCTCTCTTGCTCTCTCCATCCCTGATTCTCTCACTATATTGCTCTTTCTCACCTTAATTATCCCCACTCTCTTTTCCTCTCTTACACATCTGTATCACACACTCTCTTTTAACCTCTATCTCCCACTCTCTTCCTCCCTCTTTCTCTATCACCCAGTCTCTTGCTCTCTCCCATCTCCCTCCCTCTCTTTCTCTCTCTCTCTCTCTCTCTCTCTCTCTCTTTCTCTCTCTATCTCTCTTTCTCCCTTGTTTTCAACCCTCTCCCTCCCTTTCTGTCATTAAAAATACATCTCCCCCCTCTCTCTTACTCTTTTTTCCTCTTCCTCTCCCAACTTTCTTTCTCTCTTTTCCTAATTCTCACTTATCTATCACACTCACTCCTTTATTTATTTATCTCTATCGCTCTCTCGTTTTCTCACTCAATCCCCCCACCAATCCCTCGTTCATACATTATCTCATCTCTCTCTCTTTCTTTCATCCTCTAACTTTCACTCTATATACCCCCGCATACCCTTTCTCCCCATCTTCAATCTCTCTCTCTTGCTCTTTCCATCTCTGATTCTCCCACTATATTTCTCTTTCTCATCATAATTCCCTTCACTCTCTCTTATGCTCTATTTTTCTCTATCCCTCTCTTACACATTTGTACCACACACACTCTCTTAACCTCTCTCTCCCACTCTCTTTCTCCCTCTCTCTATCACCCAATCTCTTACTCTTTCCCATCTCTCTCTCTCTCTCTCTCTCTCTCTCTCTCTCTCTCTCTCTCTCTTTCTCTCTCTCTCCCTATTCTCACCCCTCCCTCTCCCATTCTATCATTAAAAATACATTTCTCCCCTCGCTCTTGCTCTCTTTTCCTCTTCCTCTCCCCACTCTCTCTCCCTCTTTCCCTAATTCTCACTTATCTATCCCACTCCCTCTATTTATTTCCCTATCTAGCTCTCTTGTACTCTCACTCATTCCTCCCACCGATCCCTCACTCATACTTTATCTCTTCTCTATTTCTTTCTCTTGTCCTCTAACTTTCTCTCTATATCCACCCTCATACTCTTTCTCCCCATCTTCGATCTCTCTCTCTTGCTCTCTCCATCCGTGATTCTCTCACCATATTACTCTTTCTCACATTAATTCTCATCTCTCTCTCTTACTCTCTATTTTTCTCTCTCCCACTCTTACTCGTCTATATCACACACTCGCTCTTAACCTTTCTCTCTACCACCCAACTTCATGCTCTCTCCCATCTCCCTCCCTCACTCACTCTCTTTCTCCTTCTCTTTCTCTCTCTCTATCTCCCTAAATCTTGCCCCTTCCTCTCCCTTTCTATCATTAAAAATACATCACTACCCTCTCTCTTGCTCTCTTTTAATTTTGTCTCCCCCCTTTCTTTCCTCATTTCCCTAATTCTCACTTATCTATCCCAATCACTCCTTTTTTCATTTCCCTTTCTTGCTCTCATATTCTCTCACGCTTTCCCCACACCAATCCCTCGCTCATACGTTATCACATCTCTCTCCCTTTCTCTCATCGTCTGACTTTCTCTTTATGTCTTTCTCATATTCTTTCTCCCCATTTTCGATCTCACACTCTTTCTCTCTCCATCCCTGATTCTTTCACTATATTGCTCTTTCTCACCTTCATTCTCCTCACTCTCTCTTACTCTCTATTTTTATATCTCCCTTTCTTACACATCTATATCACACACACTCTCTTAACCTCTCTCTCCCACTCTCTTTCTTCCTCTCTCTCTATCAACCAATCTCTTGCTCTTTCCCATCTCCCTCCCTCTCTCTTTCTCTCTCTCTCTCTTTCTCCCTCTCAATCTATCAATCTATCTCCCTAGTTCTAACCCCTTCCTCTTCGTTTCTATCTTTAAAAATAAATCTCTCCCCTCTCTCTTGCTCTCTTTTCCTCTTCCTCTCTCCACTTTCTTTCCCTATTTCCCTAATTCTCACTTATCTATCTCACTCGCTCCTTTATTTATTTCCCTCTCTCGCTCTCTTAAACTCTCACACTTTCCCCCCCACCAATCCCTCGCTCATACTTTATCTCTTCTCTCTCTCTTTCTCTCTATATCCCTCATCATACTCTTTCTCCCCATCTTTCATCTCTCTCTCTTACTCTTTCCATCCCTAATTCTCTCACTATATTGCTCTTTCTCACCATAATTCTCCTCACTCTCTCTTACTCTCTATTTTTCTCTGTCCCTCTCTTACACATCTATATCACACACCCTCGCTTAACTTCTCTCTCTATCACCCAATCTCTTCTCTCTCGCATCTCCCTCCTTCACTCTCTCACTCTCTCTATCTCCCTAGTTCTCCCACCTCCCTCTCCCTTTCTATCATTAAAAATACATCTCTCCCCTCTCTCTTTCTCTCTTTTCCTCTTCCTCTCCCACTCCCCACTCTCTTTCCCTCTTTCCCTAATTCTCACTTATCTATCCCACTCACTCCTTTATTTATTTCCCTCTCTCGCTCTCATGTACTCTCACTCTTTCCCCCTACTAATCCCTCCCTCATACTTTATCATGTGTCTATCTCTTTCTCTCATCCTCTAACATTCTCTTTATATCCCCCTCACACTCTTTATCCCCCTCTTCGATCTCTCTCTTACTATTTCCATCCCTTATTCTCTCACTATATTTCTCTTTCTCACCTTAATTCTCCACACAGTCTCTTACTCTCTATTTTTCTCTCTCCCTCTCTTACAAATCTGTATCACACGATCTCTCTTAAAATTTCTCTCCCAGTCTCTTTCTCCCTCTCCAATCTCTTGCTCTCTCCCTTCTCCCTCCCTCTCTCTTTCTCTCTCTCTACCTCTCTCTCTCTCTCAAGTTCTCACCCCTCCCTCCCCCTTTCTATCATTAAAAATATATCTCTCCCTTCTCTCTTGCTCTCTTTTCCTCTTCCTCTCCCCACTTTCTTTCCCTCTTTACCTAATTCTACTTATATATCACACTCACTCCTTTATTTTTCCCTCTTGTACTCTCACTCTTTCCCCCCACCAATCATTCACTCAAACTTGATCTCATCTCACTCTCTTTCTCTCGTCCTCTGACTTTCACTTTATATCCCCCCTCATACTCTTTCTCCCCATCTTCGATCTCTCGCTCTTACTATCTTCATCCTTTATTCTCTCACTATATTTCTCTTCCTCACCTTAATTCTCCTCACTCTCTCTTACTCCCTATTTTTTGCTCTCCCTCTCTTACGCATCAATATCACAAACTCTCTCTTAACCTCTTTCTCCCATTGTCTTTCTCCCTCTCTCTATCATCTAATCTCTTGCTCTCTCCCATCTCCCTCTCTCTCTCTCTCTCCCTCTCTCTCTCTCTATCTATCTATCTCCCTAGTTCTCACCCCTCCCTCTCCCTTTCTATCTTTAAAAATATATCTCTCCCCTCTCTCTTGCTCTCTTTTCATCTTCCTCTACACACTCTTTTTCCCTCTTTCCATAATTCTCACTTATCTATCCCCCACACTCCTTTATTTATTTCCCTCTCTCACTCTTCTGTACTCTTACTCTTCCTCCCCACCAATCCCTTGCTCATACATTATCTCTTCTCTCTGTCATTCTCTCACCCTCTGACTTTCTCTGTATATCCCACCTCATACTCTTTTTCCCCATCTTCAATCTCTCTCTCTCTCTTGCTCTCTCCATCCCTGATTCTCTCACTATATTCCTCTTTCTCACCTTAATTCTCCTCACTCTCTCTTACTCTCTATTTTTCTCTCTCTCTCTTTTACACATATGTATCACACACTCTCTCTTGACCTCTCTCTCCCAATCTCTTTCTTTCTCTCTCTCTCTCTCCCTAGTTCTCACCCCTCCCTCTCCCTTTCTATCATTAAAAATACTTCTCTCCCCTCTCTTTTGCTTTCTTTTCCTCTTCCGCTCCCCACTTCCTTTCATGCTTCCCGTAATTCTCACTTATCTATGCCACACTCTCCTTTATTTATTTAAATCTCTCACTTTCTCATACTCTCACTCTTTCCCCCTACCAATCCCTCGCTCATACTTTATCTCGTCTCTCTCTCTCTTGCTCTCTCTCTCTCTCTCTCATCCTCTTACTTCCCCTCTATAGCCCAATCATATGCTTTTTCACCATTTTTGATCTCTCTCTCTTACTCTTTCCATCCCTAATTCTCTCACTATATTGCTCTTTCTCATCTTAATTCTCCTCACTCTCTCTTACTCTCTCTTTTTCTCTCTCCCTCTCTTACACATATGTATCACACACTCTCTCTTAACCTCTCTCTCCCACTCTCTTTCTCCCTCTCTCTCAATCACCTAATCTCTTACTCTCTCCCATCTCCCTCCCTCTCTCTCTGTGCCTAGTTCTCACCCCTCCCTCTCCCTTTCGATCAATAAAAAAACATCTCTTCCCTCTATCTTGCTCTCTTATCCTCTTCCTCTCCCCACTCTCTTTCCTTCTTTCCCTAATTCTCGCTTATATATCTCATTCACTCCTTTATTTATTTCCCTCTCTCGCTCTCTCGTACTTTCACTCTTTCCCACGACCATTCTCTCTCTTGCACTTTATCTCTTCTCTCTCTCATTCTCTTAACCTCTGACTTTCTCTCTATATCCCACCTCATACGCTTTCTCTACATTTTGATCTCTCTCTCTTACTCTCTCCATCCCTGATTCTCTCACTATATTGCTCTTTCTCACCTTAATTCTCCTCACTCTCTCTTACTCTCTATTTTTCTCTCTCCCCTCTTACACATCTATATCACACACTCTCTCTTAACCTCTCTGTCCCACCATCTTTCTCCCTCTCTCTATCACCTAATCTCTTGCCCTCTCCCATCTCCCTCCCTCCCTCTCTCTGTCTCCCTAGTTCTCACCCCTCCGCTCCCTTTCTATCATTAAAAATACATCTCTCCCCTCTCTCTTGCTCTCTTTTCCTCTTCCTCTCCCCTCTCCCTTTCCCTCTTCCCCTGATTCTCTCTTATCTATCGCACTCACTCCTTTATTTATTTCCCTCTCTCGCTCTCTCGAACTCTCACTCTTTCCCTCCACCAATCCCTCGCTCATACTTAATCTCATCTCTCTCTCCTTCTCGCATCCTCTAACTTTCTCTCTATATCCCCCCTCATACTGTTTCTCCCCAACTTCGATCTCTCTCTCTTGATCTCTCAATCCCTCAATCTCTCACTATATTGCTCTTTCTCACGTTAATTCTCCCACTCCCTTTCTCCTTCTTTCTCTATCACCCAATATCTAACTCTCTCCCGTCTCCCTCCCTCTCCCTCTCTCTCTCCCTTCCTCTCTCTCTCTATCTCTCTATCTATCTATCTATCTATCTCCCTAGTTCTAACCCCTCCATCTCCCTTTCTATCATTAAAAATATATTTGTCCCCCATGTCTTTCTCTCTTTTCATCTTCCTCTCCCCACTCTATTTCCCTTTTTCCCTAATTCTCACTTATCTATCCCACTCACTCCTTTATTTATTTCCCTCAATCGATCTCTTATACTCTCACTCTTTCCCCCCACCAATCCCTCGCTCATACTTTATCTCTTCTCTCTCTCTCATGATATCATCCTCTGACTTTCTCTATATATCCACCCTCATACTCTTTCTCCCCATCTTCGATCTCTCTCTCTCTTGCTCTCTCCATCCCTGATTCTCTCACTATATTGCTATTTCTCACCTTAATTCTGCTCACTCTCTCCTACTCTCTATTTTTCTTTCTCCCTCTCTTTCACATCTGTATCACACACTCTCTCTTAACCTCTCTCTCCCACTCTCTTTCTCCCTCTCTCTCTTCACCCAATCTCTTGCTCTCTCCCATCTCCCTCCCTCCCTCTCTCTCTCGCTCTCACTCTCTCTCTCTCTCCCCCTCTCCCTCTCTCTAGTTCTCCCCTCCCTCTTCCTTTTTATCATTAAAAATTCATATCTTCCCTCTCTTGCTCTCTTTTCCTTTTCCTCTTCCCATTTTCTTTCCCTCTTTCCCTAATTCTCACTTGTCTATCCCCATCTTCAATCTCTCTTTAGCTCTCTCCATCCTTGATTCTCTCACTATATTGCTCTTTCTTACCTTAATTCTCCTCACTCTCTCTTACTCTCAATTTTTCTCTCTCCCTCTCTTACATATCTGCATCACACACACTCTCTTAACCTCTCTCACCCATTCTCTTTCTCCCTCTCTCTCTATCACCCAATCTCTTACTCTCTCCCATCTCCCTCCCTCTCTCTCTCTCTCACACTCCTCTCTAGTTCTCACCCCTCCCTCTCCCTCTCTATCATTAAAAATGCATATGCCCCCTCTCTCTTGCACTCTTTTCCTCTTCCTCTCCCCACATTTATTTTCTCATTCCCTAATTCTCACTTATCTATACCACTCACTGCTTTATTTTTTTCACTCTCTCGCTCTCTTGTACTCTCACTCTTTCCCCCACCAATCCCTCGCTCAAACATTATCTCTTCTCTCTCTCTCTCATTCTCTCATCCTCGAACTTTCACTATAAATCCTCCCTCATACTCTTTCTCCCCATCTTTGATCTCTCTCTCTTCCTCTCTCCATCCCTGATTCTCTCATTATATTGTTATTTCTCACCTTAATTCTCCTCACTCTCTCTTACCCTCTATTTTTCTTTCTCCCTCTCTCACACATATGTATCACTCACTCTCTCTTAACCTCTCTCTCCCACTCTCTTTCTCCCTCTCTCTCTATTACCCAATCTATAGCTCTCTCCCATCTCCCTCCCTCTCTCTCTCTCTCTCTCTCTCTCTCTCTCTCTAGTTCTCACCCGTCCCCCTTCCTTTCTATTATTAAAAATACATCTCTTCCCTCTCTCTTGCTCTCTTTTCTTCTTTCTCTCCCCATTTTCTTTCCCTTTTTCCCTAATTCTCACTTATTTATCCCACTCACTCCTTTATTTATTTCCCTCTCTCGCACTCTTATACTCTCATAATTTATCTCATTTCACTCCCTTTCTCTCATCCTCTGACTTTCCTTTTATATCCCCCCTCATACACTTTCTCCCCATCTTTGAGCTCCCTCTCTTGCTTTCTCCATCCCTAATTTTCTCACTATATTGCTCTTTCTCACCTTTATTCTCCTCACTCTCTCTTACTTTCAATTTTTCTTTCTCCCTCTCTTACATATCTGTATCACACACTCTCTCTTAACCTCTCTATCTCATTCTCTTTCTCCCTCTCCATCTATGACCCAATATCTTGCTCTCTCCCATCTCCCTCTCTCTCTCTCTGTCTCTCTCTCTCTCCCTCCCTCTCTCTCTCTCTCAATCTATCTATCTATCTCTCTAGTTCTCACCCCTCCCTCTCCCTTTCTATCTTTAAAAATAGCTCTCTACCCTTTCTCTTGCTCACTTTTCCTCTTCCTCTCCCCATTCTCTTTCCCTCTTTCCCTAATTCTCACTTATCTATTCCACTCACTCCATTATTTATTTCCCTCGCTTGCTCTCTCGTACTCTCACACTTTCCCCCCACCAATCCCTTGCTCGTATTTTATCTCTTCTCTTTCTCATTCTCTCATCCTCTGAAATTCTCTCTATATCCCACCTCATACTCTTTCTCCACATCTTTAATCTCTCTCTCGCTTGCTCTCTCCACCCCTGATTCTCGCACTATATTGCTCTTTCTCACCATAATTCTCCTCACTCTCCCTTACTCTTTATTTTTTTCTCTCCCTCTCTTACACATCTACATCACACGCTCTCTCTTAACCTCTCTCTCCCACTCTCTTTCTCCCTCTCTCTATCACCTAATCTCTTGCTCTCTCCCATCTACCTCCCTCTCTTTCTCTCTCTCTTTACCACTCTCTTTCTCTCTCTGTAGTTCTCAAACCTCCCTCTCCTTTTCTATCATTAAAAATGCGTCTCTCCTCTCTCTCTCTTGCTCTCTTTTCCTCTTCCTCTCCCCACTTCCTTTCCCTCTTCCCCTAATTCTCACTTATCTATCCCACTCACTCCATTATTTCTTTCCCTCTCTCACTCTCTCAAACTCTCACTCTTTCCCCCTACCAATCCCTTGTTCATACTTTATCTCATCTCTCTCTCTTTCTCTCATCCTCTGACTTTCTCTCTATATCCCCCTCATATTCTTTCTCCCCATCTTTGATCTCTCTCTCTTCCTCTATCCATCCCTAATTCTCTCACTATATTGCTCTTTTTCACTTTTATTCTCCCACTCTCTGTCTCCCTCTCTCTATCACCCAATCTCTTGCTCTCTCCCATCTCCCTCCCTCTCCCTCCCCCCCTCTCTCTCTATATATATATATCCATCCATCAATCAGTCTCCCTTATTCTCACCCCTCCCTCTCCCTTTCTATCATTAAAAATACATCTCTCCCCTCTCTCTTGCTCTCTTTCCTCTTCCAGTCCCCACTCACGTTTCCTCTTTTCCTACTTCTCACTTATCTATCCCACTCACTCCTTTATTTTTTTCCTTCTCTTACTCTCTTGTACTCTCACACTTTTCCCCCACCAATCCCTCGCTCATACTTTATCTCTTCTCTCTCTCATTTTCTCATCCTCTTACTTTTTTTATATATCCCGCTCATACTCTTTGTCCCCATCTTTAATCTCTCTCTCTTGCTCCCTCCATCCCTGATTCTCTCACTATATTACTATTTCTCACCTTAACTCTTCTCACTCTCTCTTACTCACTATTATTTTCCCTCTCTTACACATCTGTATCACACACTCTGTCTTAATATTTATCTCCCACTCTCTTTCTCCCTCCCTCTTTATCACCCAATCTCTTGCTCTCTCCCATCTCCCTCCCTCCCTCTCTCTATCTCTCTCTCTTTTTCTCGCTCTCTCTTTAGTTCTCACCCCTCCCTCTTCCTTTATATCATTAAAATACATCTCTTCCCTCTCTCTTGCTCGCTTTTCATCTTCCTCTCCCCATTTTCTTTCCCTCTTTTCCTAATTCTCACTTATCTATCCCTCTCACTCCTTTATTTATTTCCCTCTCTTGCTCTCTTGTACTCTCACTCTTTTCCCCCACCAATCCCTCTCTGATACTTTATCTCATTTCACTCCTCTCATCCTCTGACTTTCTCTCTATGTCACCCCTCATACTCTTTCTCCCCATCTTTGATCTCTCTCTCTCTTGCTCTCTCCATCCCTATTTCTCTCGCTATATTGCCCTTTCTGACCTTAATTCTCCTCACTCCCTCTTACTCCTATTTTTGTCTCTCCCTCTCTTATGCATCGGTATCACACACTCTCTCTTAACCTCTCTCTCCCACTCTCTTTCTCCCTCTCTCTTTCCCCCAATCTCTTACTCTCTCCTATCTCCCTCCCTCCTCCTCCCTCTCTCTCTCTCTCTCTCTTATTACAAATCTGGATTCAAGCACTATAGTTTTGATGATATGAAACATTCTTGCTTCTCTATTATTACTACTGCACATCTATTTTAGTTGCCCATGCCTACTAACTTTTTAGGTCCGTAAAGTGAATTGCAATTCAAGCCAGCTCAAGATTGGGTAGACTAGGATTGAGTCAGTCTATAAGTTTATATTCCAATGGTTTTTACCTTTTCTTGAGTCAAATATAATAAGATGGATCCTGATATTAAGTAACCTTGCACACACATACTGAGGGGAGAAATTTGGTGAGTTTGAGAGTTTTTTTGAATTTTGAGCATATTGTATAGGACAATCCAAAATTGTTCTAGACGACTAGTTAAAAATATAAACCCTAATTAAGGTATCTCTATTTAATATGTTTAGTTAACTTATCATCCTGGATGATATTTTATCATACAGGAATATGTATAAATTCAGAAATCAGCTGCCAATCACATTTTAGGAAATATTTTATTTTTTAGAATTTTGTTCTAATCATATATGATGATCCTATATCATTCTGGATGATTCATTATAATTTTGCCAAAAATGATCCCTTGATTAGGAGACTAATTATGGTTTAATTAATCAATCACATAGTACAGGACGATCATCCCAATTATCCTGGATGATCCTTTATATTTTGGGGACGATCTCCACTCGTCCCGGATGAAAACCATGATTTTCTTCTGATCATTTAGGATATCGTCCTGGACATCCTGAATATTATGCGGGATGATTTGTTGATTGCCACTTAAAATGAACTGATCGTCACGGATGATTGTGAAATCGTCCAGGATGAAAACTCTTATTTTCTTTTGATCGTCTAGGATATCATCCTGGATGTCCTGAACATTAGTCTGGATGATTTATCATTTTGCACTCAAACTGAACTAATTATCCTGGATGATCGTAAAATCATCCTGGATGATATGTAGAAAGTATTTCTTCTGATCGTCCAAACAATGGTAATCATCCTGGCAAAATGGCTGATTTTGTACTGATCGTACAGGATGATTGACATATCATCGTGGACGATATAGATGGCAAGTTGAATTTTAGGGCAGTTTTTGAGGCCTTCTATTTAAGTTCTTTATACATCTCTTCAAAAATCTTTTGCTGGGTTTTCTACTCCAAGAGAGCTTAGAGGAGAAGGAGAGTTTGGGAGAGAGAGAGGATCTTGTGAGGGGGAGTTTGTGAGGGGATTCGTAAATGTTGCTCCAAGCAAGGATTCGATCGTTGTCTTCCTTCTTCATCCTTGGTATCATGGTGGCTCTAGGGAGACGATTATCAGCATCAGGTTGAGGTTCTCTGCCTGCTTCAGGAGGAAGTAAAAGGAGGAGGTGCTCTACCTGCTTCAGGAGGAAGCAAAATGAGTTAAGGTTCTATTCCTACTTCAGAAGGAAGCAAAAGGATTTGAGGTTCTATGCCTGCTTCAGGAGGAAGCAAAAGGAGTCTAGGTTCTCTACCTCATCGTTGTCAGTGGAAAGATTTGGTAAGGGCTTTTTCGCCTTGATGTGGGAGCAAAAGGAGAGTAACTGTAGTTTTAGTGCAATACCTGGAGGGGAGGATCCAGGGAGTGGATGTAGGTTTAGTTGGTCGAACCACTATAAATCTGGTGTGCTCTTTTCATTTATTATTTTGCACTTTAATTTCCATATATTTCTGTGATCTGATATGTGGTTGAAATTATCTGATTTTGGTTATATGCTTCCACATACATTGTTTGTGTTTAAAACATTTAAAAAGATAAAAATATTTTCTTTTTGGTTCAAGAACTTTAAAAATATCAATCCACCCCTCTCTTGGTTAGCCTTGGGACTACTTCATAAGGGCTTAACAACCCTAACAAATCTTCACCTCTCTCTCTCCCTTTCTCTCTCTCTCTATCTATCTATCTCCCTAGTTTTCACCACTCCCTCTCCCTTTCTATCATTAAAAATATATCTCTCCCCTCTCTCTTGCTCTCTTTTCCTCTTCCTCTCCCCACTCTCTTTCTCTCTTTCCCTAATTCACACTTATCTATCCCACTCACTCTTTTATTTATTTCCCTCTCTCACTCTCTCGTACTCTCACTCTTTCCTCCCACCAATCTCTCACTCATACTATATCTCATCTCTCTCTCTCTTTCTCTCATTCTCTGACTTTCTCTCTATATCCCCCCTCATACACTTTCTCCCCATCTTTGATCTCTCTCTCTTGCTCTCTCCATCCCTAATTCTCTCATTATATTGCTCTTTCTCATCTTCATTCTCCTCCCTCTATCTTACTCTCTATTTTTCTCTCTCCTTCTCTTACACATTTGTATCACACTCTCTCTTAAGCTCTCTCTCCCACTCTCTTCTACATCTCTCTCTATAACCTAATCTCTTGCTCTCTCCCTTCCTCTCTCTCTCTCTCTAGTTCTCAACCCTCCCTCTCCCTTTCTATAACTAAAAGATACATCCCTCCCCTCTCTCTTGCTCTCTTGTCATCTTCCTCTCCCCACTTCCTTTCCCTCTTCCCCAAATTCTCACTTATTTATCCCACTCACTACTTTATTTATTTCCCTCTCTCGCTCTCTCATACTTTCACTCTTTTCCTGCACCAATCCCTCACTCATACTTTATCTCATCTCTTTCTCTCTCTATCTATCTATTTATCAATCAATCTATCTATCTCCCTAGTTCTCACCCCTCCCTCTTCCTTTCTATCATTAAAAATACAGCTCTTGCCTCTCTATTATTGTCTTTTCCTCTTCCTCTCCCCACTCTCATTCCCTCTTTCCCTAATTCTCACTAATCTATTCCACTCACTCCTTTATTTATTTCTCTCTCTTTCTCTCTCATACTCTCACTCTTTCCCCCCACAAATCCCTCACTCTACTTTATCTCTTCTCTTTCTCATTCTCTCATCCTATGACTATCTCTCTATGTCCCCCCTCATACTCTTTCTCCCCATCTTCGATCTCTCTTTGTTGCTCTCTCCATCTCTGATACTCTCACTATATTATTCTTTCTCACCTTAATTTTCCTCACTCTCTCTTACTCTTTATTTTTCTTTCTCCCTCTTTTACACATCTGTATCACAGACTCTCTCTTCCACTTTCTTTCTCCCTCTCTCTCTCTATCACTTAATCTCTTGCTCTCTCCCATCTCCCTCCCTCTTTCTCTCTCTCTCTCTCTTTCTCTAGTTCTCAACCCTCCCTCTCCCTTTCTATTTTTAAAAATACATCTTTTCCCTCTCTCTTGCTCTCTTTTCCTCTTCTCTCCACTTCCTTTCCCTCTTACCCTAATTCTCACTTATCTATCCCACTCACTCCTTCATGTATTTCCCTCTCTCTCTTTCTCATGCTCTCACTCTTTTCCCCAACCAATCCCTCGCTAATTCTTTATCTCATCTCTCTCTCTTTCTCTCATCCTCTGACTTTCTCTCTACATCCCCCCTCATACTCTTTATCCCCATCTTCGATCTCTCTCTCTTGCTCTCTCCATCCGAGACTCTCTCACTATATTTCTCTTTCTCACCTTAAGTCTCCTCACTTTCTCTTACTCTCTATTTTCCTCTCACTTTCTCTTACGCATCTGTATCACACACTTTCCCTCTTCCACTCTCTTTCTGCCTCCCTCTCTCTATCGCCCAATCTCTTGCTCTCTCCCATCTCCCTCCATCTCCCTCCCTCTCTCTCCCTCTATCTCTCTCTCCCTCTCTCTATTTATCTATCTATCAATCTCCCTAGTTCTCACCCCTCCCTCTCCCTTTCTATCATTAAAAATACATCTCTCCCCTCTCTCTTTCTCTCTTTTCATCTTCCTCTCCCCACTCTCTTTTCATTTTTCCCTAATTCTCACTTATCTATCCAACTCACTCCATTATTTATTTCCCTCTCTCGCTCCCTCGTACTCTCACCCTTTCCCCCCACCAATCCCTCACTCATACTTTATCTCTTATCTCTCTCATTCTCTCATCCTCTGACTTTCTCTCTATATCCCCCTCATACTCTCTCCCCATCTTTGATCTCTCTCCCTTACTCTCTCCGTCCTTAATGCTCTCACTATATTGGTTTTTCTCACCTTAAGTCTCCTCACTCTCTCTTACTCTCTATTTTTATGTCTCCCTCTCTTACACATATGCATCACACACTCTCACTTAAACTCTCTCTCGTACTCTCTTTCTCCCTCTCTCTCTCTATAACCAAATCTCTTGCTCTCTCTCTCTCTCAAGTTCTCACCCCTCCCTCTCCCTTTCTATCATTAAAAATACATCTCTTCCCTCTCCATTTCTCTCTTTTCCTCATCCTCTCCCCACTTTCTTTCCCTCTTTCCTAATTCTCACATATATATCCCATTCACTCATTTATTTATTTCCCTCTCTCACTCTCTCGCACTCTCACTCTTTCCCCCCACCAATCCCTCGCTCATACTTTATCTCATATTACTCTCTTTCTCTCATCCTTTGACTTTCTCGCTATATCCCCCTCATAATCTTTCTCACTATCTTCGACTCTCTCTCTTACTCTCTCCATCCCCGATTCTCTCACTATACTGCTCTTTCTCACCTTAACTCTCCTAACTCTCTTACTCTCTATTTTTCTTTCTCCCTCTCTTACACATCTGTATCATACACTCTCCCTTAACCTCTCTCTCTCCCACTCTCTTTCTCCCTCTCTCTCTATCACCAAATCTCTTGCTCTCTTCCATCTCCCTCTCTCTCTCTCTCTCTCTCTCTCTCTCTCTCTCTCTCTCTCTCTTTCTCTCTAGTTCTCACCACTCCCTCTCCCTTTTTATCATTAAAAATACATCTCTCCCCCATCTCTTACCCTCTTTTCCTCATCCTCTCCCCACTCTCTTTCCCTCTTCCCCTAATTCTCACTTATCTATCCCACTCACTCCTTTATTTATTTCCCTCTCTCTCTCTCTCATACTCTCACTCTTCCCCCCACCAATCCCTTGCTCATACTTTATCTCGTCTCTCTCTCTTTCTCTCATCCTCTGACTTCCTCTCTATAACCCCTCTCACACTCTTTCTCCCCATCTTTGATCTCTCTCTTGCTCTCTCCATCCCTGATTCTCACACTATATTATTCTTTCTCACTTTAATTCTCCTCACTCTCTCTTATTAGCTATTTTTCTCTCTCCCTCTCTTACACATTTGTATCACACACACTCTCTCAACTTCTCTTTCCCACTATCTTTCTCCCTCTCTCTCTATCACCCAATCTCTTGCTCTATCCCATCTCCCTCCCTCTCTCTCTCTCACTCTCTCTGTCCCTCTCTCTCTCACTCTCTCTCTCTTTCTTTCTCTCTCTCTCTCTCTCTCTCTCTCTCTCTCTCTCCCCCCTAGTTCTCACCCCTCCCTCTCCCTTTCTATAAATAAAAATATATCTCTCCCCTCTTTCTTAATCTCTTTTCCTCTTCCTCTCCCCACTTTATTTGCCTCTTTCCCTAATTCTCACTTATCTATCCCACTCGCTCCTTTATTTATCTCCCACTCTCGCTCTCTTATACTTGTTTGATTAAAAAGTGTTGAGTTTTTGATAAGATTAATTATCTTTGGGAGATTTAATTTTTTGAATTTTAATTTTGAAATTAAATGCATCATTATGAATGGTATATCGTCTCAGGAGGCGAACATACCATTCCCTAATGGGTTCAATTTACAGGATTAAAAATTCATCCTGATTATCATAATCAAATTCGAGCAAGAACTACATATGACCCCGGAGGATCAAAATGATTATTCAATCAGGTATTTAACTATGATAATTTGGATAAACTATCATTAATGTCATAATCAAAGTGACAAAAGTAATTGATATATCTTCCTAGGGGAAGAAAATATTAATTATTATTGATCGTTTGAAAATAATGATAATAATCATTGATTTTGACTTAAATTTTCCAAAAGATGATTAATTATGTTTTGAAAAATTTGTTTGATCTGGGTTACTAAATCTCATACGAGTGTAAGCCCTCATAGTTAATTACATTATAGGAAACTTAGAGTTTCTTGCAAATACTCTCGATTAAAATAGTGATAAAATTTTTATTTAGAATTCAAAATTTGATATCAAAGGAGTGAGGGTTGAAATTCAAATGGGATTAGATCAAGGTTGAACACTTATTTCTAGAGGTCAAGAAAGGAGTGGTTGGAGGTGTTTTGAGATTTCGAATTACTTCAGAAACACACCAACCTATCCTAAGTGTTGGTCTTAAATTTGAATTGAAAGATATTTAATTTTGAATTATCAATTTTATTAGAAAATTGGGATTCATTTCCTAAAGGTTGAGGTCTTATAGCCTAAGTCTACCTCAGA
This sequence comes from Dendrobium chrysotoxum, assembly GCA_019925795.1. Lineage (NCBI taxonomy): Eukaryota > Viridiplantae > Streptophyta > Magnoliopsida > Asparagales > Orchidaceae > Dendrobium > Dendrobium chrysotoxum. The sequence continues at coordinate 3,314,758 of CM034309.1, read as the reverse complement.
ACCTAAGTCTAAATTAGGTACTAAAAATTAGTAACTCGAACCTAACTAATACAGTGTAAATTTGGACTTACCCCAGCCTAGATTGGGGAGTTAGCTAACCACCTAAATGCTTCAAAACCATGAGTCCAGTCTTTTTTGTTAGAGTGGTATGGATGTTTGATTATGATAAGTTTTTGGAGAATAGGGCTGACATCTGGAGCAGTCCTAACTGACCCCTTAATATATGCTGGGTATTATGAAACTTAAATAAAATAATGCATTAAGTTTTAGACTCAATTTAATTTATAACTAATATAATGCATGCTAGTCTACTCAAAATTTTGAAATTTTCAAATGAAGTAGTTTTAAAAAGGCTTAAAAAATAATTTTATCCTAAAATACACAGATTTCCCTTGAAAGATCTGCACCCTCATAGGCTAGGTGGTCTGCTAGAACCCATAAGTGGGGAGGTGACTAACAAAATGAAAGAATAATGTAGCAACTATGTTATGAGAACTCCCAATGGATCTGGACTTACTTCTTAAAATATTAGATTTCTATGTGAGCTTAAAAATTTTAATTTAGTTTAAATAAAATAATTTTAACGTTCCCTCACGAGCCTCCGATCGGGTTCAAGGTTAAAGCAAAGATCGACATGTAAGAGCTCCAAAAAACTACTAAAAGTATGCAATCCTATATCACAATCAACATCAAACATTCAATTGGATAATCAATTTAATAAATAAAATATCCATAAGCAAGTGCCTTTTAATATTATAACTCAGGGTCTGTAGAAAGTAAAGTGACCAGGTACCACTGACAATAACCTGAATTCTACTCCTAAGACTCAAGTGAATTTGAGCATGGGATTCTTCTCAATCTCCACTTCTTCGTCCTTCTATGAACTTCTAGGATCCTTCGGGTTTAGATATCCAAATGAAAAGAAACCTCCCCTCGAAAGGGGTATTTCTTTTCCCTTTGGATATTTAAAATTATCGTAACTTAGTCTTCCAAATGGAGGAGAACTCTCCCCTGAGGGATATTCTCTCCTTTTTGGAATCAAAGTTGGATACTTATATATCCCCTCTCAAGTATCACTTTGATTTATAACTCAATAAATTTAAATTATATCTAATGAAAATTGAAAATCTTGACTCAAACAACCTGTAGGGTTATCCTAAGCAATTATATTTAAATCATCCCAAGTAGTTAATATAATAAAATTAAAAAAGCTCAAACCAACCACACTTGACCATACTCTTTTGATTTTTAAAGGGGGACTTAGCATTCTGGAGCACCTACAGAAATTTGATTAATTTAAATTTAACTTTACCCCCTTTAATTTCAATGCCCTGTATGAGCATAGCCACCTACATAAGATTGTATTAGCATTTAAAATATGCCTAGCATAAGGGTAAATCTAACACCCATCAATCACATCATAGAGTACAAAAATTAAATAAACAATCACAATAATATTAATAACCATTATGCAATGAAGGCTCAAAAAACCCTACACATAGTAGAAAAGTAAACACCGGCCTAGCCTAGATCTAGCAGTGGTGCTCTAGCTAACCATCTAAGTGTATGTAGTAAGCTGTGTGTTTTGTATATGTCTTATATTGGGTAATTAGTTTATATTGTCTAAGGTTTAGGTTTGTTGAATGTTCAAGGGTAAATTTAGTTGAAGTTCAAATGTTAATTTGTTATGGTTTATTTTACAATTGGATTTTTGAGATTAATTGATTAAATAGATTTAATTAATTAAAGTTAAAGAATTATTATAATTTTAATTAATTAAATTAGTTACTGATTTTAGATGTTAAATTAATTTATGTTTTTCATCAGCCAGTTCGTAGTATTATGCCACCAGACTCGAGGAACAAAATCTCCTTAGGACACGTAGCCCCACAGCCCAAAGTAGTCCATCCTAAAAACTATATCTTTGGAGTGGTTATTATGTGTTAAGGAGTTTGTTGAGTGATTTTAACATTCTCTTAACATTTTATGGAATTTGAAATTCGTTACCAAATTTTGGAATTTTCTGAATTATTTTAATTTATTAATTAATGGGCCAAAAATAGACTTTTATATTCAAAAATATTTTTGGAGTTATGATAATTTTATTAAATATTAGACCTTTTAATGAGTAATTAGACTTTGAATTTGTTGGATTTGGAGTTTTTTATGAAAAGTTATGAATTTTTGAAATTTGAATTGAAGTTGACCAAAGAGTTAACTTTTTAATTTTAAGTGATTTTTGATGATATGACATTTTTAATAAATATTTGACCTTACATGGAGTACTATGCCTTTGATTTCACTCAATTTGGAGCTTTTTATAATTAGCTATGATTTTTGAAATTTTTTGTATTTATTTGAATTTTTTAATTTTTTTAATTAAGGGCCTTTTAGTGATTTTGCTCCAAATAAACTCCTAACTCCTTTAAATCAACTCCAAAGGTCAGGAATAAACTAAGAAGAGATTCCTAAGTGTTTGAAATTTATGGAATTTTTAATTATTTTTAATTAATTAAAATAATTAAATATTGATTTTTACTTAAAATTAAATTATCCTCAAAATTAAAGTCAAATTTAAAAGATTTTAATTTTCCTTGATCAAGGATTAAATTCTGATTAATTTGATATATTATTTGAAATTTTTGGATTTAATTTGAAATAATTATGGTTTTCAAAGTTTGGTTAATTAATGAATTTTTTAAATCACTTAATTATGGAGGTTTTGATTATTTTTATCCAAACTTATTCTAAACTATTTGGAATCACTCCTAAAGGTCAGAGATGACCCATAAGAGTGTTTTTAAGAGTTTAGAGTTTATTTGGGATTTTAATAATTTTTAATATTTTATATAATTAATTATTGATTTTCACTAAAACGTAAATTAAAGTTAAATTATAAGTCCAGTTATGGGGTTTTTATTTTTTCTAAATAGAGGATCAAATTTTGGTCAGTTTGATATATTATTTGTAATTTTTGGATTTAGTTTGATTTATTATATTTTTTGAATTTTGTAGGTCCTAAATAAGACTGAATTTTGACTTAATTAATTTTCTGAGCTAATGACGTCTAAATCCAATGAAATTTGGGCCTAAGATATAAAATGTCACTAAACTCAATGTTTTGAAGTTTTATCTCTATTGGATGTCTGTACAATTTCCTATAAATTTTTAAAGTTAAATAGACCTTTTCTTAATTATTTTCCCTAGGTGTTTCTAGTGTTCAAATGGGTTTGAAATTTTAGTCACCTAACCCTGGGACATCTAGAAGCATACCAAAGCAATTAGATAACCTAATTCTATCAGTTTGGAGAGTTATAAATTTTTAAAGTTTTAGGTCCAAAATGGACCCATTACCTTGAAAATTCACATCACAGCAATCCTTTGAGCATCTAGACCTAGGAAAAACGTAAAGAATGCCTAAGATGCTCAAAAATAGTTCACCAAAATTTGGGCTCAATTTGATCACAGGATTATGAGAAAATTGCTAAAAATAGATTTTAAACAATCTCAAGTAACTCATAATCTAGCAATCAAAACACTTTAATTTTTATTTTGATAAATAGTAGGGCCCAAGCCCTTTCCAATGAGTCCAATAACATTAAATTTGGTGAAAAAATAGATTTTCTATGAATTTTTGAAGTTTTTGGGTATTTAATTTAATTGAAAAAATGGTGGCGCCGCCGTGTCAAGAGCTGACACCTATCCTCTAACGTGACTAAACAAAATCCCAGACGTGGTTTTGGCTTAGCCACATCAGTAGAGCTTCACCGCCGTCCGATCCGAGCTGAAGCAACGTGGATGGCTGGGATCATGCCACATTGGAACGCAGAAGACACGGAAGACCCACGTTTGAGCCCTAAGGACTTACGGTTCTGTGGGTCGATGTGGCATATTAGTGGTCGTCCGATCTTGCTTAAGAAACGATCGGACAGCTTCGATTCTATTAAAGAAAACTAGTTCAAAATGAACTAGAATATTTAAACACCCATAAATTTCAAAATACTCCTCCAAATTATATGAAATTTGAAACACTTGTTTATGGTAACCTAATCTTCCAACACTGGAAATTTGGAGGCTTCTAGTGTTGTAGAATTTCTACAGTTTTAAATTAAAGTTTTAGAGAAAAGTTGAGATATCTTACAATCCTATGGATGGATTTTATTGTTCTTGAGCTTGTTGGAAAGGTATTTGAATCCTCTATAAGTTCTTTCAAGGGTCCAAGAGCTGTTAGTGGCTGGATCAAATTTTGCTACACATTTATCCTTTCTGCCTCCCTCTCTATCTTCTCAAATTTGGATCCTTAGGCTTGCAACAACCTTTCCAATGGCTGGAGAAGGTTTATTTATAGATGGGGAAGCTAAGTTATCCTTGACATGAGTTGGAGGATGCTAGAATTGAAGGTTTTGGATGATAGAGAGTGGAGCCAAAGCTTTGAGTGAAGAGTGTGTTACAAACCTGGATTTAGGGATTATAATTTTGATGATAACAAACATTTCTGTGTTCTACTTTGATTGGCTAATATTTCAGGTACAAAAGATCAAATGCAATCCAAGCCAACTTCAGATTGGGTCTGCATGTGTTTAATTGTATTTTTCCCTTTCTTGAGTCAAATCTAATGTAATTGATCCCCTAGCTAAGTAACCTTGCAAATACACACTCGCGGGAAGAGTTTTAGTGAGTTATAGTTTCTATTTTCAATTTTTATTCATATCATCCTGAACAATATTCATATCATCATGGACGATCTAATGAAAATAGAAACCCTACTTAGGGCGACCAAGTTAAGTCGGTTTGATTAAGCAGATCATCCTGGATGATAGACCCATCGTATAAGATGATATGCTCAAATTAAAAATTCTCAGCCGCCAGATCCATTAGGTATGTTTTTATTTTTAGAGATTTGGTCTGATCGTCCCTGACGATACGTGTATTGTCCTGTACGACCCTTCATAATCATGCCTAAATTTATCTTGTGATTAAGAAAAGTAACTAAGATTTGATTGGTTCGATCATATCATCCTGGATGATCGCAATATCGTACGGGACGATGTGTTAAAAATCCTGATTGTCTAGTGCCTTTCACCAGTACGTCCAGAACTATGTACCAGATGATTTTAGGCAATTTTGAACTAATCATACGGGACGATACCCATATCATTTCGAACGATCAAGTCATTTTGAGATTGTCCAACACAAGTTCCCCTAGACGACCAGAGCTATCTTCTGAACGAAATTCCTAATTTACACTAATCATCCTGGATGATCGCAGAATCGTACGGGACAATCTGAACAAATTTTGTCTACTAATCGTCTAGAGGAACCAGATCATCCAGGCTGATACATGTGTTTTTGAACTGATCGTATAGGATGATCGACCGATCATACTGAACGATCTTTGACGACGAGTTGAGATTTAGGGCTATTTTTGAGCCCTCCTATTTAAGATCTTTTTCTTTCAACAAGAAAAATCTTTTTCCACTTTCCTTTCTAGAGAAAACCTTGAGAGAGAGAGAGAGAGAGAGAGCTTGGGAGAGAGAGAGAGGATCTTGTGAGGGAGAGTTTGTGAGGGATTCACAAAGGTTGCTCCAAGCAAGAATCTGAGACGTCTTCTTAGTTCATCGTCTCTTATCTTATCGGTGTCTCTGTAGGAGGATTATTCGCAAGAAGATACGAGTTCCCTGCCCGCTTTAGGAGGAAGTGAAAGGAGTTAAGGTTCTCTGCCTGCTTTAGGAGGAAGCGAAAGGAGTCTAGGTTCTCTGCCTGGTTCAAGAGGAAGCGAAAGGTGTTTAGGTTCTTTGTCTCACCGAGTTGGTGGAAAGGAGTTTTTGTACAGGCTTCTCCGCCTTGCTATGGGAGCAGAAGGAGAGTCACTTAGTGTTAGTGCAATACCCGGAGGGGAGGCTCCGGGGAGTGGACGTGACCGAACCACTATAAAATCTGGTGTGTTCTTTCTGATTATTTTCCACACTTATTTTTCTATTGATGATTGTGTAATTATGATTATTATTCTGTTGTCATTGAACATCTGTAAATCATCACATAACTGTAAATATTTTTTAAAACATTCAAAAAGATTTCCTAAATTGCTGTTTGCTCATGAATTTTTAAAACTACCAATTCACCCCCCCATCTTGGTTAGCCTCGAGACTAGTTCATAAAGACTGTAATACTGTCGAAGTTTATTCAATTACACGACCACCTTTGTTTGATAACATATCTTTTGACTTTTAGAAAACTTGCATGTCCATCTTTTTACAATCAATTGATTATCGTATGTGGATGCTTGTTAAAGATGGCTATGAAGCACCTCATAGACTTGTAAATGGCATGAAAACGAAACTGCCTTTCACTAAATGGATTTTTGATGATCGGTACTTAACCCAACTAAATGCTAAATGTTTAAACTATTTTTTCTGTGCTTTAAAATCTGAAGATTACATGCGTGTTTCCACTTGTATGACTGGTAAAGAAATTTGAGATAGATTATGCATTACTTATGAAGGTACATCTGAGGTTAAGCAATCAAGATTAAACATCTTGCTTCACGACTATGAACTCTTTCACATGAAACCTAGTGAATCAATTTCTAAAATGTATACTAGGTTTACTCAAATTGTCACTTCTTTATATGCTTTAGGAAGAGAACTTACAAACTATGAAAAAGTGAACAAAATTCTGAGATGTTTACCTTCTTCTTATGATGCCAAGATAACTGCAATTACTGAATCGAAAGATTTGAATAATTATTTTGTTAATAACTTACTTGGATCACTCTTTGCTTATGAGCAAGGGGTGAACCAGAGACAGCTTGATGTATGTGAGAAAAAGAAAGAGAAAACTGTGGCACCGAAGGCCAACGATACTGACACTGATTCTTTCGCATCTGATAGCAATGATCTTGCCTGAATCACTAAGAAATTCAAAAGCTTTCTAAGGAAGAAGTATAAGAACTTTCAGAAGTGGAATAAAGGTAAGAGTAGCAAAAACTTTAAATCTTCATCTGATACTATTTGTTTTGAATGTAGGAAGCCTGGACATGTAAAGGCTGATTTTCCTACACTTAAGGCTCAGCCAAGCAAGGAAAAGGGCGAGGAGAAACCCAAGTTTAGGAAGGATAAGAAGCAGATTTAAAAGGCATTCTGGATAGATTCTGCATCTGACTCCTCTAAAAGTGAAGCTGAGGAGGAGACTATAAATTTGTGTCTGATGGCTGATAATCATCCTGGTCAGTCTGATCAAGAAGAGGTATGTGAGCTAACCTATGATCAATTGCTAGATATTTCTGAGAAAATTCATTCATCGTATAGGAAACTTAAGAAAACCCATGCCAGCCTGAAATTGGATTTCTTGAATTTGCAAAAAGAGCATGATGTTATGATTAAGGATCATTCTACACTTGATAGCAATCACATGTCTTTACTTGATGAATTTGATGAATTGAATAAAAGCATTTTGAACTAATTAGTGATCATGATTCATTGAAAACCTCCCATGTTGATTTATAAAGAGCTTTTAAAGAATTAGACACCATGGTATGTAACTTAGAGAGTAGTAAGGGTGCATTGAAATTTGAATTGTAAGTCTTAAGAAGAAGAATGAACTTCTAAGAGTGAAAATTAGTGCTTCTGAGAAAAATGAAACACCTCCTACTTTTGCATATTTTTATGTACCTCCACCATTTGAAGAATCTAATTCAAAATCATCAAAGCATGTTTCATTCAAACCTAGAAAGAGGCACGATCACCCACATAGATTAGTTAACCATTTTTCTGGTGCTAGATGCTTTTCTTGTGGCATATTAGGACACATCTCCCACACCTATATTGTTCACCATAGTACACATTGGGTGTGGACACCCAAATTATATGTTTCACAGCACATCATACATACATTATATTCTTCTTTTCATAAGAAGGAACCCAAACCTGTTTGGGTTCCTAAATCTTATGTTTAATAATTTTGTAGGTGTGCTCTCACAAAAGGCCTCGTGAGAGCATATTGTACCTGGATAGCGGATGTTCAAGGAATATGACTGGATATGCAAATCAATTCATTTCATTGGAGGCTAGGGTTGGAGGCAAGGTTACACTTGGAGACAACACCACCAGGAGGGTGGTAGGAGCAGGTATAATTGGTGATTCAAAAAATTTTATTATTGATAATGTTTTTCTTGTAAATGGATTAAAATATAACTTGCTGAGCATCAGCCAACTCAGTGACAAAGGATACAACATCAAGTTCCTGCCCACTTGCTACATTATAAGCTTAAATGATAAAATTATTTTACAGGAATAAAGGATCAATAATGTCTACATACTGGATGTAAGCTACTTTAAAACTGATGTTTCAATTTGCTTAAAAACTGCTGGTGATGAGTCTTGGTTATGACACAAGAGATTATGTCATGCCAGTATGAAAACCCTTAGGAGAGTCACCCAAAAGGACTTAGTTAGAGGTGTCCCCTAGCGTAAGTTCACTAAGGACCACCTATGTGATGCCTGTCAATTAGGGAAGCAAGTCCAGTCCTCCTTCCACTCCATTAAGGACATCAGTACCTCCAGACCTTTAGAAGTCCTTCACATGGATCTCTTTGGACCCATTAGCACTGCCAGCTTAGGGGAAAAAGTCTATGGATTTGTGATTGTTGATGATTACTCAAGTTTCACTTGTATTAAATTTTTGTCAGATAAATCTAAGTTATTTGATGAATTTAAATCCTTCTTCACTTAGATTCAGAGAAAGTTAGGTTGTGAGATCTTGACTATTTATAGTGATTATGGTGGAGAGTTTAAAAATGTGAGATTTGGAATATTCTGTGAGGAGCAAGGGATTAGCCACAATTTCTTAGCTCCTAGGACCCCTCAGTAGAACGGGGTAGCTGAAAGAAAGAACAAGACCTTAATGGAAGCAGCTAGAGCCATGCTTACTGAGTATTCACTTCTAAAGTACTTTTGGGCTGAAGCAGTAAATACTGTCTGTTATGTGCTGAATAGGGTGAATGTTAGATCCAATCTAAATAAGATACCTTATGAGATCATTAAGGATAGAACTCCAAACCTGCCCATCTCCATGTCTTTGGCTATAAAATTTTCATTCTGAACAATGGGAAATCATCCTTAGGAAAATTTGACCTCAAATCTGATGAAGGAGTGTTCTTATGCTATTTTAGTGTGGGAAAACCCTTTAGGGTGTTTAATAAGAGGACTTTGGTGGTGGAGGAGATAACTCATGTGGTGTTTGATGAATCTGATTAAAAGGAGACTAGAGTTGAGGAAGAAGAAGATGTAGGCAAGATTACCCAAGGAGTTGAAAATATAAATATGGAGGAAAGGGTAGAGCCTCAAAACACTTTGCCTAGAGAATGGAGATATTCTTTAAGTCATCCAAAAGAACTAATCTTAGGAGACCCTTCTGAAGGTGTTAGAACTAGGCATGGACTTAGGAAGGAAGTAAACCATTCTGCCTTTATCTTAATGATTGAACCCACCAACATCAATTAAGCCCTTTCTGATGAGTTTTGGATCTTAGCTATGCAAGAGGAATTGAATCAATTTGTAAGGAACGATATTTGGGAGTTATTAGAAAGACCTAGGAATCAAAGTGTAATGGGAACCAAGTGGGTCTTTAAGAATAAGATGAATGATTCTGGTGTGGTGGTTAGGAATAAGGCAAGATTGGTGGCTAAGGGGTACAATCAAATTGAAGGGATTGATTTTGAGGTGACCTTTTCCCCTGTAGATAGATTGGAAGCCATTAGGGTGCTACTAGCCTTTGCCTGTTATAAGGGATTTAAGCTGTTTCAAATGGATGTCAAGAGTGCCTTTTAAAATGGGGTAATAAAAGAGGATGTCTTTGTAGAGCAACCTCCAGGTTTTGAGAGTTCCCAATATCCAAATCATACTTATAAATTAAAAAAGGTCTTATATGGATTGAAATAAGTACCCAGAGCTTGGTATGAGAGGCTTAGCATATTCCTACTAGAAAGAGAGTTGTTAAGGGGGGAGTAAACACCACCCTTTTCCTTAGGAAAGTAGGAGATAACCTACTCATTATCCAAATTTATGTTGATGATATACTTTTTGGATCTTCTGATAAAAATTTATCTGATGATTTTTCTAAGATAATGAGTAAGGAGTTTGAGATGAGTATGATGGGAGAATTGTCCTATTTTTTGGGGTTTAGCATAAGGCAAATGGATGATGGAACCTTTCTGAATCAATCAAAATACACTAAGGATATCTTGAAGAAATATGGAATGGACAAAGCTAAGCCAATCAATACTCCCATGAGTTCCACTGTTCAGTTAGATAAGGATTCCAATGGAAAATCTATTGATCAGAAGAAGTTTAGGGGAATAATTGGATCACTACTTTACCTGACTGCTAGCCGACCTGATATTATATTTAGTGTTTGTCTTTGTGCTAGGTTTTAAGCTGATCCTAAAGAGTCCCACCTAACTGCTGTTAAGAGAATTCTTAGATATCTTTTAGGGACCCCAAACCTAGGAATCTGGTATCCTAGGCACAACACTTCTTTTGAGATTATTGGATATTCTGATTCTGATTTGGTAGGGTGTAGGGTGGATTGAAAGTGCACTTCTGGAACTTGCCAATTCATAGGACAGTCTTTAGTCTCGTGGTCCAGTAAAAAATAGAACTCAGTTGCATTTTCCACTCTGAAGCTGAGTACATTGCCTTAGGAAGTTATATGGCCCAAGTCCTTTAGTTGAAGTAACAACTTTTGGATTTAGGGATACTTATTGGCACAATTTCAGTTCTATGTGATAACACCAGTGTCATCTGCATTTCTATGAATCCAATCCAATATTCTAGAACCAAACACATTGATATAAGGCTTAACTTTATTAGGGACCATGTTACAAAAGGGGATATTGAGCTACATCATATAGCAACTAAAAAACAACTGGCTGACATTTTTACTAAACCACTGGCCATTGACTCATTCAGCATTTTGAGGACCAAATTGGGTGTGATTGACATAAATGCATAAATCTAATGATTACTGATTTCTGATATTTTTCTGTTTTCTTCATTTTGCTTTAGTTTGTGTTTGATTTGTCTGTCCTTTTTACTTTACAATTTTTCCTTTCCTGCTAATTTTTGTTGTTTAATTTGCTTATCAAATTTGATTATTTTCTATTGATTTTCATTTGCTAATTTTCATTTACTGATTTTCACGTATCTATTTTTTCTTCCTTCTTATTTTGTATTTACTGCTTACTCACTTCTAAATCAAATCACTGCTCACTAATGCTGATAAACTGGATTTCTGACTTAGAGTTTTATCTTATTTTTGTTTAAAATCTTGTAAGCAGAAATTGACTCCTCTGGATCTGTTAAAGGAAAGAAATGTTGATGATTATTTCTCTTTCTCTAACTCCTTTAATGGTGCATTATTTCTTTTGGATAAAAATCTTCTTCAAAATTAAAAAGTTGGTTTTTGAAATAGAGATTTATTTTATCTTTCTACAGTAATCTAACTCATATGAATAGTATTTTCAAAGCTTTGAATTATTGTTATGTTTTTCTTAATCAAGTGATTGCACTTATCATATGATATATAGTTTTTGTTTTGTGAATTACTCTTCCTTATTATAGAGAGTGAGTTTTATCTTCTCTTATGTTTGAAAGATAATTTCACAGCTGAGATTCTTTAACGATTATGAAAGGAAGCAAACTTATAAAAGATGCGCAAAGAGCGCCAAAATGAAAAGAGGCACAAAATGAGCCCAAAGTTGAAAATATGCACAATGTCACCAAATTGGAAAGATACACAAAGTGTATCAAAAATCAAAAGATGCGTAAAGCACCAAACAAATTGAAAAAGAGGCACAAAATGAGCCCACAAAGAAAAAAGCTTTCTTCCCTTTTAGATCTTCAAATGTCTTAGAAAAATCCATGCACCACTCAATATTTTCAAAAGCTAGAGATAAAAAATCACGATTTCTGATTCCTTACTTTGTAATACTATTATATCAGATATTTTTCTTGAATGAGGCTTGAAAAGATCTCTTTTCGAATCTAATTTCTTTTTTCTGAATTAGACTTTTATTTGAAAGGAATTTAAACCTGTAAGGTGTCCAAGGTAGGAGTTACAAAAGTCAATTTTCCAACTTTTCTGGATTTCAGCATTATCGATTTTCTTCTTATTAGTTTTTGAATTGAAAATTAAAAAAAATTCTATTTTACTGGAGTTGATAAAAAAAATTAAAAAAATAAAAAATAAATAAAATCATTATTTTCATTGTTATTTTTCTCGTTTTCTATTTTTTATTTGATTTGATTTTGGATTTTTTTTTTTGTATGTTTTTGGGTTCCCTGATCTTTCCTCTCTATTAGGTTGTTTAGTTTCAGTTTGTTGTGATGTTTTAGTTTGCTGTTATTTTTTGTCTTTACTGTTCCTCCATTTTCTGATATCAAAAGGGGGAGTTATTTTTGTGTTGTAGTAGTTTCATTTATTATTTTTAGTTGTCTCTCTTGTTGTATTAAATGTCACTGGTTATCAATGATTAGGAAATTTTATCTTCACTCGCTTGTGCTTTAATTACTGTAATCTGGTTGATTTGAAACTACTAAATAAATATTTGCTATTATCAAAAAGGAGGAGATTGTTACAAACTTGGATTTAGGGATTATAATTTTGATGATAACAAACATTTCTATGTTCTGCTTTAATTGGCTAATATTTCAGGTACAAAAGATCAAATGCAATCCAAGCCAACTCAAGATTGGGTTCGCGTGTGTTTAATTATGCTTTTTCCCTTTCTTGAGTCAAATGTAATGTAATTGATCCCCTAGCTAAGTAATCTTGCATAAACACACTTGGGGGGAGAGTTTTAGTGAGTTAGAGTTTCTATTTTTAATTTTGTTTATATCGTCCTAGAAGATCTAATGAAAATAAAAACCCAACTTAGGGCGACCATGTTAAGTCATTTTGATTAAGCAGATTGTCCTGGACGATAGACCCATCATATAGGAAAATTTGCTCAAATCAAAAATTCTCAACCGCCAGATAAAGTTAGGCAAGTTTTTATTTTTAAAGATTTGGTCTGATCGTCCCGGATGATACGTGTATCATCCTGGAAGATCCTTCACAATCATGCCTAAATTAGTCTAGTGATTAAGGAAAGTAACTAAGGTTTGATTGATTCGATGATATCATCCTAGATGATCGCAATATCATACGGGACGATGTGTTAAAAATCTTAACCATCCAGTGCCTTTCACTAGTACGTCCAGAACTATGTACCAGATGATTTTAGGCAATTTTGAACTAATCGTATGGGATGATACCCATATCTTCCCAGACAATCAAGTCATTTTCAGATCGTACAACACAAGTTCCCCTGGACGACCAGAGCTGTCTTCTGGATGAAATTCCTAATTTACACTAATCATCCCAGACGATCGCAGAATCATACGGGACGATCTGAACAAATTTTATCTACTAATCCCCCAGAGGAACCAGATCATCGAGGCTGATACATATGTTTTTGAACTGATCGTACAGGATGATCGACCGATCGTCCTGGAGGATCTTTGATGACCAGTTGAGATTTAGGGCAATTTTTGAGCCCTCCTATTTAAAATCTTTTTCTTCCAACAAGAAAAATCTTTTCCCACTTTCCTTTCCAGAGAAAACCTTAAGAGAGAGAGAGAGAGAGAGAGAGAGAGAGCTTGGGAGAGAGAGAGAGAGAGAGGATCTTGTGAGGGGGAGTTTGTGAGGGATTCACAAAGGTTGCTCCAAGCAAGGATCTGAGTCGTCTTGTTCATTCGTCGTCTCTTATCTTATCGGTATCTCTATGGGAGGATCATTCGCTAGAAGATCTGGGTTCTCTGTCTGCTTCAGGAGGATGCGAAAGGAGTCTAGGTTCTCTTCCTGCTTTAGGAGGAAGCAAAAGGAGACTAGGTTCTCTGCTTGCTTTTGGAGGAAGCAAAAGGAGTTCAGGTTCTCTACCTTATCGGGTTGGTGGAAAGGAGTTTTTATACAGGCTTCTCCACCTTGTTGTGGGAGCAGAATGAGAGTCACTTAGTGTTAGTGTAATACTCGGAGGGGAGGCTCCGGGGAGTGGAAGTAGGTTAAGTTAACCGAAGCACTATAAAATCTGGTGTGTTCTTTCTGATAATTTTTCGCACTTACTTTTCTATTGATGATTGTGATTATCATTCTGTTATCATTGAACATCTACAAATCATCACATAACTATAAACATTTTTTAAAACATTCAAAAAGATTTCCTAAATTGATGTTTGCTCACAAATTTTTAAAACTACCAATTCACCCCCCCTCTTGGTTAGCCTCAGGACTAGTTCATAAGGGCTTAACATCCCTATCGAGCTTTCAGAGTGAGATAATCCCATTCCTCCTAATAATTTATTAGCTTAGATTGGAGAGAGAGAGACTTCAAGATGCTGCCAACTAACCCTCCTAGCCACCAAATGCATGTAAATATGGAGTTATTAGGGTGATTTGGCTTGCCAAGGTGGCAAAGCCATGTAAGCATGTAATTTGACTTGGTTGACTACTTTGACTAGTCAACTATGCCTTTGACTGATGAGGCAGCAGTCAAATGCTCATGCTAATTGATTAGAGTAGTCTTGAGGAAATTCAAGGCTATGGAATGAGAGTTTGAATATATACACATGTATAAAAAGAAGTTTGACCAAATCTAGTTGAGCTGACTTGGTGATTTAGTAAAGTTAGCTAGGGTTTAATCCAAAATAAAATTTGGAAATGTTTGGACCATAATTAGGATAGCTTTTGGAATGAATTTGAGGGTTCAAATTATTTGATTTGGTCATAGGGGTTGATTTGGCTCATTTAACCCTTAAAGGGTTATTTTGTCAACCTAGGTTAGCTTGGTCAACTAGGTTGACCCAAGGCTAAGGTTTAGGCTTGAAAGGTTTAATTTGATATTTAGAGACCAGTGGAGGTGGTCCCATGGTCTGGGGAAGTCATTTCAGTCAAAAAAGACTATTTGGGCCCTGAAAGGGCATTTGGGTCAACCCCGGTTGACTTGGTCAACCAGGTTGACCCGGGGGCATGGATTAGGTCCAACAAGTTTGTTTCTATATTTAGAGTTGAGTGGAAGTGGTTCCATCCAAAGATAGGGTCATTTAATTCAAAATGACTGTTCATACCCTTAAGGGTATTTTGGTCATTTTGACCCCTGGTCAACTAAGGGTCAAACTGAGTCCACCAAATTATAGTTTAATGTTAAAAAAATGATAATCAAGGGTTTGGATATGGTTAGAGGCTTTAGAGAAATCCCTAAGGTCAAAATCCACTGGGTAGCAAGTCTAGTGGCATAGGCCGTAAATATTTAAAGGTTTTACAGCCTATGGATTTCAATTCAGTTGCTGGAGTTAGAGGCCTTAGATTGAGCTCAAATTTGGAGGGTATATCCTAGAGACATGCCTAATTAATATTCAATTGATATATTATGAATTGGGGTCATTTAATTAGGGTTTGAAATGTTTAAAAATTCATAAGAAAAGGCTTTCAGGACAACGCCTTTAAACCTTGAATTTTGATTTGAAATAAGGATTTAATTTGGATTGATCTAAGATCTGGAAAGATCCTAGGGTTTGGATTGGTCCTAGTGACCTCATAAAATAATGAAGTCAATAGTATTCTCACACTTCCCCCCCCCCCCCCCCCCCACCAATCCCTCGCTCAAACATTATCTCTTCACTCTCCCTTTCTCACATCCTTTGACTCTCTCTATATCCCCCTCATACTCTTTCTCCCCATCTTTGATCTCTCTCTCTCTTTCTTTCTCTATCTATCCCTAATTTTCTCACTATATTGCTCTTTCTCTCCTTAATTCTCCTCACTCTCTCTTACTCTCTATTTTTCTCTCTCCCTCTCTTACACATATGTATCACACACTCTCTCTTAACCTCTCTCTCGCACTCTCTTCCTCCCTCTCTCTATCACCTAATCTCTTGCTCTATTCCATCTCTCTCTCTCTCTTTCTCTCACTCTCTCTGTTCTCTCTATCTATATATCCCTACTTCTCACCCCTTCTTCTCCCTTTCTATCATTTAAAATATATCTCTCTCCTCCCTCTTGCTATCTTTTCCTCTTCCTCTCCCCACTTTCTTTCCATCTTTCCCTCTTTTCCGAATTCTCACTTATCTATCCCACTCACACCTTTATTTATTTTTCCTCTCTCGCTTTCTTGTACTCTCACTCTTCCCCCCCACCAATCCCTCGCTCATAATTCATCTCGTCTCTCTCTCTCTCTCTTCATCTCATCCTCTAAGTTTCTCTCTGTATCCCCCTCCTACTCATTCTCCCCATCTTCTATATCTCTCTTGCTCTCTCCATCCCTATTTCTCTTTCTCAACTTAATTCTTCTCACTCTCTCTTACTCTCTATTTTTCTCTTTCCCTCTCTTACACATCTGTATCACTTACTCTCTCTTAACATCTCTCTCCCACTCTCTTTCTCCCTCTCTCTCTATCAACCAATATTTCTCTCTCTCTCTATCTCTCTCCCTAGTTCTCATCCTCCCTCTCCCTTTCTATCATTAAAAATGCAACTCTCACCTCTCTCTTGCTCTCTTTTCCTCTTCCTCTCCCCACTTTCTTTCCCTCTTTCCCTACTCCTCACTTATCTATTCCACTCACTATTTTATTTATTTCCCTCTCTCACTCTCTCATACTCTCACTCTTTCCCCCCACCAATCCCTCGCTCATACTTTATCTCGTACGTATTTCTTTATCTCATCCTCTGACTTCCTCTCTATATCCCCTATCATACTCTTTCTCCCAATCTTAGATCTGTCTCTCTCTCTTACTCTCTCGATCCCCATTCTCTAACTATATTGCTCTTTCTCACCTTAATTCTCCTCACTCTCTCTTACTCTCTATTTTTCTCTCTCCCTTTTTACACATCTATATCACACACTCTCTCTTAACCTTGCTCTCCCACTCTCTTTCTCCCTCTCTCTCTCTATCACACAATCTCTTGCTCTCTCCAATCTCCCTCCCTCTCTTTCTCTCCCTCTCTCTCTCTCTTTCTCTATCTATCTATATACCACCCAAGTTCTCACCCCTCACTCACCCTTTCTATCATTAATAATACATCTCTCCCCTCCCTCTTGCACTCTTTTTCAACAACAACACTTTTTAATCAAACAAACATCAATCTCTCGTACTCTCACTCTTTCCCCTCAACAAATCCCTCGCTTATACATTATCTCATCTCACTCTCTTTCTCTCTTTCTCTGACATTCTCTTTATATCCCACCTCATACTCTTTCTCCCCATCTTCGATCTCTCTCTTCTGCTCTCTCCTCCATAATTCTCTCGCTATATTGCTCTTTCTCACCTTAACACTCCTCACTCTCTCTCACTCTCTATTGTTCTCTCTCCCTCTCTTACATATCTGTATCACACACTCTCTTAACCTCTCTCTCTCTCTATCTATCTATCTATCTATCTATCTATCTATCTACCTCCTTAGTTCTCACCCCTCACTCTCCCTTTCTGTCATTAAAAATACATCTCTCTCCTCTCTCTTGCCCTCGTTTCCTCTTCCTCTCTTCACTCTCCTTCCCTCTTTCCCTAATTCTCACTTATCTATCCCACTCACATTTTCATTTATTTCCCTCTCTTGCTATCTCATACTCTCACTCTTTACCCCACCAATCCCTCACTCATACTTTATCTCTTCTTTATATCTTTCTCTCATCCTCTAACTTTCTCTCTATATTCTCCCTCATATTCTTTCTCCCCATCTTTCATCTCTCTCCCCCGCTCTCTCCATCCTTGTTTCTCTCACTATATTTCTCTTTCTCACCTTATATCTCCTCACTCTCCCTTAATCTTTATTTTTCTCTCTCCCTCTCTTACACATCTATATCACATACTCTTTCTTAACCTCTCTCTTACACTCTCTTTCTCCCTCTCTTTATCACCCAATCTCTTGCTCTCTCCCATCTCTCTCTCTCTCTCTCTCTCTCTCTCTCTCTCTCTTTATATATATATATATATATATATATATATATATATATATATATATATATATCCATAGTCCTCACCCCTCCCTCTCCCTTTATATCATTAAAAATACCTCTCCCCTCTCTCTTACTCACTTTTCCTCTTCCTCTCCCCACTTTCTTTCCCTCTTTCCCTAATTCTCACTTATCTATCCAACTCACTCCTTTATTTAATTACCTCTTTCGCTCTCTCATACTCTCTCTCTCTTCCCCCCACCAATCCCTCGCTCATACTTTATCTCATCTCTCTCTATTTCTCTCATCCTCTTAATTTCTCTCTGTATCCCCCTCATAATCTTTCTCCCCATCTTCGATCTCTCTCTCTTGCTCTCTCCATCACTGATTCTGTCACTATACTGCTCTTTCTAACCTTAATTCTCCTCACTCTCTATTTTTATCTCTCCCTCTCTGATACATCTATATCACACACTCTCTCTTAACCTCTCTCTCCTACTCTCTTTTTCCCTCTCTCAATCACCAAATCTCTTTCTATCCCATCTCCCTCCCTCTCTCTCTATCTCTATCTCCCTAGTTCTCATCCCTCCCTCAGCAGAGTGCGAGAGGGGTAATCTCCATCCCAGTGAGTAACAACTGAGGTAACGAGGGGGACACACTCGCTACATATAACAGAACTATATCAAAGAGAAATAATCATAAAGAACTACAATGGTATACCCATATCAGCTGGTGGGACCCTGTAGGAGGAGGGAGCAACATTAACACATCCAAAAGACCACTCTGCAGCCAAGAGTCAGGTCACATTGGGAAAGCATGTCACTATAAGGCAATGGAGGTGATTTTCTGCTAGAAAATCAGAGCTTACTAAGGGGGTGATGCTAACATCAGGGACTTGATGTACTACATCATGATCAAGAAAAATAAAGTAGAGCAGCGAGGGGATACACTCGCCACTAAGGATGATAACATCAAACAGGATTAATAATCATAAAAAGCTCACAGTAGTAGCACCCGTACAAGTAGGTGGGACCCTGTGGGAGGTGACAACAATACCAACATATCCGTAAAACTACTATAGTAGTTAAGAGTAGAGTACGAATGAGAGAGTGGGTCTGTAAAGGAAGGAAAGAGCTGATCTCTTGCTAGGAGGTCAGCGCTCTCAAGGTAGTGATGCTAACACTTGAGACAAGGTGTACTACAACACCACTGGAAGAATAATTCAAGGCAGCGAGGTGACACACTCGCCACTGAGGGTAATGACCTATGAATAAGATCAATAAGTATCAATCATCACAGTGGTAACACCCACCCTGACTAGTGGGACCCTGTGAGAGGTGGGAGCAACACTACTATATCCGTGGAACTACTCTGGTAGCCGAGAGCAGGGTAGGGATGAAGAAGTAGATTGCTAAAGGAAACTAGAGAGCTGATCTTCTAGCTAGAGGATCAAAGCTCTCAGATGTGTGATGTTGACACCTAGAATAAGGTGTGTCACATCACTAACAAAGATTATTATGATTGTAAAGGATCACAATAACACGAGTTTAGGTTTATCCTTGAAGTGATCAATAGATGCTTCGAAGGAGAGGAAAAAAAAAAGCTTGGGAAATTTGAGCCCTTAAAGAGTATTGCCGGGTTCCACCTGTGACAAGGGCAACCGATTTTGCTCTACTAAGAGTTTCCCTCTTTTAGTTTATTAATGCACATTTTTTATTTTGCATATTTTTTATTTATTCAGAATCATAGATTAAGTATATCCCGTACTGTCGAAGGGTAACCCCCGGTAGAGGGAACGTTTACGATATCCGTGAGTCACCCCTAGTATGAGATATCCTCTAATGATTAGAACACAAAGAAAGGGAGGTAGGATTGGCTTTGATAACCTAGGCCACATTCATCACATGAATAAGACTGGGGGCACAAGCATAACAAAATTAATGTAGGAATGAAGTTCAAATTAGGATTGTGGATCAACATTATTTTTCCTGCCAAATATAGCTTGGTATGAACTCAACGTCACATCGCCTAAGAGATCTAAGTCAATGGCTTTGATATTCCAGGCCACACTCAAGCAGATGAATGAAACTGAGGAAATAGAGAGGGGGGACTCCCAAATAACCAGAACTTAAAAGAGAAAAGTGTTATAAATGCATGACTCATATCAGTCCTTTAAAATGGGATATAATCAGATGTTGGGGTCAAAATATTTTTGTGTATGAATTTTTAAAAGAATATGGCAAGCATTTAAACAAACTCAATAGTGGGAACACTAAGAGATGTTAAGCACTCACCAATTAATTTGAGAGAAGTCTGATTCACATATTTCTTAAAGAGTGAAGATTTCTTTAGAGAGTAAAAGAATTATTTTTAGAAATGAAAAATTAACCTCTTAGTCATCCTGAACCTTAAAATAGGTTCGAAAGTTTAGTAGTATAGGTTGACTCCATCTAAACCCAAAAAGGTTAGGGATTTAAATTTTGCTAACCCAGCTTAAGCTCCCTACAAGCTAAACTGGGCTCTCTCCCTTATATATTTCGAATGAAAATCTAATTCAAAAGGGTTTAAATTAGAGAAAGAAATTGAATCTTCTCAATCTTCTTGTATGGAAATATTTTTATATCTAATAGAATATCATTGCATGATGATTAATCCAAAATCATGATTTTCAAACTCAAGTATCACAAATATCAATGGATATGGATTTTTTAATATTTAAAGATTTACAAGAAAGGGAGGCCATTTAATTATTCATTTTGGGCTCATTTTGTGCCCCTTAACTTGGTTTGGCGCACTATGCATCTTTTAATTTTTTGATGCACTTTGTGCATCTTTGACTTTGTGGCGCACTTTGCGCATCTTTTCACATTTGATACACTTTGTATACCTTTGATTTTTGGCGCACTGCGCATCTTTTCATTGTTTGATACACTTTGTGTATCTTTCATTCTTGTAATTGGCTTCCTTTCTAAATCCCTAAAAGAAAACTTTCTCAATTGTAAAATCATCTTCCAAACATAAGAGAAGAAAACTCACTCTCTTATGCAAGGAAGAAAAATCCACAAAGCAAACCCAATCCTATGATAGGAATGAACAACTTGATTAGGAAAATTATGAGGTAGATTCATTAGCATGCAAAAGATTCCTATGAGATAGAAAATTACAAAATGACAGGGAAAATGTTCATCTCTAAATCTAATTTCAATTTGATATAGATTTTAGTTCAAAACATGAAATCATCCCAAGCAAGGGATGAGAGGGAAAGCACACGCTCTTTTATGAATCATCATAATTTTTTTCTCTTTAAGCATTTAGAGGAGTCAACCACCAATTACTTCAGTTTTTAAAGAAGACACGGGTGAATTTTTTATTAGGAAAAATAAATCACATACTCTCTAAGAAAAGTTTGCTCAAAAGCCTATCTTATATTTTAAAATCTTAGACTTTTCTCAGATTAATTTTTCTTTTAAAAATTTTGCACACGTTGAATTTAAAGACCCCATCGTTGAAGATAGAACTTGAATCTTTATCTGAGCTGATATGGGTCAAGATCTGGCCTAGAAGAGTTCAGACAAGGGAGATGATAGTGATCAAAGTTTAAGCTAAAGCATGAATCATATCATCTCACATCACCACCCCTAAGGATAGCCTCATACTCTTCGTAACAAACATCTATGGTAGAGGACAAATCATCATGGCCACACAGACTGCCGAAAAGTGAAGAAGCCCCTCCAAAGGGGGTACATATACAGAGAAATATTTACAGGCGGTAGGGAGAACCCCCCTTTCTGAAGAGCAAAACTCAGGCATAGTACTTTTTCAAGTACTGCCCGTTGATGAGAGGCATAGGGTGAACACCATTGGCATCAATGAGTAGGTAAGCACCACCTTCATAGACTTGCTCTACAGCGAAGGGGCCTTCCTAAAAAGGCTCGAACTTACCACTTCGGCGACGGCGTAAAACGATAGGCCTACGCAAAATAAGGACCAACTCACCAACCTAAAAAGCTCGGGGTCAGACAAGGTGATCATATGATCGAGCCATATGGGCCTGGTATAGTTTGAGGCTCTGATAAGCTTGCAAGCGAAGCTCTTCTAAACAATCAAGCTCTTCCATCCGTAGTCGGGCGTTATCTTCATGGGAAAGATTGTGGCTGACTGCCACACGTAATGAGGGGAGTTCGACCTCAAGTGGGATGACGGCCTTAACCCCGAAGGCCAAAGCATATGGGGTAGATTGAGTAGGAGTACGGTATGTAGTCCTATAAGCCCATAGTGCCTCGGGAAGTCTATCTTGCCACTCTCGCTTGTGTGCAACTAAGATTTTTCTTATTAATTGCACAAGAGTTTTGTTGAATGCCTCTGCCAAGCCATTGGCCTTGGGATAGTAAATTGAAGAGTATTGCCAATTAATGTTATGGCGGCGGGCAAACCTAACAATCTTGGTGCTTCTGAACGACAGGTCGTTATCTGAAATGATACGGCGCAGGACACCAAAGTGATAGATAATATGATCATGAAAAAAATGCATCACATCTTCTGATTTGACTTTTTTGAGTGGCACAGCTTCTGCCCATTTAGAGAAGTAATCAGTGGTAGCTGAAATGAACCTATGACCCTTAGAGGAAGGAGGGTCGATAGGACCCACTTCATTCGTGTCCTAGCCCTCAAATGGCTAAAATGATATAGTAGGGTGCAGCAGATTAGGGGGTTGGTGAATCACCGTGCCATGAATTTGGCACTAGTGGCACTTTCTAGCATGCCTCATGCAATCACAGATCATAGTCAGTCAATAGTAACCAAGGCGTTTAATTCTGCCTTTCATTTTTGGTCCGGAATGATGAGCACCACAAAGACCTTCATGTTTCTCACCCATGACCTTGCAAGCCTCCTTGTTGTTGAGGCAACACAACCACATTTGGTCAAAAGAGCGTCGATACAAGGTGTCGTTCACATAAGTGAATGATAGAGCTCTTTTTCTGATCTGAGCAGTGAGGGATCTATCATCTGGAAGCCTGCCATGCTTCAAATATTTTATAAAGGGTACTCTCCAATCTGACTTTTCCTCAACTGAGAACACTATGAGGGTCTGATCGGGAGAAGACAAGTCTGCAGGGCACAAGGCTTGACGGCACTAGACAACGATAGATAATGGGTTACAAGTTGGGTCAGCCAGTTCCTTTGCTAACTTAGCTAATGCATCTACCTTGCCATTTACATATCTAGGAATTTTAACTAAATTCACTTCAGGAATCAAGCACAAGAGCTCCATTGCTTTGTTATGATAGAGCAAGAGCTCGGGCTTAAGTGCTTTATAGACTCCCGCTACTTGATTTATAATCAGTTGTGAGTCTCCAAAGATTTTCACTCGCATGACATTCATCTGAATGGCCAACTCTAATCCTAAAATTAGAGCTTTATACTCAGCTTCATTATTAGTATGAGGTTCTGAAAGACTGTAAGAATATCTCAGAGTGTGACCTTCAGGGGATACAAAAATGAGGTCCAGACCTACCCTAACTATAGGAGTTTCATTCGGGCTTAAGGCCTTAATGGATGATGCACCATAAAAGTAGAACTCCTAAGTAGGGGATTCCTGTTCATCCACGCTCATGATTAGCTCGTCAGGTAGCTCATCATTGAGTGGCGAGTCTGTAGGGATCGGGTGAGCAGCAAGAAAATCAGCTAGAGCCTATCCTTTGACGGCCCGCAGAGGGACAAAAGTGATGTCAAACTGTAGTAGGATCATAGACCACCGTGCCAAATGACCTGAGAAGGTTGGATAGGTCATCAGATATTACAAGGGGTTGACTTGAGAGATCAGGTTGACTTTATGTGAAAGCATATAATGCTAAAGTTTCTATACCGCGAAGATCAAAGCTAAACATTACTTTTCCATCGCTTGGTACTTCAGCTCCACGGATATCAACCGCCTGCTGAGGTAGTACAAGGAATTCTCCTTGCCTTCCTTATTCTCTTGAGCCAACAGTGCACCCAAAGACTCATCCAGGGCTGTAGTGTAGAGAATTAACGGCCTCTCTGGGATGGGTGCAGCTAAAATAGGGGGGTTCATCAGGTAGCGCTTTATACTCTCAAAGGCCTCCTGACAACGCTCATCCCAGTGAAAGCGGGCATCCTTCTTTGCTAGGGCAGTAAAGGGCTGACACCTACCAGAAAAATTGGAGATAAATCTCCACAGGAAGGCTAGCTTTCCTTGAAAAGACCTTAGCTGGGTAAGGCTTTTAGGAGGTTTTAAGTCTACTATGGCTTTGATCATGGAATGGTCAATCTCAATGCCACGGTAGCGAACTATAAACCCTAAGAACTTTCCTGCACTGACTCGAAATACGCATTTTAGAGGATTCATTTTTAAAATCATACTTGTATAGGCATTCAAAAATGATTCATACATCTCGAAGGTGATCTCCACAGACCTTGCTTTTGACTACCAGATCATCCACATAGTATTTAACTTGCTTATATATCATCTCGTCAAAGATAACAGTCATAGCACGTTGATAGGTGGCCCTGGCATTCTTGAGACCTAAGGGCATCACCTTGTAGCAAAATACACCTATAGGTGTGCGAAATGCAGTGAACCTCTCCTCCTCGGGGTCCATCTTTATCTGGTTATAACCATATGAACCATCCATGAAGGAGAAAATGCTATGGGACAATGCTATATCCACCATAAGCTCGGGGATAGGAAGAGGAAAATCATCCTTAGGACATGCCTTGTTTAAATCACAGAAATCGATACAGACACGAATCTGTCCACTTTTCTTCTGGACTGGAATAATGGTGGTAAGCCAAGTAGGGTACTTCTTTTCACGAATGAAACCGACCATTATAAGCTTCTTAGTTTCAGCAATCACCTGTTATTCTATCTCCAACCTCATCCTACGAGGTGCTTGCTTAACAGAGACTGCATCAAGCTTAATGGCTAGTTTGTGGACTGCTACATCCGGGTTCAGACTAGGAATCTCGATGTAGTTTCAGGAAAAGCAGTCTTTGAATTCTGAGAGTAGCTTGATGTATCATTGAGTCTCTGAGTCAGATAACAGGACACTATAAAAAATAGGTCTAGGATCTGACTCAGTGCCTAAGTTTACCTCACACAGTTCATCCATAGCGGAAGTGATGCCATCTTCAAACTCTCGAGGAGCATCAAGTACCCTGTCCTTATCATTATCTGGGTCTTCTTTATCGGCAAGAGAAACAACCGGATATGAGTGGAAGACAGCTCGAATGTTAGCATGGCTAGGTGAGCTTTGCTTAACATAACCTAAACCTTGCTTGGTTTGAGGCATATCGGTTCGCCAAACATGAGCCTGTTGTAGAGCTTGTTCGTCTGACCAAGTCAAGATAACTGCACCCCGCTCTACACAGTATTCCACAAAAGGGGAAAAATAATGAGGGAAAGTTGTGACCTTGTTATCCATAGCGATCTCCGTAGAACCTTGACTCTCAGGACCCAGTGGGGCACCTATACTATGGGATAACGAGGCACACTCACTTCCTCACAGTGGCACAAATATTTCATATAATGGAGGCGGAGGGCGACCCCTAACCTGTAGTGCACCACCATCACTAGTGGAGGGGGTGACCAAATACTTCTAGTGAGACTTTTCAACTCTTATTCCACGTATCTGGCAGGAAAGGGGCTGTTCACTAGTAGTCTGACATCGGGGGTCTACTTCCTCATCTGAGCCACTGTCAATAACTAAACCACCTTCGGGTATCAAGTACATACGAAAGGTAGGTAGTGATCCATAATCAGTGAAATCCGAGGCTGGCGAGGGAACTGGGTGATAAGGAACAACAATCATCTCATCGTCAGAGGAGTCAGACTCGACAGTCAAAGGAGAAGCGTAAAGATATGAGGGAGGAGGGATCTGAGTGTCATAGTTTCATGGAGAGCGAGTTGACCCTCTACCTCGCTCTCCTCTACCTCTACTAGGGGGAACATCGTGCCCAACTGTAAACTGGAAAGGAGATCTAACAGGATCTGTAGTGAAAGTATCTGCCTCAATACTAACATGTGATGGACCTCGTGCAGGTAACTTTATAGGACCTTGTACAGTACTGGCAGGTATCACTGGTGACTGGGAAGGAGGAGGTTTACTCTTTTTACGAGGTATGTAATGCTCAGCATCATCGTAAATAGAGACCTTGTGCACGGAAAAGGGTTGGGTATCCCCAGGAATGGAATACTCGACTTCATTCCTCATATACTTCATACATTGGTGCAGGGTAGAGGGAACCATTCCATACTCATAGAGCCAAGGCCTTCCTAAGAGAGCTTTGTACGAAGTATCTGTCTCGATCACATGAAACTTTGCCTTAGTAAGGAAATTTCCAAACTTCAGAGGTAGGGTGAAATGTTGTGATTTGGGTGAATCGGTTTGTTCATGTGAATTCTAATCCAAGTTTATATTTTTGATGATTACAAAAGCTTATTGTTTGTCTAATTCATCTTCTAACATATATTTGAGTTTTTGTTGTGTGTACTAAAGTATTTTTTAGGAAATTCATACTCCAGATTGTTGAAGACTTCAAGTTCACTTGTTTACTGTAAATGAAGTCTGTAAAATTTTCTTTTTCTTAAGTCTGAGAGAGTGTGATTGTAAGTTAGATAACTGAGCACACACACATAATAGGGGAGTAAAAATTTAAAATTTTAAACTGATCGTACTGTACGATTTCATATCGTACGGGACGATATGTATAATATATTCTCCAGATAGAACCCATATGGCAAGAAAATTTTTTTAAGGCATGTTTGTATAGTACGAATACTATTCGTACATGAGTTTTTACTATACGAACTGCTCAAAATTGGGTTCGTCCAAGGGTTCGTACGGGACAAACTGATCGTACGAAGAGCTATGTTTGATTCATCCAAGGGTTCGTATGGGACGAATTATTCGTACGAAGCTCACTGACTTGATCATCCAAGGGTTCGTATGGGATAAACGGTTTGTACGAAGCTCACTGACTTGATCGTCCAAGGGTTCATACGGGATGAATGGTTCGTACGAAGCTCACTGACTTGATCATCCAAGGGTTCGTCCATGATGAAACATTCGTACGAAGCGCTCTGACTTGATCGTCCAAGCGTTCATGCGGGACGAAATGTTCGTACGAAAGGCTCTAACTTATTTGTCTTATATATCGTACGGCATGAATCGTTCGATGTTTTGAACTATTCATACAGTATGATCATTGATCATAGGGGACGATCGACACGGATTAAACTTGAAAATTCAATTTTTTGACAGTTTTTCTTATCCCAAGTATATAAATGACTTAAAACTGACTGAAGGAAATATCCTTCTATGAAAATTCTTTTGGGAAGTGACAGGAGAGTGATTGGGAGAGTGTTTGGGAGTGAGTATTGAGAGATCTATCAAGAGAGAATTGTGAGGGAATTCACAAGGTTATCCAATTGAGAGGATTTCTTTTTCTTGTTCTTCAAGCATCTTCCTAGTTCCTTGGAGACTTTTGCAAGAGCATTGTTCGAGAGGATTCCAGTTCTCTGCCGCACTTGGAGAGTGAAAAGGACGATGGTTCTCTGCCACACTTGGAGAGTGAAAAGGATGACAGTTCTCTACCATACTTGGAGAGTGAAAAGGATGACGATTCTCTACCGCACTTGGAGAGTAAAAAGGACGACGGTTCTCTACCGCACCGGGTTGGTGAATGAGAGTTTATAAAGGCTTCTCCGCCTTGCTGTGGGGGAAAAAGAAGAGTCACTTGAGTTTAGTGCAATACCTAGAGAAGGAGTCTCTAGGGAGTGGATGTAGGTCGTGTTTGACCGAACCACTATAAATTCTGGTATTTTCTGTTCACTGTTTATTTTCTGCATTTTTATTTTTTCGCAGTTTAGTTTCTTTGTGGTTGAATTTCTGTGTTAAATGAAAGAGCAAAAAATTATGTGTGTTCATACTGTACGAAGTTATATCGTATTGTACGATTAGCTTTAAAATTTTCTAAAATATCAAGAGTAATTTTTAAAAGGACCAATTCACCCCCCCTCTTAGTTAGCCTAGGGACGTGAGCAATAGGTCTAATAACCTATTCTCACTTTCATGATAGACCCTAAGGCACGCTGTCCTTGGTTATTGAAGCCTTTCAACATAATCTTATTAGAAATTAACTTCAAATGACAAAGGGAGAGGCCCTTTAAAGTTTTATAGCTCAGGATGTTAACTGAAGATCCTTGGCGATGAGGACCCTGTTCAACTCATAACCATTAACTTCAGCGATGACATACAAGGGGTGATTATGATCAGAGGTATCCAAGAGGAGATTGTAATCTGAAAAGGTAATACATGGCATCTCTCTCAAATAATACGCATCTCCGACAGATTCGGAAGCAAAGAAGGCTTGATAGGACTCTAGTTTGAGTAGTGCTTTTACCAGGGTCTCTCTCAAGTCAGGAGACATCATCAAAGTGTCATAGACACTGAGAAGGGTAGGAATTTTCCTTAGATGGGCCAACACATTATGATCAACCTCCAGCTGAGGGCCTTTTCCTTTCTCCTTAGACTGCTCTTGGGAGGAAGGGATAGGATTGTCCTACTGGGTAACAATATTCTTATCCTTTTCTTTTATATTCTTAGCCATTCTAGGTGGAAGAACCTTCCCTGAACGTAAGTTAACTTACTGTATTGAGTCATATTCAATAGGAGATTCACTTGGTTCAGCGGTGATGGCTTGTGCTGGCTCCAAGGAAAGTGACTGGAGTGGGTTCTCAGATTCATCTTCTGAATCCATGTAACAACCACCCTCCGGAATCATAAAGACCGATTCTTCATCACACTCAGACTTCTCATCGCATAAAGAATTATCACAATAGATATGTAAAACATTAAAAGAGCGAGTGCTAGAAGAAGTAGAAGCAGGAACAAAACACCAAAAGTAGCCAGAATCACCTTCTTCTATTATTTCATCATCAGTCGAAGAAAGAATAAAATCCTTCAGCGTAATTGCTGGAAGGTGTCCCATCTTCCCCTCGGAGATTACAACAATCTTTTACTTTTCATACATTTTCTTATTACATAAAGCAGGAAAAGAAATGTGCTCAGTAGGCACTACAATAGAAATAGAAGAAGAAAAAGGTGCTGGCGAAAAAACTGGGGTGGCAACTGTAGACTTGGCCTAGGTAGGCCTCCTCTCAATTGCCTCTGAACTCTGAACTCTGAACTGTCTATCTGATCATATGCTTCCTCTTTCGAGAGAGCACTAGCTGCCACTCTCCCTCAAAATATCTAGGTGATCTGCTACTACTGCTCTGGTTGTCATTGCAACTGCTGGAGCCCGAGATCATTTGAATTGTCTGAGATGTCTTGTCCCTAGGCTGAACCAAGTCACTATCCTGCAGGCGGATCTGTCCACTAGCCATGAGCTTCTCAACTCTATCCTTGAACACATAGCAATCTTCTATAATATGCTTGATATGTCTATAAAATGGGCAATAGAGTGGGTGGTCTGTCTGTCCCTCCTCCTCCACTCTACTGTTGTTCGGGAATGTTAAGATGTTCTCAATCTGACTATGACTGGTTTGAAGTCAATCAGGTCATTAGAGGTGTAAGCCAACCAACTCACAGTCCTCGAGTCGACACCTTGAACCAAAATGCCCGAATTATTCAACATGTTCTTAGGACTTTCATCATTTCTAAAGCCGGAGATAGAGTAAACATGACCCCTCTTCTCTCTTATGTCACTTACCTGATTATGTCTGGTCAACCTATCGATGAAGCCCAATTGATTTTGGATTACATTTTCTACCTTACTAATTTTGGCCATCCCAGTGTGAAGAGGAAGAAGAATATTGCTCTTGGTCATATAATTTGTTATATCCTTGAAAAGAAGTACAACATAATCCATCCTGACGGACCTTCTAAACTCCCACTCTATTTCACTGATGCCTCTTTCGAGCACTTTTTGGGAGAGATGAAAATGTAATCAGTTCTGATGATGAACATGCACCTGCTCCTGCACCTGCACCTGGACCCAGCCAAGACTTCTACCAGGATATGGTCCAATGATTTGATAGACTTGATCAAAGATTTGATCATATGGAGGTGCACCTGAAGCAGCACGATGATCAGTACAAAGAAGATAGGGGTGGATAAGGGACCAATTTGAGTCAGTGAATACGAATATTACAATGCTTAATAGTTACTTTGCTCTATTCGGTGCTCCACCACCTCCTCCAGATCAGGGTCCCTCAGATTACTGGCAGGATTTGTGTTGGCTTGGCTTGGCTATGGATATGATTATTTTTATTGTTCTTCTTAGTAGTTGGCTTGTTTGTTGATTGTGCTTTGATTTATAGTTGATTGTGCTTGTGGTTGTTTGTTTTTTCTTTGATTATTGTATGGGGAGTAGCAAGTTAAATCTTATGTGATTGTGGTTATAATGTTAAAGCTTGTTATGATTAGTTGTTTAAATTGATATCATGGAATGAAAAAGTTCAGTGTTTATGTGCATATTATTCTGTGATAATGAGTATGACTGGAATTTACTAATTGTAAAACACTCAATTATAGTTGATTGAATTTCTAAAATATTAATTGAATTTATATTACAATAGAAAAATCTATGCATAACTTTAAATTCTCAAAATATTTAGATTTCATTATGATTTGGTGTAGATTAGAAGATCTTACATTATCTTATTTTAGACATGTATTACTTAGCCAAAATTATTGTATATTTGATGTCTTAATATTACTCTCATATTCTATATCAAAGTGTTGATTATTGTAATTGTGACTCAGAGATAGTGTTGTTGGAAAGAATCCTATTAAATGAAAACAAACCAAGCAAAGCTTGAAAAGATGCACAAAATGTGCCCTACTTGAAAAGATGCGCAATGTCACCAAATCTAAAAAAAGGCATAAAGTGTGCCATACAATAAAAGATGCGCAATGTCGCCAAATCTAGAAAGAGGCACAAAATTAGCCCATACTTTGAAAAGATGCGCAATGTCGCCAATTGTTCTTTCCTTTAGCATTTTCTCCAAATTCACTAATCAATGATTGTCACTTTTGACTTAGAAATTTGGTAATTTTATTTCATCTTTTGTGCAAAAGTTATGGCTACTAATCTGTCTAATACATTACTATTTTAGATCAACTTTTCTTCTCCTCATTATAATATGCAATCTAGATCTTTTTGAGTCTTTACTTTTTGCATTTGATTTGAATATTGTAGTTAACCTTCATTTAACATTATTCAACTTCTCAACTAATTTGAGTGTCCCTTTTTGTTATTGTCAAAAGGGGGAGAGTTTTATTGTTTGACTTTGTTTGATTGACTTTGTTTGACTTGTTGCATTTAATTTAATTTTATTTTTAGTTGCTTGTGTATGTATTTGTGTTGCATGTGCTTGTGTGTAGTGCTTGTGTTGCATGTCTTATTTTTTTTTCTTACCCTTCCCTTCACTTATTCAGTATGTTAGATCATCTAATCTCATTTTATCCCTTGTTTAGGATAGGTCATTTCTTTAGGGGGAGCTTAGGCTTTAGGGGGAGCGTAGGAGATCATTTACTTAGGGGGAGTGTACATTTAGTGAAAGTTTAGGAGACATGTGAATTAAATGGTTAAATCAAACAAATAAATATTTTGCCATCCTCAAAAAGGGGGAGATTGTTATGATTTGTATAAATCCGTTTGTTTAAGAAAATTCTGATACAAATTGTTTTTGATGATTACAAAAGCTTATTATTTATTTTATTCTTCTCCTAACATATATTAGAGTTGCTTTTATGTGCACTAACATATTTTTCTGGATATTCACACTTCAAATTGTTGAAGACTTCAAAGTCATTTATTAATGTTTACTGAAAGTGAAGTCTGTATTTCTTACTTTTCTTGAGTCTGAGAAAGTGTGATTGTAAGTTGGATAACTGTGCACACACACACAATGGGGGAGTAAAAACTTAAATTTTAAAACTGATCATACAGTACAATATTGTATCGTACGGGACGATCTGTATTACATGTCCTTCACAACAAACCTATCTGGCTTTAAAATTTTTCTAAGTTCAATTCGTACTGTACGAAACATGGTTCGTATAGAAAGTTTTGTGGTATAAATGGCTCTATTTTTTGGTTCGTATTAGTTCATATGGGATGAATCATTTATTTTTCGAACTATTCATACAGTACAAAATATGGTTCGTACAGAAGGTTTTGTGATACGAACGGCTCTATTTTTTATTCGTACTGGTTCGTACGGGACGAATCGTTTATTTTTTGAACTATTCGTACAGTATGAAATATGGTTAGTAAAGAAAGTTTTATGGTACGAATGGCTCTGTTTTTGGTTCGTACGGGACGAATCGTTCATTTTTTGAACTATTCGTATAGTATGAAATATGGTTCGTACAAAAGGTTTTGTGGTACGAATGGCTCTGTTTTTGGTTCGTATTGGTTCGTACGAGACGAATCGTTCATTTTTTGAACTATTCGTACAGTATGAAATATAATTCATATAAAAGATTTTGTGGTACAAACGGCTCTATTTTAGGTTTATATGCGATCGTACAAGATGAATCGTTCAATGAGTTGAACTATTCGTACAGTACGAAGATCAATCGTACGGGACGATCGGGACTCGTGAAACTTGAAAAATTCAGTTTTTGGACGAATTTTTCTTGTCCTTAGTATTTAAGGACCTTTAAAATGACTTGTAGGAAGATGCTTCTACGAATTTCTTCTTTAGAGTGGAAAGGAGAGTGAAAAGGGAGAGTGTTTGAGAGTGAGGTGTGTGAGATTCTTGGAGTGAAAATTGTGAGGGGATTCACAAGGTTATCCAATAGTGAGGATTTCATTATTTGTACTTCAAGTCACTTCCCTATCTCCTTGAAGACTCTTGAGAGAAGATCTTTGAAGAAGGTCCGGTTCTCTACCGTCACGAGGAGGGTGAAAAAGGATGTTTGGTTCTTTGCCATCACCAGGAGGATGAAAAAGGATGATCGATTCTCTGCTGTCACTTAGAGAGTGAAAAAGGACATCGGTTCTCTGCCGCACCGAGTTTGTGGAAGAGAGTTTATAAAGGCTTCTCCGCCTTGTTGTGGGGGAAAAAGGAGAGTCACTTGAGTTTAGTGTAATACCTAGAGAAGGAGTCTCTAGGGAGTGGATGTAGGTCGTGTTTGACCGAACCACTATAAATTCTTGTGTATTCTATTCTTATTTTTTATTTTTCCACATTATTACTTTTTTGCATCTTACTTTTCTGTGGTTGAATTTTTGAGATTGAAGAAAGCATTTTAAATCACTCTATTCATACTATATGAAGGTAGATCGTATTGTACGATTTGCATTAGTTTTTAAAATAAAAATTTTCCAAAATTCTAAGAGAAATTTTTAAAAGGACTAATTCACCCCCCTCTTGGTTAGCCTAGGGACGTAAGCAATAGGTTTAATAACCTATTCAAACTTTCAGGCCCTGGGTCAACCTGGTTGACCAGGTCAACTCAGGTTGACCAATTTAAACCCTTAAGCCTATTTACACCCACTCAAGCCTCAGATCAATTTCAAACTTATTCAAACTCCCCTGATCACTTGTCTTAGTGATTTAGACTTGATTGAACCTTGACTTAGTCAATAGTTGACCCAGTCAATTAAGATCCAAGTTTGACCCAATTTGACCCATTTGGGTCAAATCAAGCAATACCTTTAAATTGATATCCTCAAGCTCTCAATATCATTTAAACTATGGCTTAATCATATCTTAACCATAGGCCAATTAAACCTATGTCAAGTTGACTTGGTTAACTTACTAGACTTGGTCAACTTTACTTAAGCCCTCATATTCTCATTCAAATCCTTCTCTTATAACATTACGGCCCTTAAATCATCAATCTAGCACCCAAAGCTCTCTCCAAGGCCACCTCACTAGTCCACATGGCAAGTGGACTAGTCAAATGGTCAAATCAACCTCTTGTGTGGTCAAAGAGGGTCAAAACCCTTCTTAAGCCTAATCCCTTCTATCCCAGTCCTCCCCAGTAGATTAGGGCTACTCTAGAATATTCTTTAGGCTCATTCTAGCCTTTAGATCAAGATCAAGCTGTTTAAATTAATACCATATCCAAGTGGGACCAAATCCCTTTACACATGGGATGTACCCCTTATCCTTTATTCCCCTACTGCTAACAAACTCCAGGACACTTGTCAAGCATCCAAGACCTCAACTAGTAAATCCCAGCCATCCATTTAGCCTGGGGATGATTCAATAGGCTAAAAACTCTCAAGTCAAGGTCATTCTTGGCCTAGCTCTCTCTCTCTAGCTAAGGCCTCTAAAGCTGAGATTTCTTTTCATCTGAGCTCCCAAGGATCTCCTCTACTCTTCACCACTTTAAATCCACCGTCAAAAGCTCACCGACGGTGAGCTTTCTGGTAAGTTAAACCTTATTTCGTCCAAGATCTATACCAGGCAATAGGGAGCATTTTAGACCGTGGTTTCTGAAAAGGAAATAATCGTGGACAATCTACAAGCTCAGAGAGCCCAAGATCATCCAAATCGACCAGTTACATTGGGTAAATTCTCAAACCCTAGTTTAGGGCACATAGACTTAAATAGCTTTCTAAAATGCACGTTTTAAGCTATTAAATTTACTCCACATTAATTCTCTTCATGTATGCTGTCTACATTTAAAATTTCATTGATTGATTTGAAAGAATAAGCTATATTATCATTTCGAGGGTTTAGTCATGGTAGGTATAGACTACACGATTTTCTAGACTATTGATCGAACGATCAACGGCCCAGATTGAGCTGCTCCACATTCTTTCTAAACTGCGCAGTCTGCGTGGTTGAACAGATCTTGATCCGACGAGACCTTGACCGTCAGCGCGTTAGCGGACGATCCGACGGCCAGGGAGATCCGTTGACACGGATAAGTAGAAAATGTGTGAGCCCCACACGCTTTCTCAATCATCGACAATGACTGCGCGGCGGCGCAATCATCCGCAGTTTTGAAGCCACCAATCTTGGCCCGCCACTTGTCCTGCGCCGGCGCGCCACCGCCAAACCTTTTAATTATTTAATGTATTTTGAAAACTAAAAAAAAATTTAAAAAAAGTTATAATTCCAAACTTTTAATATTTTAAATCAAAATTCTTATAATTCTATAAACTTTAATTTAAAATTAAATTCAAGTTAAAATATTTAATGTATTTTGAATAATTTAAAATATTAAATATGAAAGTTTTACTTAATATTTCATTAATATTAATTTAAATAGTTTTTAAAATTCAAATATGATTTTAAATATGAATTTTTAATTAAATCAGTAAAATATATTTTAAAAAAATATTTAAATTTTTTTTTAAATATTTAATTTGAAATGAGATTAATATATATATATATATTTATTTATTTATTTATTAATAAACATTAATTAATAAAATAATGCAATATTTAATTAATATTTATTTGAAAAAAAATTAAAATAATTTTAAATAACATTATAATTTCAGGAGTATTTAATATTTAATTTAGTTTGTTTTTAAAATTATTTTTAAGGTTAATTAATTTCAAATTAGTTTAAAAATTCATTTAATTAACTTAAATTTTAAAAATTCAAAATAAATTCAATTTAATTCATAAAAATACATGTAATACTTTGAAATTTTTAGAAAATTAAGAATTTAATTTAAAATTATTTTTAAAATTAAAAACTTAATTTATTTTAAATAATTTTAATCAGTCAATTATTTAATATTTAAATAATATTTAATTAAGATTATATTAAATATTTTAAAATTAAAATTTATTTTCAAATAATTTTAAAAAAGTCAGAGGATCTCTCAATCCCTTAAAAATTATTTTAATAATATTTTTAAATTAGTTTATTTTAAAATATATAGGTTTATATATATGTGTGTGTATATATATATATATATATATTAAAATCTATTTTAAAACTATATACCTTTAAATCTTTAAATATTGAGAGGTCCTATGGAATTTTAAACATTGATTAAGCATACTTGAATAGCATTAATAGGGAGTGGTGATTATTCAATGAGAAATTACTTAGTTAATTGCTCATTGAATAGTTTTTTAATTAATTAAGTCATTTTAATTTTTTTATGCTTAGGTTGTGCACACACATGCACTTAGTTAAGGCTCTCCTAGACTTAGGAATTGATTGTGTTTGTGCATGTTTATGTTTATGTATGTCCAAGGGTTAGATAAACATTGATTCAAACCCATCAAACATAGTGACATTATTAAGGACAATAATTAAGGACTCATTTAGAGAACTTAAAAAAAAATTTAATAATTAGGATTTACATCCTCTTAACTTAAAACTTAAACCATTCAAACTTAGTGACATGCTCAACTTTAAGAAAAATCTTCACTGATTTTTGAGATCATTAAGCCCCTTAATTAACTTAATCAAGATCAAACCTTAATTAAGCCTTTAAAACCTTCCAAAAAATTTCATAAATCAAATTTAAATTCAAAAATTATAAATAAAACCTCTAGCTGACCAGAATTGAATTCTTAATCAATGAAAAAGAAAATCACCTTGATTGGACATCAAATTTGATCTTAATTTAATTTTAATCAAAATTTATTATTTAATTAATTTAATTAATTAAAATAATTAAAATTTTCAAAAATCTCTCAAACACTTAATAATCTCTCCTTAGATCATTCCTGATCTTTGGAGGTGATTTCAAGAAGTTTGAAGATCATTTGGATTCAAATCATTAAAAGGTCCATAATTAAACTAATTAAATAATTCAAATAATTCACCAAAATTTAAAAATTCATAACTAATTCAAGAAAACTCCAAATCAGTCAAACTCAAAGGCATTCAACTCATGTTAGGGTCTAATATTTATCAAAAATATCAAATTTCTAGAAATCATTCAAATTTGAAAAGGTCAACTTTTGGTCAAACTTAAGTCAAAATCAAGTCAAAACTTCAAACCTTCATAATAAAATATAAAAAAATTCAAATCCAACATACCTATAGTCTAACTGATCGTATTAAGGTATAGTATTTTATAAAAATATTAACTTTCTAGAAATCACTTTCAATTAAAAAGTCAACTTTTGCCCCCTTAATTAAATGATTAAAATAATCCAAAAATTTTCAAAATTTAATAAATCTTCTAAAATTCAAGAAAACATCAACTTAACTTTAAAACCAGAAACCAATCAACTTTAATTAAAAATTAATCAACTTTCAAATATTAATCAAATTAAATCATTTAATTGTACTAGTTACCATTAGGTAATTCAGGTCTACGAGGCTATTAAATTAGCCCCAATGAAGGTGAAATAAAATTCACGGCCTCGGTGAGCAACAAAGGTGGTATCCAATAAATAATTAAAATTAATTTTAAAATTAAATTCAAATCATTAAGATTTGAACTTTAATTAAAATCTCTCTTAAGCCTTTCAACCAACCAGAACATCAAACAACTTCAATCAAGTACCATACTTAGGACATATCAAACCCACACAGCCTACCTCACACACTTCAGATGGTTTGTTAGGACAACCAACTCTAGTCTTAGGCTAGGCTGATGTTTACTTTTTTGCTGTGTGCCGGGTTTTTGAGCTTTTACTGCATGATGTTTACTAGTAGTAGAATTAATTGATTGTTTATTTATTTACTGCACTCTTTATTTTGAATGATTATGCGTTAGATCTATCCCTAAGTTAGGGATAATTTGTACTAATTCAATCTTATGCAGTGGTCATACTCATACAGGGCATTTAAAATTAAAGGGGGTAATTAACAAAGCTTTAAACTAATAATGTTTTATGCAGGCGCTTCAGAATGCTAAGACCCCCTTTAAGTTAAAAAGAGCATGGCGAAGTGTGATTATGATTGAGTATTTTCAAATTATAAATATATAACTGCTTGAGATTAATTATAATTACTTGGGATGTCAAATATAATTATTGATTATTAGGATAACCATGCAGGATCGAGTCTAGGTTTTCATTTTTTATTAACATAATTTAATTTGAAATTTAGTTGTACTATTTAAAGTGATTTGATATGGGATAATAGTGATCCAAACTGGATTCCAAGGAGAAGAGTGACATCCCTTTGGGGAGAGTACCTCTTTACTTGGAAATACAATTTAGGATACTTTCAAGTATCCAAAGAGGAAAGGTAACACATCTCTCGAGGGGAAGTTTCTTTTCATTTGGATATCTGGATCCAATGATCCAAGGAGTTACAAGACGACGAAGAAGTGAAGAACGAGAAGGCCCATTCTCAAAGTCTCTTAAGTCTTAGGAATAGAATCTGGGTTGTAGTCAATGGTACCCGACCACTTTACTTTTCCTGCAGACCCTGAGTTGTATAATTAAGTGGCACTTTCCACATGGACTTTCAGTTTGAACTTTAAATTTAATTGATTTGATTGTTGTGTTGATTGCGATATTAGGATTGCATGCTTTTAGTAATTTTTTTGGTGCTTTTGCATGTCGATCTTTGTTTTAGCCTGGAATCCGATCAGAGGCTCATGAGGACACGATTAAACTTTTTTCTACTTAAATAAAATTAAAATATTTAAGCTCAGATAGAAACTTTAATGCTTTAAGAAGTAAGCCCAAGACCGCCGGTGGTTTTTCATAAGCATACTTGTTATACTTTCTTTTCTTTTGCTAGGCACCTCCCCACCTGTGGGTTCTGGCAGACTACCTGACCTATGAGGGTGCAATTCTATTAAGGGGATCTGTGCAATCTTCTAGGGAAAAATCTATTTTTAAGCCTAATTTTAAAACTTCTTCATTTTGATTTAAGTATTTTAATCGAGTCAACTAGCATGCATTGCATTAGTAACAAACTTAAAAGTATCAAAATCTTTAATTGCATTTTAGTTTAACCATTTCACCCAACATATATCAAGGGGTCAATTTGGAATCTGCTCTAGATGTCGGCCCCAACTCCTTAAACTCAATCTTAAATAACGTCCCTAACCACTCTACATTAAAAACCAGATACATGGTTTTGAAGCGTTTAGGTGGTTTAGCTGGCTCCCCAATCCAGGCCGGGTTAAGTCCAAATTTACATTGCATTAGCTAGGATCTGAATCACTGATTTTCAATACCCATTTTTGATATAGGTTCTGAGGCAGATTTTTAATCTTTTGACCTCAACCTCCAGAAATTGAATTCCTACTTTCTAATAAAATTGATCACTCAAATATAAATCTCTTTCCATCAAATTCAAGCCCAAAACTTAAGCTGAGGTGTTTATGAAGAAATTTAGAATCATAAGACATCTCCTACCCTACTTCCTTTGACTCTAGAAATAAATATTCTACCTTGAACCAATCCCGATTGAAAATTCTAGTCCCTACCTCCTTTGATATCAAACATTGAAATCTTAATAAAATTCATATCGCTATTTCAATCAAGAGTATTCATAAAATTTTTTTTGGTTTCCCTATGATGTAATTAACTACGTGGGCTTGCGCTCGTAGGAGATTTAGAAACTTAGACCAGATTTCAAAGTTAAGATTTCAAAACTTCAATTAACTTTCTTTGGGAAATTCAAAAGTCAACGATTATTATCATCATTTTTAAATGATCGATAATAGATGATATCCTATTTCCTTGGGAAGATATATCGCACTATTATCATAACTTTAATTATGAAATTAATGATCTCTTTATTGGATTATTGTAGTCGAACATTAGATTAAACATCATTTTGATCCTTCAGGATCATATGTTGTTTTTCCTTGAGTTTGACTATGATAATCAGGATAAATCTAAAGATTTATAATCTGAATCTGTTAAGAAATGATATATTCACCTTTTGAGTTGATATATCATTCGTAATAAGCGTTTGATTTTAAAATTAAAATTCTAGAAATTTAAGTTCCCAAAGAAAATTAAATCTTTTTCAAAACCCAAACTATACAATTTTTTAATCAAATAATCATTGACTTCTTTAGAGCCGACTTTCTCTCCTATTATTGATGTGTTGAAGGAAAATGTGGCTTTTGTTGATATTCCAATTTCGGTTATATCCAATGAGGATTTGAAAGCCCATCTGGCTATGTCATCGAATAACTCAAGTTTGCATCAATCTAACTGGCTGAATGATTCACTTACCCCAGATTGTTTGAGGGCGGGGGGAGATGATGATTTTGGTGAGTATGTAAATGAGTCTCATGATATGTATAATTTCATGGTGGGCCACATTATCGATCAAGCATAATCCAGTGGCAGTGGCAAGAGGCGTAGAAGTAAATCTAGGAAGAAATAGTACTTTTAATTGAACCCCTCTCTTTTTATGTTGTGCGCTTCAATTGTGTGGATTTTATTAGTGTTCTAGATAATGATGAGGCATCTCTCTGTTCACCACATATTAAGCCTTGCTTTTTGGAAACCTTGGTGGTCATGCTTTCATGCTCGGCGGTTGACTGTGTAGCTTATGGGATGATGCTTGTAAATAGAGTAGCATATTGTGGTATGTATTGCCTCACCTGGGGAGTGACATAGATGAAGATGATGTCATCCTTGCCAAATCCAATAAGAGCTTCTAATTAATGGTCTAAGGAAAGAAGAAATTAGAACATTCAAATTTCGGCTATGACTATGAGCGTACTTATACGAGCAAGGTGCAGTGTATATTCTCAAGAAGAATAGGTAGCCTGTCGATCTCAGACAACGTATTCGTGGTCACATATCTTCCCCTACAACATTTTAAGGAAATCATCCCCTGAGAGGTTCATAATATTGAGGAGCTCGTAACACTTTTTATGCCTCATCTAAGCAAGGGGACCAAACCAGGTAGTTTATTCTATAAGTTTGGATAACACGAAGAAGAAAATCATGACTGATTTATCAGACTCGTTGATTCTGGGGAGATAATTCCTATGAGAATGCCTAGATATTATCCCAAAAATATCCGAAGAATGTTATGGAGATGAGCTAATATTAGTACCACCAGACAACAAGCTCGTTTCCACCTGAGCATCTGGTACCAAAGAAATTCTCATTCATTATAGAGGAAGGATATTCTTGCAAGAAAGGGTATTGGATTTGTCTTGCAGAAATACCCCTGAAAGGAGATTTACCAAGTTAGCACATGTGGGGAAGTTGAATCTGATGATGGTGGTGATGAGGAAATCTATGAAGTTGATCTTATGATGATCAGCCCGTAGAAACCAAATCTACACCAGAAGAGCTTGAAGATGGTGGACAAGTGGCTACTATAGACGAGCTAAAAGAAGTCAACTTGAGGACTAAAAAGGACCCTCACCCAACCTTCATTAGTTCCCTTCTACCAGAAGAGAAAATGGAAGAAATAAAAGAACTTCTCTTTGAATTCATGGATTTCTTTGTCTAGATATATACTGATATACCCAGCTTAACCCCTGAAGTAGCAGTTCACAGGTTGGCCATTAAATCATATGCAATACTTATTAAATAAGCTCCAAGGAGAATGAGATTAGAAATTGAAGAATAGGTGATTGCAGAAACAAAGATGCTTATATATACGGGCTTCCGCCGAGAAGAAAATATGCTAATTAGATAGCTAATATTATTCCTGTCAAGAAGAAAAAGGTCAGATTCGCATCTACATCGACTTTAGGGACCTCAATAAGGTGTGTCCAAAAGACAATTTCCAGCTCCCAATGTTAAAACTCTTAATGGATAATACGTTTAACTATGACATGTTCTTATTTATAGACGAATCATCATTATACAACCAAATTAAGATGGCACCTGAAGATTAAAAGCACACATCATTTATAATGCCCATTGGCATATTCTGCCTCACGGCATGCCCTTTGGCCTGAAAAATGCTGGTGTTACATATCAGCAGGAGATGACGCACTTTTTTGATGAGCTGATTCATCAAGAGGTCGAGTGCTATGTGGATGACCTCGCCATCAAGAGCATGGACCAGAAAGATCATTTAAGTAATCTAAGGATTGTATTTGAGAGGATCTCAAAGTTTGATCTTAAGATGAACCCTCTTAAATGCACCTTTGGTGTCTTCTCAAGAAAATACATCATTCATCACCGAGGAATCAAGATTGACCCCAATAAAATTAAGGTGATTATGGAGATGCCGCCTCTCGAGAACCTTTATTAACTCTGCTTGTTTCAAGGGCAGTTGGCTTTCATTCGGCGATTCATATCGAATATGTTGGGTAGGTGCCAACCATTCTCCAATCTAATGAAGAAAGATGTAAGCTTCAAGTGGGACACAAAATGCTTGGTGGCCTTTAAAAGTATTAAAAGATACCTATTAAATCCTCCCATTCTCACAGTGCCAATTTTGGGGAAGCCACTTATTCTTTATATGATAGTATTGAAAGAATCCCTTGGAGCATTATTGGCCCAGCACAATGAAGAAGGCAAAGAGAATGTGTTTTACTACATCAGTCGGAGGTTGATTAGAGTAGAAGTACGGTATTCTCCAATTGAGAAGCATTATCTAACGTTGATTTTTATGGTCCAGAAACTCTACCACTACATGCTCTCCCACAAAATCATGTTGATATGGAAGATCGATCCACTAAAGTTCTTGATGATAAGACCAGCACTGAGAGGTCACCTAGCTAGGTGGGCAATGATACTACTGCAGTTTGATATCATGTATATGCCATAAAAGGTAATAAAGGGATAAACCTTGGCATATTTCCTCACCACGAAAGAATCCTTTATCCAATATAAGGTTTGATCTTATCATATTCTTTCCAACCCTTCACTTTCATAAGATAAGCTCTTGAAATCTGATAATGAAGAGAAATCAATGAATGAATTTCATGATTGAAGAGACGAGCATTATGTTACATCCAAATGAAGTATATAGCTAATGATAAAGCAAACCTGTGAGCATTAACCACAACAAGTTTCTAACATAAGCAATCATCAACAATCAAGAGCTTGTATAATGTTAGGATGCAACATAATAGAGGAGAAGGTGGGTAAAAGCCTTTTCAATAAGTTATATGGAACATCACATTAAATAAATATGTGATTAAAGGATTTATCACTAGTATTGCTAAAAACACAAGAGGATTGAGCATTTATACCTCTGCAAAGAAGAACATGAACAATTTTTAAACCCCCAACAAGCGGAAGCCAAGTATTCTCCAAACACCTAAGAGCTAATCTTTTGTGCCAAATTTGCTTATACCAACCGATAGACTCTATATTTTCTAAACAAATATCCCAAAAAATTTTGGACATGGGATTATCACAACCCCTCCAATCAATACATGCACCACCAACTGGTTTTATGGGAATTAAATGCAAAAAGGATTGAAGGTAAGAAGGCAAACTAACAGGGAAAGCCCAATTGCCATTAAAATAATATCTGACAGCTTGATACATCTAAAAGAGTCAGTGACGAGTTGAGAACATCTAAAGATGTTATCCATCATATTCTCATTATACCAAGGAGTACCAAATAATCAAAAATTATTATTCAAAGAAACAGTGAAGGAGATGTATCTAGTTAAATTTCTAGCAAAAGAAGATAGCACTTTCCACCACCTTGATGCATTTTTAGAGCAAAGGGGTCCAAAGGGTGCTATAAGAGTCTTCCCACCAGTCCCCAAGAGGGTATTTTAAAAGTTTAAACCTGCCAAATTAAGGAATAACTAAAAAGCAAAACAGAGATTATTGTAGGAATAAGGTATCCATATTTAAATTGTTTGCAAGAGTTACTCCAAGAAACCAAGTGAAGTTTCTTCTCATTCACATCACCATGAAATAGAACATGAGAACAAACTTTATTTAATTGCTTGATGCAATATTTAGGTATGATAGAATCCCTTATCCAATAAGCAATAGTATTCATAATAGTGTACTTGATAAATTGAATTATGCCATCAAGGAAAAAGATAGGGGAAAATAGGACAGCCTTGCCTAAGACCAAATTTAGAAGAAAAAAAACCTTCTAAACTTCTATTAATACAAAGGGAAAATGAACATTCACGATACAAGAACGAATCCAACTAATGAAAAAAGAAGGGAATCTTTCAAACATATTATGTGCAAAATAAATTCTCTTGAAACAAAATCAAAAGCTTTGCGTAGATTCAATTTTGCACAAAAATGATGATTATTCCTCTTGAAAATTAAAAGAATATCATTATCTAAATTAATGTTATCCGA
Source organism: Dendrobium chrysotoxum (assembly GCA_019925795.1). NCBI lineage: Eukaryota > Viridiplantae > Streptophyta > Magnoliopsida > Asparagales > Orchidaceae > Dendrobium > Dendrobium chrysotoxum. The sequence goes on along the minus strand of CM034309.1, from coordinate 3,270,632 downwards.
AGATATTATACCTTTGATGAAACCAACTTCACTGCTACGGATAATATAAGGCATGATAGGTTGCATCCTAGAAGCCAAAAGTTTTACAATAATTTTATAAAAAGTATCACAAAGGGAAATAAGTCTATATTCAAAAATATTCTCAACATGAGAAGATTTTAGTATCAGAGCAATTCCAGCAGCTTTTATAGACTTAGGAAGATATCCCTTCTTAAAGAAGTGCTTAATTCTATGGTAGACCTAAGGTCCTATAACATCCCAAGTAGAAGCATAGAACCCAAAAGTGAATCCATCCAGCCAAGGGGCATAATCCTTAGGGGCAGAAGAAATCAAATTGAAAATTTCAGCATAAGAAATGGGTATAGTGAGAGCAACAATAAGGTGATTAGGAATTGTGCTGCCACGGGGACTTGGCATTAGAGCATTATGGACAAGAAAGTGAGGATTAAATAGTTTAGAGGTGAATAATTGCATAAAAAGCAACTTCATAAGGAGAGTGAAAGCTCCCATCCTCAGTATTGAGATCTCTGATAAAAATTTGGTTTTCCTGCCTCTAATTTTCCTATACAAAAATTTTAAATCACCTACCTCATTCCTCAACCATTTGGACTTTCCTTTTTGAATGATCCATATGGCCCAAGCCGAAAAGGATATGGGCAGGGAATCTTCAATTTCCTTAGCTTGGGCATTCAACCTGCAATTAAGAGGATAATCATTTAAAAGATTGTGACAAGTATATAATTGAGATTCAATCACCTTAATTCTCTTAATAAGGAAGGCAAAAGAATTCCATACCTTACTTTTATATCAGCCTCCTAAACCTTCTTAAATTTTGATAAAGGGATTAAATAGAATCTTTCAAGGAGTTATTGAAGAAAGCATCATAAAGAATATTCCAAAATAAAGTAAGCTTAGACCAATAATTTTTATATAAGAATTTATGATTAACATTGGTTATCTGTTGAGAATAAATAGTAAGTAGAGAGTGATCAGAGCACCTAGGACTCTCAACATTATAAAAATCCGCAGGAAATATGTTAAGCCATTAATCACTGACTAAAACGTGATCAAGCTTAATGTGGATGGGATTATCTCTTCTATTATTGGGCCATGTATAAAAAAAGACCAGTGGAAGCTAGATATTTTAAAGAAGTGTCATAAATCATACTGTTAAAATCCTAAAGACTAGAATCTAAAGGGATATTACCTCCCTTTTTTTTCTTTTTCATGCGTGTAATAGTTAAAATCACCAAGAATAATCCAGTCAATATTGGATAAATTATGAGAGTTTTGCTACTCCCTAAAGGAGGCCCATAGAGAAGACCTATCATGCCCGCAATTAGAAGCTTAAACTACCGAAAGCAAGAAAGAGATAGAATTATCATATTATACAACTCCATGAATGAGTTGGCTTTCAATTTTGAGAGGGGTGAAATTCATCACAGAAGTAGAGCAATGAAAATAATTGACATTGTCTTCAATAGGAAAAAGATATCTTCTCTTCAAGCACATAGAACAACTGAAGCTTAAGAGACTAAGGGTTCGTTTGGGACGGCTTTCTTACTGCTTCTTATATCTGCTTTCTAGTACGAAAATTTTAATTTTTTTACTAGAAAGTTGCTTTAAAAAGCTGTAAAAAAGCCATCCCAAATGAAGCCTAAATAAGATTTTTCTCCTCACAATTATCGACTAACTATGGAATGAACCTTACTAGCGCAGTAAACTCAGCCTCATACTATATCACAGACCTGCTCCCCCTAAACTAGCCTAAAAAATATCTCATGTATCTATTATATATAGATAGATATAAATCATGACCTAAAAACATAAGTAAACTCCTCCCAACCGATTAAGGAATTTAATCTTTCCTAAAGCTTCTCCTTTTGTTGGCCCAAATGCCAACACCCAACCTCCCCATCTAACAAAAACATAGGTAAGGGTACTTTCCTCTTAAGAGGACATTGCATACCCTCAAAAGTATACTCTAACCTCATGAGCTAGTCCTCTACTGCCATTGGATTAACTGCACCCTCAAAGCTTGAATGCTTTAACTTCAAAAATATCTATAAGCATATGTCCACATCATCAAACTTAATATAAGAGATCATGCTCTAGAACGCACCCATCAACTATGATACCATACTAAAAAATTAAGGAATTAAATCAAAACTAATAGTAGGTGTAGTACTTATGCTGGAACTCCACTCAACAATCATATCGAGGTCTTACTTATCTATCAGGCAATCACACATGTTGCACATAATTAAACAAAACATGAACATGAAAATAAATGGGAAGAATACCCAACACTACCCAAAACTACCTCACTCGACTATAGATCAATTTTTATAACTTTGTTCATGATTAGTTCTCCAAATTGTTGCTTTGATACAAAAAAGGGACTATTATAACCTAACCCAATATAACACATAGATAGATTAAATCATATATTATTAGATAATAATAGACTAAGCCCAAGATCTAATTTGGAGAACTTTTTAGACTTTTTTAATTATTAAGAAATAGTAGAGCTCCTAATAAACTTCTAATAAAAAAATAATATACTCATCCACAAATTTGCCTTTTCATTCATCTTCAAAATATTTATATAAAAAAAAATCTCTATAACATAATGCATGGCCACAGACAAGAACAAAATCGAGCAAAAAATAGTCATGAGTGCACAAAATTAGGAAGCTAAAAAAATATACTTATACAACTCAAAAATTAGATCTTGGGGCCCCAGCTACTCAATTGGCAACTTAATACAAAAGTTTAGAGTTTACTAATGCATATTTTAGAACATTTCATAAATTTAACTTATTAAAACATTAACATATGAAATGCAATGATTATAATATACACGTCTCGATGCCTGCTTATAAATTGGACATGTTCTTTTAAATTTAAGGGGGCTTAATAATTTTTAGCACCTGCAAAAAAATTTATTAATTAAAATTAATTTTTTTCCCTTATTTTATAGCTCTACATGAGCATAGCCACCTACAAAAAATCCTGTGAGAATAGAGATCACTACTAATCTAGGAGTAATCTAACACCCATCACATCAATTTAAAGATAACATGATAAAATTAACACATCACAAAACATCACATCAATTAATTTATTATAACCGGCATGCACTGAAATCCAGATAAAACCTCAGCACACAAACAACAGGGAAAGAAAGAACACTGACCTAGCCTAAAATTAGAAGTGGTTATCCTAGCAAACCATGTAAAGTGTATGCATTAGGTTGTGTGGCTTTGATGTGTCTTATGTTGGGTAGTTATTAAAGTTGTCTAATATTTTAATATTTGTTATAGGCCAAAGGGGATTTTTATTTGAATTTAAGTATTATTATTTTAATGTCCATTTTAAGATGAGTTTTGAGTGTTGAGTGATTACTGTCTTTATTTACACCATGGCCGTAAAGTTTATTTCACATTCCTTAGGGCTAAGCTAATATCCTCGTAGACTTGGGTTACCTAGTAGTAATTAATATTATTAATTAATTTGATTGGTTAAAATTAAGAATTGATGATTTTTAATTTAATTAGTTGGTTGCTGATTTGAATCATTAGTTTAATTTTTTTATTTTCCAATAACCAATTTGTGGCATTGTTACATTATGCTCTAGGAACCAAGCCTCCCTATGACATGTAGCCCCGCAGCTTAAGCTAGTCCATCTTAAAAATCAGGTTGATGTAATTGAATTGAAGCTATTTTGGTTAAGTAATTAATAATCTTTTGATTTTATGGTTTTCCACTCCATTGAATCTGTTTGTGGTGTTGTCATAGTGGCCTCAAGAAACCAGGCCTCCTTACGATATACTCCCCCGTAGCTCAAGGTAGTCCATCCTAAAAACTTCATCAATGGAGTTTTTTTTTTTGTATTTTGGGGTTGATTATCTGATTTTACTAATTAGATTAATATTTATTGGAGTTTTGATCAATCATTGAATTTTGGAATTTTATGAATTATTTAATTCATTAAATAAATGGGTCAAATTTTGACTTTTTAATTTAAATTAAATTATAGAGTTTTGACATTTTTCATAAATATTAGATCCCAAGCTAAGTAAAAAGACACTAAGTTTGCTGGATTTGAATTTTTCTAGATTAAGTTAAGATATTTCAAAGTTTTGATGTCTTTTTTAACTAAAGTTGATCAAATAGTTTACTTTTGGATTTTGGATAAATTATGAAAGTTTGATATTTTTAATAAATATTAGACCCTTAAAGGAGTCCAATACCCTTGAGTTTGTTCAATTTGAAATTTTTTAGAATTAATTATGAATTTTGAACTTCTGGTATTTAATTGAATTAATTAATTACTTGATTAAGAAGGTTTTGATATTTTTGAACCAAACTCACTCCAAACTTCTTGAAATCACTCCCAAAGGTCAGAGATGACTTGTAGGAGTGTTTTAAGGGTTTGAAATTTATTTGATATTTTTAATAGTTTTATTAATTTAATTTAATTAATTATTAAATTTCATTAAATCTTAAATTAAAGTCAAAATTGAAGTCCAGTGATGGGGCTTTTAATTTTTGTAGGTTGAGGGTTTAATTATGAGCAATTTATTATGTTGTTTGTAGTTTTTAAATTTATATTGAATTTATTATAATTTTTTGAAGCTTCAAGCTCCTTAAAAGGCTAATTTTTAACTTGATTAATTTTCTTACCTAATCTACACCAATTCTAGTGAAATTTAAACCTAAGGTGTAAGATATCACTAAGTTTAATGTTATAAATTTTCATGCCTATTTGGTGTGTATAGAATTTTCTAGGAATTTTTTAAGTCATCTAGACATTGACTTTATTTATTTTTTCTAGGTGTCACTAATGTTTTAATTGGTCTAAAATTTTGGTCAACTAACCATGAAACATACGCAAGCATACAAAAAAAAATCACAGCCTAATCCTATGAATTTAGAGAAATATGAATTTTTAAAATTTTGAGTCTAAAATGGACCCATCACTTTATAAATTCACACCACAGCAATCTAGAGAGCACCTGGACCTAAGAAAAATATAGGGAATGCCAAAGATGCTAAAAAAAATTGGGTCTAATTTGACCACTAGATTATGAAAAAATTACTAAAATAAATTTCAAACCCCCCTCACTTGAAATTATCATGCAATTAATTTTAATAAATAGTAGGTGTCAAGACCTTTCAAATGACACCAAAATCACTCAATTTGGTGAAAAATAGATTTTCCATAAATTTTTGAAGCTCTGGGCATTAAATTAATTTTTTAAATCCATTTTATGTCAAATCGGGTCACCAGTGCCGTCAATCTAATCATTGGCAATGATTGGGATAAACGACAGCTCAATGCTATGTCGCATGCCATACGTCAGACGGTGAATAGATCACTTTAACACATTGGATCAGATCTGCACCATCCAATCTGCGCTGATTGATTTGACACCTCTAATGATGCCAAATGGCCATCCGTCTTCGAAATCATGCTGGTTTGAAACCCGTGGCCTTTCACGAATAACTTATGGACTACATGGCACGTCTTAGACCATCCAATCGAGCTGAACATGCAATCAACTAAATCAATTTTAGTTCATTTTTGAGCTGAAATTTTAAATGCTCATAAATTTCAAAATACTACTCCAAATCCTACGAAATTTGAAATATAGATTCATGGAAACCTAAATTTTCATTGCCTGGAGTTTAGAGGCTCTACACAATAAACATTTTGAGCAATTTCAAATTAAATTTTTAGCTAAAAGTGAAGATATCTCACTAACTAGTGGATGAATTTTGATGATCTTAGACTCCTTATTTTCTTAGTGATGTCCTCTCCAACTTTGTAGATTACTCCCTAAGAAGATGATGGCTAGATTGAAAGTTGTGTTAAAAACTTGAGTTTTTATCACTAGAACCCTCTCACTTCACCAAAATGGTCCTTGGAGGCTTGGATTTGGTGGAGAAAAGCATGGAATGTTTGTGAAAATGGCTAGAGGAGTTGGGGAAAGAGTTTGGAGAGCTGGGGGCTGCTGAATAAAAGCGTTTGAATGAATGTGAACTCTAGGTCATGTTTTCCTTGCTTAATCTATTGCTTTTGGAATGAATGGCCTAGATTGAATTGGGACCTTACTTGGATGCATACCAAGTGTCCCAAGGCTATTAGAAGCTAGCGGGAAGGATGGTACATGACTGTGACCCCTTTATATCATGGGATAGGGGAGATTACACCCCTTTTCCCTCATTTGGCTAAATGAAGGCATGGCTTAGTTTAAGAACTAGATTTGGCTCTCTTAAGGAAGGAAATATGCTAGTTTAAAGCAGGTTTGTGATAGGTTAGGATTGCTAAGGTGGCTTGGCCACCTAAGCTTATTTGACCATTTGATTGGTCAAACCATTCAATGGGGCTAAGGTGGCATTTAAGGAAGTATATTTGGGTACTTGGGTGGATAGCCAAGTACTTAGAGACAAGGGATTGGAATCTTGGTCAAATGCATATAAATGGAGTGGGTTTTGACCCCCCCCCCCCCCCCCAATTGGGTTGACCAAGTCAAATCAAGGGGGATTTGACTTATAAAAAAATTGGACATAGTTAGAATGTCCATTTCAAGGATTTGAGATGTTCAATTAGATTTGAATTTTCTTAGAGCATTGATTTTGACATTGGTTGGGTGTATGATTGATTTGGTCAACAATGGTTGACTTGGTCGACCAAGTCAACCTATGGATTATGTTTGGGTTCAAAAAGTTTGGATTGATGGTTAGAGACCAATGGAGGTGGTCTCAAGCTAAGGCAAAGTCATTTGGATAGAAATGGGTGTTTAAATCTTTGAGGAGGAATTTGGTAAACATGAGTTGACTAGGCCAACCAAGCTTGACCAAAGCTTAAATTTGAGTTCAATGCATTCCTAAGAGTGCTTAGGATGCATTAGAGAAGGTTCTATGGCTTGGTATGGAATGGCCATGTTGAAGTTTGGGGAAAATTCCAATTTTGCCCTTAAGGGGTAATTTTGTAATTTGGGCCTCTAGTCAACTCTGGGTCAACCTGGGTCCACCAAAGTACAATTTTATATTCAACATATTATATTGAGGATTATGTACATAGTCAAAGCTTTTGGGGAAGGTCCCAAGGTTAAATTCCACAAGGTGGATGGTCTAGTGGCATAGGCTATAAATATTTGAAGGTTTTGTAGCCTCTAGATTTCAATTGAGTTTCTGGGGTTAGAGGTCTCAGATTAGTCTCAAATTAGAAGGGTTAGCCCTAGAGACATGCCTAATCAAAATCTAACTGATAGATCATGAATTAGGCATCATTTGACTAGATTTTGAAGTGATTAAAAAATCACCCAAAAAGTGTTATAGGATATGGGCCCTTAACCTTGAATTATTAATTGAATTTGAATTATCCATATCAATGACAATCAATTAGGTGATTATTGATGATTGGATAAAGGAAATCAAGTGGTGGTCACTAGTGATAGTGTACTGAGCTGGGCAGTATACTGAGTCACTTGGCTACAGTACAGGGTTTTAGCTTCAAGTGATCATAAGTTGATATAAATTGGATGATTGAAGTTTAAATGAAGACTAGATGTTTGAAGTCTGAATGGAAACTGGGTAACTGCAGATAGGTGCAAGATGGTGTTTGAATTATAGATTGAGTTCTGGATGATTGACAGCTGGATGATTGTCAACCATCAGATCAACACATAGGACTATGGATAGATCCTGATGACCTCATACAAAAATGAGGTCAACACCATATTAGGTAGATGGGGCAAGAAGGGTATATTTAGGGCTCCTTGTAACATAATAGAGAGTGCACTTTTCCACATTTCAAAATTGAACATCTCTAATGCCATGTAATGTAAAATGAAATATAATGTAATTGTAATTAAATTAGACTTCTAAACAATAATCATATGATATAGGAATTTTCAATAAAATGCCACATTACTTGTAAAATAGAATACTCATTAAAATTTCCCTTTTAAATTTCTAACTTTAGAGAAATATTCATGTGAACATGTTAACCTCATTTTTGTATGAGGTCATCAGGACCAATCCAGACTTCTACTCATTGACCTAATGGTTGAGAATCACCCAGCTGTCAATCATCCAGAACTTCAAATAATATTTAGTGTCTAATTCTTAAGAAAAAATAATTTTGAAAATCTTTTTGAATGCTTTAAAACAAATGAAATAGTACAAATCAAATACAGATTTCATCCAAGTAGTTAATCACAGTAAAATAAAATACAAAAAATAATTAGAAAGAACACACCAAATTTTATAGTGGTTCGGTCAACCTGACCTACATCCACTCCCCGGAGCCTCCCCTCCAGGTATTGCACTAAAACTCAGTGACTCTCCTTCTGCTCCCATAGCAAGGTAGAGAAGCCTTTACAAAAACTCCTTTCACCAACCTGGTAAGGCAGAGAACCCAAACACCTTTTGCTTCCTCCTGAAGCAGGCAGAGAACCTTACCTCCTTTCACTTCCTCCTGAAGTAAGCAGAGAATCAGTCTCCTCAAAATTAATCCATTTTATTTGGTTGTACCCTTAGCCACCAATCTTGCCTTATTACTAACCACCACACCATAATCATTCATTTTATTCTTAAAGACCCATTTGGTTCCCCACTACACTTTGATTCTTAGGTCTTTCAACTAGCTCCCAAACATCATTCCTCACAAATTGGTTAAGTTCTTCTTGCATAGCTAAGATCCAAAATTCATCAAAAAGGGCTTGATTGATATTGGTGGGTTCAGTCATTGAGATAAAGACATAATGGTTTACTTCTTTCCTAAGTCCATGCCTAGTTCTAACACCTTCAGAAGGGTCTCCTAAGATCAATTCTTTAGGATTACTCGAAGAATAACTCCATTCTCTAGGCAACGTGTTTTGAGGTTCTACCCTTTTCTCCATATTTGTATTTTCTACTCCTTGGGTAATCTCTCCTACTAAATCAGTATTTTGAGACTCTACCCTTTTCTCTAGATTTATAGTTACTACTCCTTGGGTAATCTCTCCTAATTCATCTTCCTCCTCAACTCTAGATTTCTTAGGATCATATTCATCAAACACTACTAAGTAGTCTCCTCCACCACCAATGTCCTCTTATTAAACACTCTAAAGGATTTTCCCACACTTGAATATCCTAAGAACACTCCCTCATCAGATTTTGTGACAAATTTTGCTAAGAGTGATTTCCCATTATTAAGAATAAAGACCTTACAGCCAAAGACATGGAGATGAGAAAAGTTTGGTGTTCTACCCTTAATGATCTCATAGGGTGTCTTATTCAGTTGGATCTAACATTCACCCAATTCAGCACATAACAGGTTATATTCACCGCTTCTGCCTAGAAGTATTTTGGAAGTGAATACTCAACAAGCATGGCTTTAGCGGCTTCCACTAAGGTTCTATTCTTTCTTTCAGCTACCCCATTCTGCTGAGGGGTCCTAGGAGCTGAAAAGTTATAACTAATCCCTTGCTCCTCATAGAAAGTTCTAAATCTAACATTTCCAAACTCTCCACCATGATCACTATGGATGGTCAAGATCTCACTACCTAACTTTTTTTTAATCCAAATGGAGAAAGATTTAAATTCATCAAACGACTTAGTTTTATGTGATAGAAATCTAATCCAAGTGAATCTCGAGTAGTCATCAACAATCATAAATCCATAGACTTTTTCCCCTAAGCTGGCAATGCTAATGGGTCCAAATAAATCCATGTGAAGAACTTCTAAAGGTCTAGAGGTGTTGATATCCTTAATGAAGTGGAAAGAGGATTAAACTTGTTTTCCTAGTTGATAGGCATCACATAGGTGGTCCTTAGTGAACTTAAGCTTAGGACACCTCTAACTAAGTCCTTTTGGGTTATTGTTCTAAGGGTTTTCATGCTGGAATGACATAACCTCCTATGCCACAGCTAAGACTCATCAGCAGCAGTTTTTAAGTAGAATAAAGCATCACACTCAATAATATTTAAATCAAGCATATAGACGTTGTTGATCCTCTTGCCCTACAAAATAGTGTTATTATTTAAGCTTATAATGCAAGTGTTTTCCAGAAACGTTTTGCAGAACCCTTTATTATAGACTTAACTGATGCTGAGCAAGTTGTGTTTTAGTCTATTTATAAGTAAAATATTTTCAATTAAAAGGTTCTTGGAGTTTTCGATTATACTTGCGCCCACCACTTTCCTAGTGGTTTTGTCTTCAAGAGTGACCTTGTCTCCAACCCTGGCCTCCAGCAAAATGAATTGATTTGCATCTCCAGTCATATGACTTGAACATCCACTGTCCATGTACCACATACTCTCACGAGGTCTTGTATGAGAGCACACCTACAAAATCATTAAATGTCATATTTAGGAACCCAAATAGGTTTGGGTTCCTTCTTATGAAAATAAGAATGTAATGCATGTGTGTTATGTTGTGAATCATATAATTTGGGCCTCCACACCCAATGTGTACTATGGTGAACAGTATAGGTGTGGGATATATGTCCTAACATGCCACAAGAAAAATATCTAATTCCAGGAAATGGGTTAACTAATCTACGTGGATGATAGTGTCTCTTCCTAGGTTTATATGATGCATGCTTTATTGATTGTGTATGAAATTCTTCAAGTGATGGCCGTTGTTTATCTTTCATAAGAGCAGTTAATTCAGTGTCAAAAAATTTATTTGAACTATTCAGAATAGAATTTTCCACTCTCAATGCATGCTCCCTACTCTCTACATTAAATGTATGAGTTTCTAATTCCTTGAATACAGTTTCTAATTTAACATGCGATACTTTCAAAGAGTCATGCTCAACAAATAAATCAGAATGCTTTTTATTTAACTCATCAAATTCATCAAGTAATGACATGTGATTGCTATCAAGTGAAGAATGATCTTTAAGCAAAACTTTATGCTCTTTTTACAGATTTAAGAATTCTAGTTTCAGGCTAGCATGATATTTCTTAATTTTCCTATATGATGAATGGATTTTCTCAGAAAAATAAAGTAATTGATCGTAGGTTAGTTATCATACCTCTTATTGGTTAGAATGACCAAGATGATCATTTTCCATTAAACACAAGTTTGTAGTCTCCTCTTCAGCTTCAGTCTTAGAGGAGTCAGATGCAGAGTCCACCTAGAAAGCTTTTTGAATCTGTTTCTTATCCTTCCTAAACTTGGGTTTCTCCTCACCCTTCTCCTTACTTGGGTGAGCCTTAAGTGTAGGACAAACAACTTTTATATATCCTTGCTTCCTACATTCAAAGCAAATCACATCCGAAGAACCTTTAGAATTTTTGTTATTCTTACCTTTGTTTCATTTCTAATGGTGCTTTTGTTTCTTCCTTAGAAAGCTTTTGAATTGCCTAGTGATTAAGGCAACATCATCACTTTCGAACCCAGAAGAATCAGTCTCCGTATCATTAGGATTTATTGCCATAATTTTCTCCTTTTTTTTCTCACCTGCTTAAAGTTATCCTTGGTTCACTCCTTGCTCGTAAGCAATGAGTGATCCAAGTAAGCTATTAATAGAATAAGTGTTCAAATCCTTGGATTCAGTCATCACAGTTATCTTGGCATTATAGGAAGAAGGTAAAAATCTCAAAATTTTATTAACTTTCTCATAGTTGGTTTGCTCTCTTCCTAAGGCATGTAGGGAAGAAATAATCTGTGTAAACCTAATATACATTTTAAAAATTGATTCACTAGGTTTAATACAAAAAGTTTGTAGTCATGAAGCAAAATATTTAATCTAGATTGTTTAACTTTAGATGTGCCTTCATAAGTAAAGCATAATCTATCTCAAATTTCTTTATCAGTTGTGCAAGTAGAGACTTGCATGTAATCCTCAGATTTTAATGCACAGAAAAAATAGTTTTAAGCATTTTGCATTCAGTTGTGCTAAATCACGATCATCAAGACTCCATTCAGTAAAAGAAAGTTCAGTTTTAACACCATTAATAAGTCTAAAAGGTGCATCATAACTGTCTTTAACAAGCATCCACATGCGATAATTGATCGATTGCAAAATGGTGGAGATGCGAGTTTTCCAAAAATCAAAAGGTATAATATCAAATAAGGGTGGTCGAGTAATGGAATATCCTTCTACTGTGTTCTAGTTACCAAAGTTAACCATGGATCAAAATTCAAAAGTTTTTCAAAATTTGATTTTATGAATCCTCTCTGATACCACTTGAAAATTTGTTAGGGATGTTAAGCCCATATGAACTAGCCCAAGGTTAACCAAGAGGGGGGGGGGGGGGTGAATTAGTAGTTTTAAAAATTCTTAAGCAAAAATGATTTTTAAAATCTTTTTAAATGCTTTAAAATAAATGCAACAGTACAGATCAAACACAGATTTCACCCAAGCGGTTAATCGTAGTAAAATTAAATGCAAAAAATAATCAGAAAGAACACACCATATTTTATACTAGTCTGGTCAACCTGACCTACATCCACTCCCTAGAGCCTCCCCTCCAGGTATTGCACTAAAACTCAGTGACTCTCCTTTTGCTCCTACAGCAAGGCGGAGAAGCCTTTACAAAAACTCCTTTTCACCAACCCGATGAGGTAGAGAACCCAAACTCCTTTTGTTTCCTCTTGAAGCAGGCAGAGAACCTTACCTCCTTTCAATTTCTCCTAAAGCAGGCAGAGAACCTTACCTCCTTTCACTTCCTCCTTAAGAATGCAAAAAACCTTGATCTTCTCGTTGACGATCCTTCCCACAGAGCCACCAAAGGATAAGGGACGATGACCAGAGAAGACGACTTGAATTCTTGCTTGGAGCAACCTTTATGAACACCTCACAAACTCCCCCTCACAAGATTCTCTCTCTCTCCCAAGCTATCCCTCTCCCTCTCAATACTCTCTTAGGTGAGGATAGTGGCAAAAGATCTTAACAATAAAAAATAAGAGATCTTTTATACAAGGGCTCAAAAATTACCCTAAATTTCAACTTGGCATAACTGATCATCCAGGACGATCGCATGATCATCCTGTATGATCAGTATAAAATTGACTAGATCATCCAGAACATAGTTTTGGTTGTCTAGAGGAGAGATGGAAGACGATTCAAAATATAACTGATCGTCCAGGCTGATCCTTCGATCATCCTATATGATTAGTACAAAAAATGAATATATCATCCACCAGATAGTTCTAAATGTCCAGCAAATGAATCCTGGATGATTCAAAATATAACTAATCATCCAGGATGATATTGATATCATCCTATATGATTAGTACAAAAAGGAACATATCATTCAGCGGATAGTTTTGGCTGTCCAGCTGACTGAGAAGTATTATCTGGGACGATTCTGTGATCGTCCAGGATGATATGATCAATCAATCAAATCTTAATTACTCTCCTTAATCATCTAACTATTTTAGGCATAATTGTAATGAATCATCCAGGATGATATACATATCATTTGGGATGATTAGACCAAGATACTAAAATTAAAAACATGTCTAAATTAGTCTAGCAGCTGAGATTTTCTGATTTGAGCATATCATCCTATACGATAGGAGGATTGTCTAGGACGATCTGCTTAATCAAATTGACTTAACATGGTCGCCCTAATTAGGGTTTTTATTTTGAATGGACCATCCAGAATAATATTACTATCGTCCAGGACGACATGAACAAAAATTGAACAAAAACTCTAACTCACTCAAAATCTCCCCTTGAGTGTCTGTGTGCAAGGTTACTTAGCTTGGGGATCCATTACATTACATCTGACTCAAGAAAGGGAAAAATTATATTTGAACACACACAGACCCGATCTTGAGCTAGCTTGATTTGCACTAGATCATGCGGACCTGAAAGGTTAGGCAATCAAACAGAAATACAAATATTTGTTATCATTAAAATCATAATCCTTGAACCTAGATTTGCAATAGTTCTTCCCTGAGTTTGACTATGATAATCTAATTGAACTCAATATTTTAAAATTTGAACCCATTAGGGAATAATATTTTTACCTTAGAAATCAATGATTTTGTACCTCTGATCATAATATTTTCTCTTCGTATTCTATGTACAACCTTCTCTGATCAAATAGATCTTTATTATAGTTTCATCCACCAAGGCTGACTTTATCACCCACCTTGTTAATGATAAAGAGGTCCTGCACTTCCTATCATACAGAGCTTTATTAAGGAGCATACCTATGATGGACTGATAACTGTTATTATAAGCAAACTCTATTAGTGGGATATGGTCTTTCCAGCTACCACCAAAGTTTGAAATATAGAGTCTCAGGAGATCCTCCAGTACTTAAATAGTCCTCTCATATTGTCTATTAGGCTAAGGATGAAAAGTCATACTAAAGTGCAATTTCTTACTTAATCCCTACTGAATATCTCTCCATGGCCTAAAGGTAAACTAGCCATCACGGTTGGATACAATCACCTTCGATACACCAAGCAATCTGATAATATCTCTGACATATACGTGTGCCAACCGTCTACCAGATCAGTCTGTCAAATCAAAACTAAATGCATTGACTTTGTTAATTGATCAAAAATAAACCAGATAACATCATGCCCCTTTCTTGACTTGGGAAAACCAAAAGTAAAATTTATAGTAACTTCTTCCCATTTCTACTCTGGAATGGATAATGACTATAGAAGACTTCCCAATCATTGATGCTCTTCCTTCACAAATTGATAGGCTTCACATTTTGATACAAAATCTATCACATCCATCTTCAATCCAGACTATGAAAATATAGCTTTCAAATCACTATACATTTTACTATTTTTTGGATGAATAGTATTGTCAAAATAGTGAGCCTCGTGTAGCCCATAATCTATTCTTGTAGAAGTTAATACCAGAGTTAGATACTCATAGTTTAGATTTCTTATCAAATCTAATCTGATCAATCAACTTTTGATATTATGTATCTATCTTCTAGATTCCTGAATACTTTCTTGCAAAGAAGGATGAATAATCATCTGAGCTACTATATTAGAATCTCAATTAGAAGAAGAAATCACCTATAACAATAATCTCTCCATATTTCAAATTAAATACTTATAAGAAGTAAGATGAAGAAATGAAACTCCAGAAGATTTTCTTCTTAGAGCATCTGCCACCATATTAGCTTTACAAAGCTGATACTAAATAGTCAAATCATAATCTTTAATCAACTCAAGCCATCTCTGTTGCCTTAGATTTAAATCCTTCTAAGTGAATATGTATTTCAAACTCTGATGATCAATAAAAAACTCATACCGGACATCATAAAAGTAATGCCACCAAATCTTTAAAGTAAATATAATAGCAGCTAACTCTAGATCATGTGTCGGATAGTTTCTTTTATGTGGCTTCAACTATTTGAAAGTATATGCTATCACCTTTCTTTGCAATATCAATAAGTAATCCTAAACCTCTCATTGAAGCATCACTGAACACTTAAAATCTTTATGTACTAAATGGAAGAGCTAAAAATAGAGCCGAAGTCAAATAGTCATTCAATCTCTAAAAATTAGCCTCACACTCAGGTGATTAGATAAAAGTTATTGACTTTTGAGTCAATCTTATTAGAGGTGAAAAATCTGAAGAAAACCTTTCACAAACTTCTTATAATACCCAACATACCCAAGAAACTATGTACCCTAAATACAGTAATAGGCCTCAGCCAATAAATAAGTACCTAAATCATTTGGGAATCTATAGAAATACCATCACCATTCACCACATGACTTAGAAAAGAAATATTTCTTAGCTAGAACTTACATTTAGAGAAATGTAAGCCATATCTGTCATAATATCTTAGGCATCTCAAGCCTCTTACTAAGTCAAACTATATACATGTGGCTGAATTGGAGCTAGAGCAATAGAACTACCATTCTATCTGTAACCATTGACCAAGGGACTCCCTACCACAAAACTAAATTGACTATCTCTACTAAAATAACTCCTAATAAATATGCAAAGTGGAATTATCCTTGCTCTCCCTTCTAGTCTAATTGAACTCTCAAATATGGCATAGATCATGGGTCAAATCTTGCCTGTAGAAACTCTATCATCCTGTGTCTAGCCTATCCACATCTAAAACATTGGCTAGTCATCCTATAGCATTGACAAAGGTGACATCCATAACTCTAGCATACAGATGCCCCACTAATAAAACTCCAAAAATTAGCAATATTCCCCTTTACACAAAGCTGCCATAAATACAGACTATCCACCTTTCCTAGACTCAACAGGTATGAATCTACTCTTCTACCTAAAACATCTACTACCAGATATCTCACCAATGAACCTCTTCCAACTAGTAGTCCACCACTGCCGAGTAACCATCAAACGTTCTCTATTAGATAAGCTCTCTCCATAACTCAAAGAAATTAGAAATTTGAAATGGTACTAGTGGCTATCTCAGACTGCCTCAAAGTCCTCTAAATAATTTGTATCACTTCTCTATGAGAGTGTTAATCAACTGCGTAGTATATCTGGCAAAAGTAGTAAACCCTACCTCATACTACATCATCATCCTACTCCACTCAACCAATCTCAATGAAGTCTCTTACATCTAGTGACGTATAGAAGGTGGTATGAATCGGGCTCAAAATACATCAGAGAACTCCTCCAAGTTAATCAAAGAGTTTAATTTCCCCTAAAATTTCTCCTCCTACTGGCCCATCCAATAATGCTCAGCATCACCATCTAATAGAAAGATTACTAATGGTACTTCCTTCTCAAGAGGATACTATATACCATGAAATATCTTCTCTAACCTTCTCAACCAGTCCTCTATTGCTCTAGGCTCAACAACGCCCTCAAATCTTAAATGCTTCAATCTCAAAAATATCTGTAGATGTTAATCATCTTAGTAGATCTAATAGTAAGAACTCTGCTCTAAATTTTACCCATTATTTAGGTTATCAAACTAGTAAACTAAGAAATTATATCAGAATCAACTTTTAGAGAAGTACTATATACAGGAGCAGCCTATTGGCACTATGTCCATCTATTATATTTGGGTCTAGAGAATCTATATCATACAGAATATGCAACTAAACATACATGCACATCAAATAAAAAATAATAAACACCCAGATATACTTAAAATTACCCACTTGACTAACCAATCAATTTCCTATAGCTCTATCTTATGATCCATTCTCTAAAACTATTGCTCTAATACCATAAAATCTTGTCATAACCCAACTTGATAAGACCCACTAATTGGGCAGGTCCTCCATATTGAGATGCGACAGACAAATCTTAAGATTTAGTTTTAGAAATATTTACAAATTCTTCTTTCAATTTAAACTTTAAAATACACTAAAAACTATAGAGCTATTATAAATATCCAGAGTACTGTAAATAAACTAATCCATAAAATTTATTCTATTTCATTAAAATATATATACACTATAATACATTTCTAGAAACAAAAGTTATAAAATTGAATAATAAACTAGTCATGATTATCTAAACATCAATAAAAGAAATACCTATCAACTTTGATCAGATCCTGAACTGCTAATCAATAGGCTCCTTCCGTTTCCCAGAACCTAAAAGTTAGAAGAAAAATCATAGCGAGCTTAAACAGCTTAGTAGGCTACTCAAAATAAGATAAATTTCCAAATTCTTTATTAAACCTTTTTAAAAATATTTAAAAGTAATAAAATACAGTATAATAAATTAATGTACTGAGAAAGATAATAAGAACATAGCAATTATCCAATGATTCAAATAATAATATTGAGCAGTTAATTAAACTAAAATTCATATCACATAATAATACATAATTATTTTCTTTTCCCGGATATAGATAGAATCTCAAAGTATTTTGGCCCCTTATGAATCCCTTTTGTGCTTATAGCACCAAAACATGACCGTCATCACTAGCACATGGCTTATAGCCACTAAAACATGTCTTATAAGCACGAGAATATATTAAGTCACTGATAAAATCTCAAAGGATTCTGACCCCTTATATCTCCCAACATATATTATTTCAATTTCAAAATGATGCAATGTCACTATTTATCACCAAGGTTCTGATGCAATGCTTAGATACCCAACATTGAGGTGCTTAAATAGTAACTTTTTTTAAAGTTTATCAAAATTCACTCCAAACCCTTGAACTCAATTTAAAATGCATGCAACCTTTTTGGACCATTAAAACAATTTTAAACACATACAAATGGGTTCAAATACCAAAAATATAAGTTACCTGATTTCCAGTCTAATCCAATAAGTTTAAATAAAGCTCTAAATCTGGTGGTCTTACAGTTGCGGCATTGAGCCTTCTATGCACTATTGTGTCAAGCTCTCAGGTTTTTTGGAATTTGAGTTAGTGCAGCAGTGTTTGGGTCTTGTGTGCTGTGGTGCTAAGTTTAAAATTTATTTTTTTAAAAAAAATATCTAAAGCTAATATATCAAAACCCTTACACCATCATCCTGTCTCACATTCTCATGCATGTTATGTGAGAGAAGGGAGCGAATGAGGAGAGAAAGGAAGAGAAAAGAGGGATAAAGGAGAGAGAAAGCAAAAAATTGTGCTAATATTTAATGTTTCTCCAGTCATACAAGGTGTTATGATCATATAGGTAACCCTAAGCCTAATTCTATTTTCAATGATTTTAAATTTTGTTTATTTTCTCTCCCTTAAAATTGATTAAAATATAATATATTTTGTTCTAGCGAACTTTTACTATGTAACTTTTGATATGTGGTACATATCATCACCTTGAGCGTTTTCACTAGTTTATATTAAAATTTCACCATTTAGTTTTGCACATATATCCTTTAAATTAAAATGAGTAGAATAATACTGAGTACGAGATGATCAAGAGTCGGTGTACTGTATCTTGACATAAAATACTTGAGATGTATTAATTTATAATCTATTTACTCTAACATATAGGTTAAAATGATACATGTATACTGATGAGCACACTAAGTAGATCTACATGCTATAATCATCACATTTGATATGCTCATATCATTATTATGACTTATATGATATGAAATATGTGTAAAAGCAAGAAAGGTTGGCTGAAAATGATTGATTGATTAACGTTAGCTTGAGATATGTTATATTATACAGGAGGGTGGGCCAACAAGATTTCCTTTAAATAAGATTTATGGTGTAATCCTAAATGATATGAAAATGGAGGTATAAGTGGATTAATTGATATGGTATGTACACTGACGGATAAGAGCTGATGATTTTTTATATGAAAGCCACCTGACTTGTGATATGTGATAAAAAATTAATTCATGGCAACATGATTGATATATGAGACAGATTCCTATTTGGTTTGAAGGGCCTACATGACTTGATATAGGAAAAATATCACAAGTAGCTAGATGTCCTGCCTTAATTACATATGCATATAACATAAGCATATACGATAAGTTGCATATGTGATATAATATAATATAATATAATATAATATAATATATGTCATAACTAATAAAGGCATATAATAAGATTGATATGATTAATAAAATTGATATAAGGGCATATGATATATATGAAATACATGATATATATGATATTGTACAACAACCATAAAACTTGTGTAAAACATTTGCTTGATATGATAGGGATACTAATATACATGTGATCACATGTAGATAGAAATAAAATATAAATTATGAGCATACACAGATTCATAACAGACCAACTATATTGTAATTGACATGGGTATAGAAATGATAGAACATACTAATCTTTTATATAACTATTGATCACTAATTATAAGTTATAATGCTTGTATTGATTTCCATTGCTTATATGAAATGATACCATTCATAGAGCAAGTTGTTCTTACTACTACATGTTTATATTGATTTGGATTAAATGATTACATACATACTATTTTTTTTTATCTTGCATTGATTATAATTATAGGTTCTGGCAACCTTTTAAGTTGTTAACTCATTCTATGATTTTTATATATTTTTAAGAAGAGCTCAGGATCCGGTGGAGTGGGGTTGAACAAGATTTTTTGGGTTTCCTTTTATTTTTTGTATATTAATTTATTCTTTTATAATCGAGAAGGATAAATGATGGATTGATGTTAAAGGTTGAATTCCTGATTATTTTACATGAACTCTGGGAAATGAAAATAGAAATGTAAATTGATATATATGATTTATAGTTTCTTTCAATGGACTTATTTATATAAATGAATTATTAAAAGCTCTGATAGATTAATTAAGAAATAAAATAGATAATTCTTCCACATTAGATCTTGAGGTGTAAAACCACTCTTGGAGGATTTACTTATCTCTTAGCCAAAGATATAATTTAGTTTATTAGGAGATGGGAGCTCTAGAGTGAACTTTTTAATTATATAATCTAGGGCTCTATTACCCCTACACAATGCTTAGACTTTTTTTTTTTTGAAATAAAAATAACAAACCCCACTTAATATATACAAGTATGCATACTGAATCAAATAATAAAGTAATAGAGTAGAGAGTCAAACCTAGAGGAAGTATGCTTTCTTGTAAAAAACTACTACTGTTTACTTTAATTGCAATAATTATATACTGAAATAAAAATGATATTTTTGGAGATGTTATCATTGAATAAAATAGTAAAATATTTAATACAATATTTAATTAAAGTATTTTGGATTGATGAATTTAAATTACATATTTTTTCTAATGAGACTCTTCATAATAATATGATTTAGAGCATATGCATCCCTAGATCTTTGTCTAGCTTATAGGGATGAAAAGGATATCTACTTACTTCCTATAGTTATAGTATCTCCTTAAGAACCTAGAATATTTTACATCCTATGTCAGGCATGCAAACATCCTATCTCAATACTCCTAATTTTTCTTGCATTTTTTCATCGAGGCTATAAATCACACTAAATTTTAACTATATATAACCACTATGTGTACTAAATAGAAAGAGGGATAATATTGAAAATATCTTTTAACAATTATAGAATAAGAGTCTTCATTAGTACTCAACATCTATTTTGCTTCATCAATCCAAAACAAGAGAATTAGCCATATATAAAATGAATAAAAAGAAAACTCATTGTCATTAAACTCATTGAAGAATGAAAATACAAGAGAGTAATATCACTAGGAAGGATCAAAGTATCTCATATACACTAACTTACAAAGTTGCTCGAGAAACACAAGCTAAACACTTTAAATGATTGTATCTTGTACTTCTCTAGCCTCCCTTAGATTTTATTCTAAGAGGGAACTAGAGAAGTATTCTAGAAAGTACTGAATTTTATACAAGTGATTAAACTCCCCTACAAATAAAATATCACAGCTATTTATAAAAAAATATAAAAAGGAATCTAGCACTATGATGCTTAAAATAATGGCGCTACAGTGCTCTTAAAGTGAACTAGTGTCTCGGCGCTGAAGCTTTTGCACCACTACGGCTCTGGCTGACATTAATCGGTTACTTGATGAATAATCTTGTCTCTTTACTGATAGAATTTGTCTCTTGGAGGTTATAACTATAATGCCACGACACTGTGGATATTGGAGTGTTGGGGAACCCAAGTGCGAAAAATGGTTCCAAGCCATGAGAAAATGTGGCGCTGCGGCATTTAAAAATAAAGAATTTGATGCTGCCAAGCTAACTTTCTGATGTCGCTACACTGATAATGCTGTGGTGTTGCCTATGTTGCCACCTCAATACTTGCAAATATAGAACTCAATGCCATAAAATGTTAGAATTAGGATGCCTCAGCAGTATTGAAGGTAGCACTGCGATGTTGTTTCATCAAACGCTGCGGTGCTGAAGGCTTCTTAGAATTGCTGCCATTTTTGAGTTTTTCCTACAAAAAAATAACTAAAACACCACGTTTTATTGAAAATAAAATACATTAAACAATATATGATTTATATTTATCAAATTCTCCCTTGCTTAAACTCTTGCCTGTCCTCAAGAAAATAAAAAAAAATAATTCTGATTAATTAAATAACCAAAGTAAAAATAGATAATTTAAAATTACTAAAATATAAGATAATATGTCATGGTCTAGAAGTAGAAAAAATGAACAAAAGTTATAATTCTAGTTTAAAAAATACTAATAGTTATCCTAACAAGTCATCATTATTATTACTTAATTTGAATTCACATGTTATAAATATAGTCAATGACTTTTAAATTTTGAATTGAATGATGTAGCTTAATGATTAGATATTTTTGTAGTTAAAATTAAAATTTTATAAGTTCACAAATATTTTTACTAGTTCTCCTTATGAATTTAAGTATATGATTTTAGTCAGACTCTAAGCTTTTAAATGATACTTATTTTTTATTGTACTCACTTCCTTTTTCTTCTTCTTTTTTCTTTTTTCTTTTTTTAAACTCTTTTCACTTTTATTTTTGTCGAGTACATTGTTAATAATTTTGAATATCAGTTTTGCTTAAAATTTTAATTTAATGTAAGGATTTAATAAGATTGCTAATTCTAAATTCAGATTGCTTATGATTTTTAACTTTAATCTACTTATATCTATTCTTTAACCTTAATTATTCATCTTCAATTCAAAGGTCAATGTATAAATGTATAACTTATAAATTCAAGTTAAGTCAATAATTTAAATGATCTAAATTAGTAAACTATTAATTTTTCCAATCTATGAATTATAAAGCAGTGATTATTTGAATTATGATCTAGGGTTTTATTATTATCCTAATTGTACATAATTTTTTAATTATCATTTTTATTAGGGTTAATTAAATAATTAGAATATAGAGATATTAATAGAAGATAAAAAATTTAAGCATAAGAATATTTAATCAAATGTAAATAACAACACAAATAAACTTTAATAAATACAACATATTTTCATATAAATGATAAAAAGGTACAAAACATGTGATACAAAATAATCTCATACAATATAAAGATAATTAGTGATATAAGCACCATCACACATTCAGTGGCTATTAAAGCCATAACTAATCATCAAACAAGTACAACACTATCACCTTATCATGTTACTAGGATCCACCCATTGCGAGAAATGAAAAAGAAATAAAATAAAAATATGATACAAAATAAAAGTAGCATACAATCTCTCTCTCCTCTCAAGCCATAAATAACTCCTAACTAGTCAAGTTTGGGTCTTCCTCCTCCTCCTCCTCATCATCATCATCATCATTGCGTCTCTCAGCAGACTATCAAACAAAAGGATCATAGGATGGGGCAAATGGAAATTGAAGATGATTAAGATGCTCCACAAAAGGACTACTTCTAAACATTTATACACGAGCATCATTAAAGTCGATAATGTATCTATAATGCTTTTCTTAATGATTTATATTGTGAGCCATCCTTATTCTTATCTCAAGCTGCCAATCATTTGAATCTTCACAAAATTGTGTCACCTTTTACATCTTCCCTCTAAGTTCAGCTACCTGATCTCCTAGAGTCTTAGGAGTTCTAATACTCCTATTGTTGCTACTAAGCCTCTCACAGACCCTAGGCTTACTGAGTCTTCGTCCTTCTCCTCTCTTTTAGCTTGTTTGAAGCCCAAAATTTTTCTTTTAGCAAGGGCTATAATGGGGAGTAATTGTTATTTAGTTTGATCCCCCCTTACACCCACAACAACACATAAAGCGTAAAGTAGAGAATGATGTCCTAATCTAACAGAAGTGATACCCCTTATGATGTACATGAGAGAGGAGAAAATAAGTTTTCCTACATCAATGGAATACCCCATTTGAATAGCATAGTTTAAAAGGGCATGGTCATGTGTAACTTCACTAATGTTTCTACTAGGCAGTAAAAGGACTGAGATAAAAAAAGTGTTAGGCCTTAGAGGTTTGGGTCAGGTAGGTGGCAGGAAAATTGATAATCTTATTTTCTCTCCTTTTTTAACTCACTACACTAGTGGGTCCAGGCAGTATATTTAGAATATCTTGAGGAACTATAGGTGTCCTAATAAAAGTTGTGTATTCATCAAATTTAAAGTCCCTAAGTTTGTAATTTTATTTATAGCCATAAAATCAAAAGGAACCCACTTACCCCTAACATACAATTTATTTTCCATAGCCTCCTTTCCATTTGCAAAAAAATTTCTAACCACATTAATAATTGCAGCAAAAGGCTCTTCACAAAAATGCTCCTAACCACTACTAGCAATAATTTGCATGATTTGGTGGTTAGGATTTTAAAAACCCTTCTCTGGTTCTTGTTGCGAATCTGGATTCAAGGATTATGATTTTGATGATAGTAAACATTTTTATTTCTGTTTGACTGCTAATCTTTTAGGTTCACAAGATCAATTGTAATTCAAGTCAGCTCAAGATCGAGTCAATCTGTTTGTGTTTCAGGTTCAATGTATTTTTTTCATGTTTCTTGAGTCAAGTGTAATGTAATGGATTCCCAAGCTAAGTAACCTTGCACACACACACACACACAGGGGGGAGTTTTAGTGAGTTAGAGTTTCTGTTCAAAATTTTATTCATATCATCCTGGACGATAATCTTATCATCTTGGACAATCCATTAAAAATAAAAACCCTAATTAGGGCGACCATGTTAAGTCAGTCTGATTAAGTAGATCATCTAGGATGATCCTTCCATCGTATAAGACGATATGCTCAAATTAGAAATTCTTAGCCGCCAGACTAAGTTAGGCAAGTTTTTATTTTTAGATTTTTGGTCTAATCCTCCCAAATAATACGTGTATCATCCTAGATGATCCTTTATAATCATGCCTAAATTATTCATGTGATTAAGGAAAGTAATTAAGGGATAATGGATCGATCACATCGTCCTGGACAATCGTAAGATCGTCTTGGACGATCGCAAGATCATCCTGGATGATCGATTGTCGTCCAGTGTATTTCACCTGGATGACCCGAACTGTGTGCAAGATGATATTAACATTTTTGAACTAATCATACAGGATGATAGAGATATTATCCTAGACGATCAAGTCATTTTGAGACCATCCAGCATAAGTTGCTATGGATGACCCGAAATATGTTCAGGACGATATTGGCATTTTTGAACTAATCGTACAGGATTATAGAGATATCATCCTGGATGATCAAGTCATTTAGAGATCATCCATCATAAGTTCTCCTGGACATCCCAAACTATCCTCTAGATGATATTCCTGATTTACACTAATCGTCCAGGATGATCGCAGAATCATCCTGGAAGATCTGAATAAACTTTGTCTACTAATCATCTAGAGGAACCATATCGTCCAGACTAAAACTGACTGATTTATATTAATTATACAGGATGATCGACTGATCATCCTGGATGATTGACCGATCATCCTGGATGATCTTTGACGGCAAGTTAAAATTTAGGGCAATTTTTGAACCTTTGTATTTAAGATCTCTTATCTTCTATCGTTGAGATCTTTTGCCGTCATCCTCACCTGAGAGAGCTTTGAGAGGGAGAGGGAGAGCTTGGGAGAGAGAGAGAATCTTATGAGGGTGGATTTTGTGAGGTGTTTACAAAGGTTTCTCCAAGCAAGGATTCAAGTCGTCATCTCCAGTCGTCGTCCCTTGTCCCTTGGTGCTATGAAGGAAGGATCATCTTCAAGGAGGTAAGGTTCCTTGCCTGCTTTAGGAGAAAGCGAAAGGAGGTAAGGTTCTCTGCCTGCTTTAGGAGGAAGTGAAAGGAGATAAGGTTCTCTTCCTGCTTCAGGAGGAAGTAAAAGGAGTCCGAGTTCTCTGTCCTCACCGGGTTAGTGAAAAGGAGTTTTGTAAAGGCTTCTCCGCCTTGTTGTCAGAGCAGAAGGAGAGTCACTTGGTTTTAGTGCAATACCTGGAGGGGAGGCTCCGGGGAGTGGATGTAGGTCAAGTTGATCGAACCAATATAAAATCTAGTGTGTTCTTTCTGATTATTTTCTACACTTTACTTTTTTGTTGATGATCGTGTCATTGAATTAATTATTATGTTTCGTTAAACATCTTCACATCATCGCAAAATTGTAATTATTTTAAAATATTTAAAAAGATTTTCAAAATTATTTTTGATTAAGAATTTTTAAAACTACCAATTCACCCCACCCCCCTTGGTTAGCCTTGGGCTAGTTCACGAGGGCTTAATATCCCTAACAAACTTTCAAGTGGTATCAGAGTGGGATTCATAAAATTTAATTTTGAAAAACTTTTGAATTTGATCCATGGCTAACTTTGGTAATAGAAACACTGCTGAAGGATATTCAATCACACGTCACCGTTATTTGACAACATACCTTTTGATTTTTGGAAAACTCGCATGTCCACCTTTTTATAATCTATAGATTATCGCATGTGGATGCTTGTTAAAAACAGTTATGATGCACCTCATCGACTTGTTAATGGTGTTAAAACTAAACTTACTTTTGCTGAATGAACTTTTGATGATCGTGATTTAGCATAACTGAATGCAAAATACTTAAACTATTTTTTCAGTGCATTAAAATCTGGAGACTACATGCATGTCTATACTTGCACTACTGGTAAAAAAATATGGGATAGATTATACATTACTTATGAAGGCATGTTTGAAGTTAAACAATCTAGGTTGAATATTTTACTTCATGACTATGAACTCTTTCGCATGAAACCTAGTGAGTCTATATCTAAAATATATACTAGATTTACACAGATTGTTACCTCCATGCATGCCTTAGGAAGAGAACTCACTAACTGTTAATAAAATTCTGAGATATTTTTCCTCTTCCTATGATGCCAAGATAATTGCTATCACTGAATCCAATGATTTGAATAATTATTCTATTAATAACTTACTTGGATCACTAATTGGTTACGAGCAAGGAGTGAACCAAAGGCAGCTTGATGCA
Organism: Dendrobium chrysotoxum; assembly: GCA_019925795.1. Taxonomy (NCBI): domain Eukaryota; kingdom Viridiplantae; phylum Streptophyta; class Magnoliopsida; order Asparagales; family Orchidaceae; genus Dendrobium; species Dendrobium chrysotoxum. The sequence goes on along the minus strand of CM034309.1, from coordinate 3,243,854 downwards.
GGTGAGAAGAAAAAAGAGAATACTGTGGCACTGAAGGCTAATGATACAGAGACTGATTCTTCTGGGTCTGAAAGCGATGATGTTGCTTTAATCACTAGGCAATTCAAAAGCTTTCTAAGGAAGAAACACAAGAACTTCCAAAAATGGAACAAAGGTAAGAGTAGCAAAAATTTTAAAGGCTCTTTTGATATAGTCTGCTTTGAATGCAGGAAGCCAGGACATATAAGAGTTGATTTTCCTACACTCAAGGCTCACCCAAGCAAGGAGAAGGGTGAGGAGAAACTCAAATTCAAAAAGGATAAGAAAAGGATCCAAAAGGCTTTTTGGGCGGATTCAGTATCTAACTCCTCTGAGACTGAAGCGAAAGAGGAGACTACAAACTTGTGCTTGAAGGTAGATGAACATCATAATCAGTCTGACCAAGAAGAGGTATATGAACTAACCTACAATCAATTACTTGAAGTTTCTGAAAAAATCCATTCATCATATAGGAAACTTAAGAAAATGCATGCTAGCTTGAATTTGGAATTCTTAAACTTGGAAAAAGAGCATGAAGTTTTGATTAAGGATCATTCTACACTTGATAGCAATCATATGTCATTACTTGATAAATTTGTTGAGTTAAACAAAAAGCATTCTGAACTGACTATTGAGCATAACATCTTGAAAACATCGCATGTTGATTTAGAAGTATCCCTTAAAGATGTAGATACCATGGCATGTAATTTAGATAATAGTGACATGCATTGAAACTAGAAATTATAAGTCTTAAAAAAGAAAATGAATTTCTAAAAGTAAAAATTAGTGTATATGAAAAAAATGAAACACCTCCCACATTTGCATAATTTTATAAACCATCACAACATGCATCCAAACCTAGGAAGAGGCACCATCACCCATCTAGATTAGTAAACCCTTTTCCTGGCATTAGATGTTATTCTTGTGGCATGTTAGGATATATCTCTCATACCTGCATCATTCACAGTAGTACACATTAGGTGTGGAGATCAAAAGTTCTAAATTCACAGCATAGCATGCATACATCACATTCTTCTTTCCATCACAAGGGACCCAAACTAGTTTGGGTTCCTAAATCTAACATTTGATAATTTTATGTGTGCTCTCACACAAGATCTCATGAGAGCATGTAGTACTTGGATAATGGATGCTCAAGACATATGACTAGAGATGCAAATCAATTCATTTCGTTGGAGGCCAAGGCTGGAGGCAAGGTCACTCTTGGAGATAACACCACCAGGAAAGTGGTGGGCACAGGTATAATCGGAAACTCCAAGAACCTTTTGATTGAAAATATTTTGCTTGTAGATGGATTGAAGCACAACTTGCTCAGCATCAGTGAGCTCTTTGATAAAGGGTTCAGCATAAAGTTTCTGGCAAACACTTGCATTATAAGCTTAAATAATAACACTATTTTGTAGGATGAGAGGATCAATAATGTCTACATGCTTACACTACAAAAAATAATGGCTATTAGGGCACCTTAAAGTGCCATAATATGCATCTATTAGGGCACATGATATATTGGGGCATCAAACAATGGTGTCATTTAGGTGGCTGTTGGCATATAGTTAAGGACATCTTTATGTGCCCTAAAAACTGAACTTTTATGACATATAATTTTGATGTCATAGTCTCCTTAACGACACTTATAAGGTGTCCTAATAGACAAGCTTTTATGACACATTCATATGATGAAATTTGTGAATAAATACGACAAATATTAAGTGTCATATTAGGTAAGTTTTTCTAACACATTTATTTGGTGACACATGTTTAATAATAAGGCATATTTAAGTTTCCCTAAGATATATGATTTCCCAACACTTAAATTTAATGAAATAATTTTAATAAAATGCCATTATTATGTGCCTTAATATATGCTATATCCAATATAAATTGCATTCAATTATCAATTAATTATGCTGACTCATAATATTTCAATTGTAAATAATTAATCTCCAATCAAATTTCTAAAAATCTCACATACATATGAGAGCATACATAAGAAATTTTTCTTCAAATAAAAAATTTATTTCATAAATCAAAAATTACAAGATTTTTCTAGCTTAAATATAATATCAGTTATACTTCACTTTTCATATTTGTACATAATCAATCTATTACAATAAATGCATTTACAAAACATTACACAAAAATCCAAAAAAATAGCCCTCATCATGAGGGCAATTTCCTTGCACAATATCAACTAAATCTTGGGATCTTTGTTTCCAAACTTCAATGGCATCCACTCCAGCCTGCATCTGAAAAGGAAATTTGGAATCTGAAATCATGAAATCATGAAATCATGAATATGAATATATTGATTATAATAAATGACATTAAAAAAATATTATTCTCTTTAAACCACTCGTCATTCGGTCCAACCGTTAAATGAGCTTTCACCAAAAATTGAGACTAAAGGTATCGTTTATGACAATTTTCTTTCTACTTTATAAAATAATTTATTAGTATAAACTTTTTTTTAAAGCTACCAAATAGTTGTCAAAAGCTATCCCAAACGAAGCTTAATTTCCTCTCAAAGTCTATATACCAAGATATCAGTCTGTACTGACTTCCTCTTGCCCAGCCTACTACAATCCCCTACTACCATCAACATATGAAGAAGGAAAAAAGGAAAAAAAAGGAGAAAGAAATGGAGACTAGAAAACATTTTAAAAGACTAGTATTATATCATGTATTGACACTAATATAAGCTATTTACAAAGTTACCAGCATAAATACAATAAGGTCCATAACTTTATTAAGCAATCACAAGCATTTATATACCTCTAAAGTTAGGTGAATAAGGTGGCTTGTGTGAAGAAGGAACAAAAAAAAAAAGCATGAATAACACTTAAAAGGTGAGTTTGAAACCAGTGAAGACCTGCAAAGACAAGAGAGCCGTTGTTGCAATGATCAATGAGCTTTACACTTAAGCTTGAGCTGATCAGGATTGGTCTGGATAGAGAAAGAATAAGATGCCATATAGAGTTCAATAATGTCCCTTTATAATCCTCTCATATCCTTAAGATCCTATGATAGAAAAATATGTTCATTAAGATAAGCCAACCTCTCGAATAGCTTCCACTAAAGAAAAAGCTGGTTTGATCAGATTCCAGTAGCAGCTAGATCAGTTCAAGCATGCAACACTAATGGAAATTATTGATTAATAACAAATAAAACAGGCATTAACATTCATTATATTGAATTCTTTTGTATTTACATATCCATTATCTAAATTTTTATATTTGCTTATATAATATCTTAATCTCTTAATGATATTGAAAAATATCAAAAGATGAATTTCACTATTTATCATTTAAAAATTATAGTGATTTATGAATAAATATAAAAATTTACATTCACAACAAGCTTATCCCTTAAAATTCTCAATGTTCCTCAAGTTAAAAAGGTATGGTGAAACTTTAAAAGTAGATCATAACTCTATCATCTTTTAAATAGTGGAGGAATTGTGCTTATAGTGTCAACACGCTGTCACAACCTATACTTAATCCAACTAATAGTCAGCTGAGTTCAACCTAGGTCCAATGCTGTTGGACCTCTCACAACCAAAAGATAATCCAGTCCTGTTTCTTATTGCAGGCCAAAGCAATACATAACATGCAAGTAGAAATGGATGGGAGAAAAAAATTATTTGAATGTAATTTCTACAAGAATAAAAGAAAATTGCTTGAATGTAGCCCCAAAACCAAAGGAATGATCGAAAATGCAGCACCATCTTATGATATAAATGACATTTGACCTGCATGGCCCACTCCATGTGTGGCCAGGTGAAATGTTCTCAACAAAGCCTATTTTGACTCAACCATGTAAAATTGAATGATCCCTGGTAATAAAATGCAAGGTGCATAGAAAATTCAAGTTACTAATTGTACATGGTTTGATGTGCCTCATTTGGTAGCTTTTGATCTGCATGGCCCACTCCATCTGTGGCCAAGTGAAATGTTTACAACAAAGCCTATTTTGACTCAACCATGTAAAATTGAATAATCCCTGGCAATAAAATACAAGGTGCATAGAAAATTCAGGTTACTAATTGTACATGGTTTGATGTGCCTCATTAGTTAATATTGGCTATTTTTAATTATGAAAAGGCTTCTTAAAGCTGTGATTGCATTGGTTACTTTGGCAACCTATAAATGTGGCTGCAATGTGGTGTCAAATAGTCACTTAAAACCCTACCCACAAAGCAGTAAAAAAATCAGTTCCAAACACAACATCTTATATATATCAAAAACCTACAGCTAGAATTAATATCAACAATGGAATAACATACAATCATATACAAGAGAAGCAACTAATTTATTGCTGGTGGCATTAATTAACCTTTCCCATTTACACAGAAAATGAACTAAAGGTCCCATAACTTCTTTATTCTTAGCTAGTTATGCAAGGTATCAATGATAACATAAACAGATGTGGAATTTGAAGGCGTGTAACTCAAATCATGCAAATGAAGGATTTGAAGTCGCAAAAATAATACAAAAAAATGTAAAAAAGAGCAGTTAAGCATAGCATGAGATTTAGCAAAGAGAGTAAGCAATATATCATTTCTCACAAGCAAGGAAGCCAGTGGATGTATCTGGTGTTAAAAGCATTTGTGGTGTTTTTGTGTGCATTGCATGACCAATTAGGAACACTGTACTGCCAGCTGTCATTTGAGGAAAATCTGTAAGCATGCTCTTGAAATGGTTAACAAAAATACAAAATCTGTAAGCATGCTCTTCAATAAAGAAATGTTGTCACAGTCATAGCTTGCATTAAATTGGTTCCAAGTGAGCTTTTATGAAAAATAGAAAAGGATGTAAGCTAGTCCTTTTCTTTGCATTCAGTGTATTAGCACAAAATGAGATTATATTTAAATATCAAGTTTTAGTCAAAATTCTCAAAATTGGACTTTTAAACTATTATATGGCCGGGGGTCCAAGGGGGCAGTACCCCCTGGCGGGGATAGACCTCAAACCAGACCAATGTTGGGATGAACATCAAGATCGGCGGAATATTAACCTTTCAGCAATGTACAAACAGCTGCCTTTTATTCGATCATTCAAAAACTATGAGAATCTCAAGAACCGTAGAAATCAAAAGAAGAGAATCTCAAGAACCCTAGAAATCAAAAGAAGAAAACCCCTAGATAGTGGCATTCAACATTCAAATGAATAAAGCCAGTGATTAAAAGCATTTTACCTGATGCAGCTGTCGCGATTGGAGGAGGCGAACAAGAAGAAGTGGGCTAGCGAACCTAGAAGAAGTGAAAGAGGCGAACAGTTGAAGGAGGTGAACAAGAAGAAGTGGGCACGATCGACATTCAAAGGAATAAAGAGTGATTACAAGCATTTTACCTGATGTCGCGATTGGAAGAGGCAAACAAGAAGAAGCGAAAGCAGCGGGCTAGCGAACCTAGAAGAGAAGCAAAAGAGGAGAAGGAGGCGAACAAGAAGAAGTAGGCATGATAAGAATAACTTATGCATGATCTCCTCTTCGTGCCGAATCACTTTTAATTAGCGCAAAAAAATATGCCTCAATAAATATTTCTTAAGGCACTTAAATAAAAGTGTCATAATATATATGTCTTTAAAAGTAATTTTTTTTGTAGTGTTAATTTAAATAATATTGAATATATTGCTTCATTTTGCTTAAAAATTTCTGCTGATGAGTCTTGATTATGGCATAGGAGGTTATGTCATGCTAGTATGAAAACCCTTAGAAGAGTAACCCAAAAGGACTTAGTTAGAGGTATCCACAAGCTTAAGTTCACTAAGAACCACCTGTGTGATGCTTGTTAACTAGGGAAACAAGTCCATTCCTCTTTCCACTCATTTAAGGACATCAACACCTCTAGACCTTTAGAAGTCCTTCACATGGATTTGTTTGGACCCATTAACACTGTCAGCTTAGGGGGAAAAGTCTATGGATTTGTGATTGTTGATGACTACTCGAGGTTCACTTGGATTAGATTTTTGTCACACAAAACTGAGTCATTTGATGAATTTAAAACCTCCTCCACTTGGATTTAGAAGAAGTTAGGTTGTGAGATCTTGACCATCCATAGTGATCATGGTGGAGAGTTTGAGAATGTGAGATTTGGAACCTTCTATGAGGAGCAAAGGATTAGCCACAACTTTTCAGCTCCTAGGACCCCTCAGTAGAATGGGTTAGCTGAAAGGAAAAATAGGATCTTAATGGAAGCCGCTAGAGCCATGCTTGCTGAGTATTCACTTCCAAAATACTTTTGGATAGAAGTGGTGAACACAGCCTGTTATGTGTTGAATAAGGTGAATGTTAGATCAAATCTAAATAAGACACCCTATGAGATCATTAAGGGTAGAACTCCAAACCTGTCCCACCTCCATGTCTTTGGCTGTAAGGTCTTTATTCTTAATAATGAAAAATCATCCTTAGGAAAATTTGACCCTAAATCTGATGAAAGTGTGTTCTTAGGATATTCAAGTGTGGGGAAATGCTTTAGGGTATTAATAAGAGGACATTGGTGGTGGAGGAGACTACTCATGTAGTGTTTGATGAATCTGATCCTAAGGAGTTTAGAGCTGAGAAAGAAGAGGAAGTATGAGAGATTACCCAAGGAGTAGAAAATATAAATCTAGAGGAAAGGGTAGAACCTCAAGATACTTTGCCTAGAGATTAGAGATATTATTCGAGTCATCCTAAAGAACTGATCTTAGGAGAACCTTCTGAAGGTGTTAGAACTAGGCATGGACTTAGGAAGAAAGTAAATCATTCTGCATTTATCTCAATGACTGAACCCACCAACAGCAATCAATCTCTTTTTGATGAATTTTGGATCTTAGCTATATAACAGGAACTTAATTAATTTGTGAAGAATAATGTCTGGGAGTTAGTAGAAAGTCCTAAGAATCAAAGTATTATAGGAATCAAATGGGTCTTTAAGAATAAAATGAATGATTCTGGTGTGGTGGTTAGGAATAAGGCAAGATTGGTGGCTAAGGGATACAACCAAATAGAAGGGATTGATTTTGAGGAGATCTTTGCCCTTGTAGCTAGATTGGAAGCCATTAGAGTGCTACTAGTATTTGCTTGTTATAAGGGATTTAAGCTTTTTCAAATGGATGTCAAGAGTGCCTTTTTAAATGAGGTAATAAAAGAAGATATTTTTGTAGAGCAACCCCCAAGTTTTGAGAGTTCCTAATATCCAAATCATATTTACAAATTAAAAAAGGCCTTATATGGATTGAAACAGGCACCCAGAGCTTGGTGTGAGAGGCTTAGCACATTCCTACTAGAAAGAGAGTTTGTTAAGGGGAGCGTAGACACCACCCTTTTCTAAGAAAAATAGGAGATGATTTACTCATGGTCCAGATCTATGTTGATGATATACTTTTTGGATTTTCTAATAAAAATTTATGTGATGATTTTTCTAAATATTGAGTAAAGAGTTTGAGATAAGTATGATGGGAGAATTGTCTTACTTTTTGGGGTTTAGCATTAGGTAATTGGATGATGGAACTTTTCTAAATCAATCAAAATATATTAAGGACATCTTGAAGAAATATAAAATGGATAAAGCCAAGCCAATAAACACTCCCATGAGCTCTACTATTTAATTAGATAAGGATTCAAATAAAAAATCTATTGATCAGAAGAAGTACAGAGGAATAATTGGATCACTACTTTACTTGACTACTAGCCGACCTGATATAATGTTTAGTGCTTGTCTCTGTGCTAGATTTTGAGCTAATCCTAAAGAATCTCATCTGACTGCAGTTAAGAGAATCCTTAGATATCTCTTAGGAACCCCAAACTTTGGAAGCTGGTATCCTAGACACAACACTTCTTTTGAGATTATTGGATATTCTGATTCTGATTTTGCAGGGTGTATGGTGGATAGAAAGAGCACATCTGTAACTTACCAATTCATAGGACAGTCTTTAATCTCCTGGTCCAATAGAAAACAAAAATCTATTATATTTTCTACTACTGAAGTTGAGTACATTGCCTTAGGAAGTTGTGTGGCCCAAGTCTTTTGGTTGAAGCAGCAAATTCTTGATTTAGGATTACCTGTTGGCACAATTTCAGTTCTATGTGATAACACTAATGCCATCTACATCTCTAAGAATCCTATTCAACATTCAAGAACCAAATGCATTGACATAAGACATCACTTCATTAGGGACCATGTTACAAAAGGGGACATTGAGCTACACTATGTAGAAACTGAAAATCAACTAGCTGATATCTTTACTAAACCACTAGCCTTTGACTCATTCAGTATTTTAAGGACCAGATTAGGTGTGATTGACATAAATGCATGAATTTGATGATTACTGATTTTTGACGTTTCTATTTTTTATTTTTCTTTTGGCTTTTATTTGATTTGATTGTCTGTTTCATTTTAGATTTTTTATTTTCCTACTAATTTTTATCTGTTTGATTTGCTTATCGGATTTGGTTATTTCCTTTATGGGCTTTCATTTTTTTTAGTTATTTATTATTTATTCTCTTCATAATCAGATCACTGCTAACTACTACTGATAAACTGGATTTCTGACAGGGAGTTTTGCCTTTGTTTTTGTTTGGAAACTTGTAGGCAGTGATTGACTCCTCTGAATCTGTTAAAGGGAAGAAACATTAATGATTATTTCTCTTCCTCTAACTCCTTTAATGGTGTGTTATTTCTTTTACATAAAAATCTTCTTCAAAATTAAAAAGTTGGTTTTTGAAATAGAGATCTATTTTTTCTTCCAATAGTAATCTACCTCATAAAAATAGTATTTTCAAAGCTTTGAATCATTATTATACTTTTTCTTAATCAGGTGATTGTACTTATCATATGAAGTATGGTTTTGTTCTGTGAATTACTCCTCCTTACTGTAGAGAGTGATTTTTGTCTTCTCTTATATTTGGAAGGTAATTTTATAACTGAGATTCTTTAACGATTATGAAAGGAAGCGAGCTTGCAAAAGAAATAAAAAGAGGCACGAAATGGGTCAAAAATGAAAAGATGTGTAATGACGCTAAAAATTGGAAAGATACACAAAGTGTATCAAAAATTAAAAGATGCGTAAAGTGCGCCAAATAAATTGAAAAAGAGGCACAAATGAGCCCATAAAGAAATAAGCTTTCTTCCCTTTCAGATCTTTAAGTGTCTTAGAAAAATCCATGCGCCACTTAATATTTTCAAAAACTTGAGATTGAAAATCATGATTTTTGATTCATAACTTTGTAATACTATTTTATCAAATATTTTTCTGGAACGAAGCTTGAAATGATCTCTTTTCAATTCTAATTTTTTTTCTTCTGGATTAGATTTTTGTTTGAAAGGAATTTAAACCTGTAAGGTGTCCGAGGTAGGAGTTACGAAAATCAATTTTCCAACTTTTCTGGATTTCAACATCGTCAATTTTCTTCTTATTGGCTTTTGAATTCAAAATTAAAGAAAAATTCTGATTTACTGAAGCAAATCGATTAAAAAAAAACTTTGTTTTTAGTGTTGTTTCCTAGTTTTTCATTTGTTATCTTTTGCATTTGGTTCTCCACCATACATAGTTTGTTTCACCACCACCTCCACCTAATTAGGATCCCCCTTTTTACTAGTTTATTTGCTTTTATTATTTTCTTGTGTTATTTTGTTGTACTATTTTTTTATGTGTCTATGTGATATTTTTCCCTTTTTGAGATGTCAAAAGGGGGAGTAGTTTATGTTCTGGGTCATTGTACGCTCTTGAATTATCAATGTTCAAATGTTTAGTATTTTGAATTATCAATGTTCAATATTTATTTACTGAATTTGGAATTACTAATAAATTTTTGCCATCATCAAAAATGGGGAGATTGTTGCGAATCTGAATTCAAGGATTATGATTTTGATGATAGTAAACATTTTCATTTCTGTTTGAGTGCCTAACATTTTAGGTTCACAAGATCAATTACAATTCAAGCCAGCTCAAGATCGAGTCAGTCTGTTTGTGTTTCAGGTTTAATATAATTTTTTCATCTTTTTTGAGTCAAGTGTAATGTAATGTATTCCAAAGCTAAGTAACTTTGCACACACACATAGAGGGAGAGTTTTAGTGAGTTAGAGTTTCTGTTTAAAATTTTATTTATATCATCCTTGACGATATTCTTATCATCCTAGACAATCCATTAAAAATAGAAACCCTAATTAGGGCGACCATGTTAAGTCGATCTGATTAAGCATATCGTCCTGGATGATCCTCCCATCGTACAGGACGATATGCTCAAATCAGAAATTCTTAGCCGCCAGACTAAGTTAGGCATATTTTTATTTTTAGATTTTTGGTCTAATCCTCCTGGAAAATACGTGTATCATCCTGGACGATCCTTTACAATTATGCCTAAATTAGTCAGGTGATTAAGGAAAGTAATTAAGGGCTGATAGATCTATCACATCGTCCTGGATGATCGCAAAATCGTCCTAGATAATCGATCGTCGTCCAGTGCATTTCACTTGGACGACCCAAACTGTGTGTAAGATAATATTGACATTTTTGAACTAATCGTACATGATGATAGAGATATCGTTCTGGACGATCAAGTCATTTTGAGACCATCCAGCATAAGTTGCCCTAGACGACCCAAACTATGTTCCGGACAATATTGACATTTTTGAACTAATCGTATAGGATGATAGAGATATCATCCTGGACGATCAAGTCATTTGGAGATCGTCCAACATAAGTTCTCCGGAATGTCCTGAACTTTCCTATGGATAATATTCCTGATTTACACTAATCGTCCAGGAAGATCGCAGAATCGTCCCAGACAATCTGAACAAACTTTGTCTACTAATCATCCAGAGGAACCAGATTGTCCAGGCCAAAAGTGACTAATTTATACTAATTGTACAGGACGATCGACCGATCATCCTGGATAATCTTTGATGGTAAGTTAAAATTTAGGGCAATTATTTAGCCTTTGTATTTAAGATCTCTTGTCTTCTATCATTGAGATCTTTTGTCGTCATCCTCACCTGAGATAGCTTTAAGAGGGAGAGGGAGAGCTTGGGAGAGAGAGAGAATCTTGTGAGGGGGAGTTTGTGAGGTGTTCACAAAGGTTGCTCCAAGCAAGGATTCAACTCGTCGTCTCCAGTCATCATCCATTATCCCTTGGTGCTCTGAAAGAAGGATCATCTGTAAGGAGGTAAGGCTCTCTGCCTGCTTCAGGAGGAAGAAAAAGGAGGAAAGGTTCTTTTCCTACTTCAGGAGGAAGCGAAAGGAGGTAAGGTTCTCTGCCTGCTTCAGGAGGAAGCAAAAGGAGTACGGGTTCTCTGCTCACCAGGTTGGTAAAAAGGAGTTTTGAAAAGGCTTCTCCGCCTTGCTGTGGGAGCAAAAGGAGAGTCACTTGATTTTAGTGCAATACTTGGAGGGGAGGCTCCGGGGAGTGGACGTAGGTAAAGTTGACCGAACCACTATAAAATATGGTGTGTTCTTTCTGATTATTTTCTGCACTTTACTTTTCTATTGATGATCACATGATTGAATTAATTATTGTATTTTGTTAAACATCTTCACATCATCGCGAAACTGTAATTGTTTTAAAATATTCAAAAGGATTTTCAAAATCATTTTTGATTAAGAAGTTTTAAAACTACCAATTCACCCCTCCCCTCCCCCCCTCCCCCCCTCTTAGTTAGCCTTGGGCTAGTTCATAAGGGTTTAACATCCCTAAAGAACTTTTAGTTCTAGTTATTTGGTCATAACTAAATCAACAAATTTGGACTTGGCATCATCATATATGAATCTATTCTTATCATAAGAGGAAGAAGCCCTCTTCTTTCCAAACATCTTTGGGGCCATCAAGCTAGAGTGGATTAGAAAGGAGAAGAGTTTAAAGGAATAGTTATGATATGAATGAAATGAAAAATGAAACCCCCCTCCCCCCATTTTATAACTTGGTTAAGCATTGCAACATTATAGAAAATGACACCATGGTACTCAATCTATGAATAAAATGATAAAATGGTCAAACTGACAAACATTATAGCGGTGTAGGTCACGTGGTGTAATAGCGATAGTTTTCATAAATTAAAGCGTCGCCTTGGAATTGGCCACCGTTTTGGCGTTTGACATGTGTAAGTGTAGCAACATTTTTGTCAGTAACCACCATGACATTATTAATGAAATAATAATGAAAGTGCAATTGGCACCGCAACGTTAGTTATTAGCGATACGATGCTTACCAAAGTTTCATAATTGGAGTCATGGTCGTACATCTTCTTTTTGACTTGACAGAACCATGCTTTTGACTTGAATAATTAGGCATTGTGGTTCTAAAATAATCAGCACAATGGCGCTTAATTAACCAAGAAAATGAGGGTTCAAAATGAGCATTACCCGAGATTTTACACTGTAGCACTTATTTTCAAGGTAGCAATGCTTAGGAGAGTAGCACTGTAATATTTAATCACTCAGCACTGTGGAACTCACTTAAATTGTTGTTCATTCTTATTTACTAAATTTTAATTATAACTTTAATTATTAAAATAAAATAAAATATAAAATATGAAAAAAATAATAGCATATGCAATATGACTCAAGTAAATTCAAACAAATAATATGTCACTCTAAACATAAATCCGGATTGCCTTCCATACAGTGCTAATTTTATAGTCTTAAGCAAGACTTGCCTAGATTTATCAATTTAAGGTACATTGCTACCTATTCTCAAATAATTATCACTTAGATTTTTTTCTTTTTCCTTTGGGTTAACTTCAGTATTATTAGGCAATGATCCAAGAGGTCTACTACTAACTAAAATGGTAAGTTAACTTAATTGGGTTTCTAAATTTTTAATAAAAATAACTTGATTTTACAATTGAGTTTCTAACTATATCACTACATCTTTCAATGGTGATTTTCGACTTCCAAACTGATTGCTTTAATTAAATCCTGAATTATATGTAGGCCTAGAATTAATAATAGGTTGCTTAAGATTATTCCAGTTTACTCCTTGATTATTTTGATTAGAATTCCATTAATTATTCCTAATAATATTATTTATCCAATTAAAATTTGGATGGTTCCTCCAACTTGGATTATATATATTGGAATATGGATTATTTTGTCTTCCAATAAAATTAATATTTTTAATCCCTTGCATATTATTATTTTTAATTAACTTTTTATCCTCCAATTGCATAGATAATACAGTTTTGAATTTTGCATTTTCACATGTTATGCTCAACTTATTAGAAATTACTACAACTTATGTAGTCAAAATTGACAAATCATCATATTTATATATTCTTGTTACTCTCTTAGGATTTACCCTATAAGCAAGCCACTGAAAATTATTAGTAGTCATTTCCTCTATTAATTTATATGATTCCTGAAATAGCTTAGACATTAAAGATCCTCCAACTGCAACATCTATTATTGCTATAGGAGATCTTACTAATCCATTATAAAATATTTGAATAGCCAACCAATTAGGTAAAGCATGGAGAGGGTATTTTTTAAGCATTTTCTTAAATCTCTCCCAACTCTCATAAATTTATTCTCCTTCAAACTGGGTAAAATAAGTGATATTATTTCTAAATTTAGCAGTCTTTGAAGTTGGAAAATACTTACTAAGAAACTTATGAGCCAATTCATTTCAAGTGGTTATAAAGCCTAGGTGTAAAAAATTCAACCACACCTTAGCTTTATCTCTTAAAAAAATAAAAATAATCTAAGTCTAATAGCATCATCACTGACACTATTATACTTAAATATTACATAAATTTTTAAGAAACTAGCTAAGTATAAACTAGGATCTTTAACAGGAGTTCCCCCAAACTAGGAATTTTAAACCATTTAAATTATGGCAGGTTTCAATTCAAAATTATTAGCTTGGATTGTAGGTCTATTAATACTCTAATAAATTTTATCTACTAAAGGGTTAGCATAATCCCTAAGAGGTCTAGATTGATCTTGATCTAATATAAGTTTAGCCATTTTTATTAACTTTTTAGTTTTTCAAATTTTTGAAAGGATTATTTATATATCAGTGTCAAACAATAAAAGTTTCTTTCTTTGTCAATAAAGTATACAACTATGAATATGTAATTAGCAAATAAAATAAAAGATACAAGTAGGATTAATTATGCAATTAATTTAACAATATATTAAAATTTGCAAAAAAAATAAAATACTTCCCTAGCAATGATGCCAAAAACTTGATGGGGGTAGTGGAGTGAACTTTTTAATTGTACAATTATGGGCTCTATCACCCCTAAATAATGCTTAAATGTTTTTGATATACAAATAACAAATCTAACTTAATATATGCAAGTATATATGCCGAATTAAAGTGATAGAGTAGAGACTCGAACCCATGAGGAAGTATGCTTTCTTGCAATAAGCTAATATTTTTTACGCTAGTTGCAATAATTATCCTACTGAAATAAAAATGATATTTTTGGAGATACTATTACTGAATAAAATAGTAAAATATCTAATATAATATTTAATTAAAGTATTTTGGATTGATGAATTTAAATTACATTTTTTTTAATGAGACTCTTCATGATAATGTGATTTAGAGCATATGTATCCCTAGATTTCAATTGAGCTTGTAGGGGTGACAAGGATATTTGTTGGCCTCCTATAGTTGTAGTATCTACTTAAGAGCTTAGAATATTTTACATCCCATGTCTAGGCATACAAACATCATATCTCAATACTCTTAGTTATGCTTGCATTCCTCCATCGAGACTATACATCTCACTAAATTTTAACTACACATATGACCACTATATGTATTAAAAAAAAAGTAGGATAATATTGAAAATATCTTTTAATAATTATAGAATAAGAGTCTTAATTAGTACTCAACATTAGTTTTACTTCATCAATCCAAAATGAAAGAATTAGTCATACATAGAATGAATAACAAGCAAACCCATTATCATTAACCTCATGGAAGAATGAAAATACAAGAGAGTAATATCATCAGGAAGAATCAAAGTAAATCCTCTATACTCCTCTCTTTAACTTACAGAGTTGCTTCAAGAAATATAGGCTAAACATTCCATATGATTGTATCTTGTACTTCTTTAGCCTCCATTAGATTTTACTCTAAGAGGGATCTAGAGAAGTACTCCAGAAAGTACTGAATTTTATACAAGTGATTGAACTCTCCTACAAACATAAGATCACAACTATTTATAAAAAATATATAAAAAGGAATATGGTGGTACGACGCTTGCAATAATGGCGTCGTGGCTCTCTTAAATAAAGTAGCACCTCGGTGCTAAAGTTTTTTCACGGTCGTGGTGTTGGCCAACGTGGATTGGTTACTTAGTGAATGGTTTTGTTTCTTTACTAATAGAATGTGGCCCTTGGAAGTTACAAATACAATATCACGGCACTGTTGATAGTAGAGCGATGCGGCACCTAAGTGCAAAAAATGGTCTAAGGTGTGAGAAATTGTAGCACCGCAACATTTGAAAATAGAAAATTTGGCACCGCCAAGCTAACTTGCCAAATCAGAATCTCAATAGGCTTGTAAAAGAATAGTGGAGTGATAAAAAGGGAAGTCATAGTATATAATACATTTTATACATCAAATTAATTGCTTAAGTAGTTGAAAAGGGCTATTTAAAAGATTATACATTTAGTGGCAGGGCTTGTTAACCACATATTAAATGTCCAATCTAGTTTTGGTTAAATATTATAGTGATCTAATAAGAGTCGATAGATGCGAAAGGGTTGCAAGATTATGAATTGTTTAGAAGTTAGTGCAGCAAAGATTTGAGATTTATTTGTACTCAGACATACTTGATCAAGTGGATAAATTTTGGTCCATATTTTGATTGATTTAGAATGAAGCCTTTAGGTATGGGTTGCACATAAATGCTAAGGAATTAAGTGATTGGATTGAGATTTTTCTTATTAAACTTGACATGAAGATTATGTAGTAGCTTCTTCCTAAATCATTTTGGGAAAGTAAGATATCAATATTAATGATTTAGAAGCTGCATGGTGCAAATGTGATGAGAAAATGGAAAACCATTATCAAGGAGCATGTTTTAAGCCTTTTTGAGTAGGCAAACATGAGTTGAGTGTTAAGGATTTTGAATATCAGGTAGTTGAATCATATTAAACATCTTGTTAAATGAGCCATGAAGAAATTCATTGAAGACATCAAGCTACGTTACAGGCCAATTATGCATGGTTGTCATGATGAGAAGAAATGGATAATGGGCATCTTGGACACTTGGCTGAAGGTTTTTATGTAATATAAGCCATGTACTTTCTTGTATCTTTGAGTTACAAGCCTAAATTTATGATGAACAATCAAAACATCAAAAGTTTGATTTGATTTTGCATATTTAGCAACATCCATCAATTTTTGAGAAGGAGAAGACATGACAAGCATCCAAGTTCCTGGTATGGAGTGCATTAAATTCTTGTGACATGGCATTTTACCAAATTTTATACTTTGTAGCTCAAGAGTAGCAAGGCGGGTCTTGAGAATGAGATATTATTTTAAAGATCAATGATGCATTTTGGTTTAAGGCTTTCAAATTTTCTTGCTAGCAAGTCTAAAATGAAGAATTTGTATATTCAGTTGAGTTGATGAAGTGGGGTAGTTAGGAATAAAGGAATTAAAATGTTCTATTGAAGGATAAAGTGTTTCAATGGTTATAAATAGAACTTTTTCTGTGTTAAGCTATTGTGTTGAGTTCTTGGAATCATAAGTAGATGGAAGTATTGTGTCTGAAGAAGTGGTAGTAGTGAATACTATAATGAGTATTGGAATATAGGCATTTTTTGGTAGAGATATTAGGGGTCTGATGAGTATAATGATAGGAAAAGATATTTTCTTAGAAAGTAACTTATTGAAATGTTATAATTTTGCCAATGGAAGAGTTGAATATTCATAACCCTCTACAATGGCACAAAAAAAGCACAAGGGGTAAACAAAGAGCAAATATCTTAACCATCAGTGTTTGGCGATACTAGTAACAAAGACATCCAAAAATTTATAGATGTAAGCATTGAGACAGAGTTTAGTAAAGCAGTTGGTATAAAACAAGGTTACTTGCATTTGGAAAAGGAAGATGATTTATAATCATAGAATTGTTAATAATTCATTGAACCATAAAGTAAGAGGCATTTGAAGATCTATCATAAGAGCAAAAATGGTGTAAATTATATGTTGATGCTTGTGCTCAACAACACCATTTTTTCATTGGAGCATAAGGACAAGAAATTTGATGGGTAATACTTATGTAAAATGGTGTTAATGTATTCTCAATCACTATCGGTTCATCAACGTTTTATTTTTCATTGGAGTTGATTTTTAGCAAAAAGTTTGAACTAAATAATTTATTTTGTGGTTGGCTTTAGTATCATGGGATAGACCCAACATAAATGAGAAAAGTCATTAAAAATATATAATATTCCTAACCTTGATTTGAAGTGGTTGGAGAGGAACTCCATACATCAATGTGAATTAATTCAAGGGTGAAACAAGATACAGGTAAGATAAATAAAAAAAGGAGCTTATGACTTTTGGCCATACCACATGAGGCACAATGAGTGGATGATGTTGAAGAGCTGCTTTGGTTAATAGAGTTCTTTAGCAGAGATTGGATAGAGGAACATGGGTGACCTACAATGCGAAAATGGTGTTAGCTTGTATAATGAATAAAGATTGATGGTTGAAAGATGGGGAAACATTTGGCGTGAGTTTAATTAAACATAGTCCTTGACAACAATCCCCTGGAGGACAGTGTGATGGTTCATTTGATCCTTGATTTTGTAATAAAAAAGGTTAGAGATAATATAATAAGGATTGTATAAGGTTACTTTTTTAAATAGAAAGGAATTACAAGTGATATTAAGAACATGGAAAAGATGTGATAGAAATAGCTTACAAATGGGTGTTGAAAGAAGGTTCAAACCACAGTACGAGATTGGTAGTGTCTGACCATTATCAAGGTAGATTTGTTGATTTCCTTAATATGAATACAAATTTTGTAATTCTTGAGGGTTGTAGGTGAGATAAACTTATGCCCGAAATTATGGTACTAATCAAAAGTTGATGGGTGCGTGCTAGTGAATAAGGCTTGAGAAGCATGTTGATATGAAATGTCTATTATGCACCAACATTCGAGAGCAGTGTGACCTAGCTTGTTGTAAATTTGGTAAGTGGGAGGAGTAGATTTTTTACTATCCCTCATTGCATATTGGTTGTTTGACTGAATTTTTAGTTGGTGAAGCATGTCCTTTGGTATTACTGAACTGAAAGTTTGGGTGATTACTCTGACCTCACGTAGCAAAGAAAGCAAGTTGCGAATTAGGAGGCTGTTGGGAAGTGTTGTTACGAGCAATTTTAGCAAAACGGTTGAGCTCTTCACTACCTAAGAATGAGTACAAGTCTTTTAGGCTTATAAGTAAAATAATGGTGTGTATAATAGTTTTGAATGCTCCATAAGAAGTCAACAACACATTAAGCATGTAAAGCATGATGTCTTATGGGTTAAAAGGAGAACTTATGGTGGCAATGGCATCAACCTTAGCTTTTGTGCCATCATATGATCATTTAGGATTATGTGATGAATTTCATTCTCAAGTTAGATGATACAAGAGTTGTTTAATGATTGAAGTCGACATTCTATTGTAATTCATATTTTAGTGTAGGTTACAAGAGTTAAAAACTTAGGGAAGAAATGGTGGTGGGTGGTAGAGGGCTACCATCAAATTTTTGTTGATGAGCAATTAAGTGCTATAGTTTGGAGTGGGGTAGAGGTTACTTTCATCTCTTAATGTGTGATGAGCTGGCTTAGGTTTGGATTCATGGACATAGCCATTGAATCAATTAGCCTTTAAGAGTTTAAGAATCTATGATCTCCATGTAGAATGGCTATCTTTAGTAAGTTAAACATTGATGACATATTTGATGTTAGACATTAGGAATTTCAGCTA
Source organism: Dendrobium chrysotoxum (assembly GCA_019925795.1). Classification (NCBI taxonomy): domain Eukaryota; kingdom Viridiplantae; phylum Streptophyta; class Magnoliopsida; order Asparagales; family Orchidaceae; genus Dendrobium; species Dendrobium chrysotoxum. Next base: position 3,224,898 of record CM034309.1, on the reverse strand, counting down.
TGGTAGTACATGCATGTCTCCCATTTTGTACACAAAAATAAAAAAAATAAAAAAGAATACATTAGACATCAGAATTTTTACATGAAAAATCCAAAGGAAAAAAAAAAAAATCATAAAACTTGTCCCATATAAAATGATCCAATATATATAGAGAGGTTATGTGAGTCTACTCTTCCTCTTAACCGTAGAAGATGAAATTATAAAGTATGCAATATAAATTTTCTTCGTACAAATGTGAGGGAGAATGCTCGTGATTAGATGATGGTGTCGTGTGACGACATTCAAGAGATGATTGTCGAGCGATAACAATTAGATGTTGGCAGTCAAACGATGTGAATGAATTGTGTTATTGGGCAGTGGTCGACAGAAGATGACAGTCAAACAGCAGTAGTTGGGTGACTATAGTATCTGGCGGTAATTATTAATGTTGAATATCATATAGAGCTTTAAAGTTCTTCAAATATCTAAGCTCTCTTCAAACTCAAATCTACCTGCCTATCATATAGAGAATGATGTTCTATTTATAGTATTTTAAGAGTAACCTTTGGGTAAATTGACCAAAATTTCATAATACTCTATTGGATGACTCATATTGAATTTTTTGTTCAAAGACGGTCCATTTAGTATTTAAGTGTTTTATTGATCATATAATTGAATGAGTTTGTTGGGTTTGTCTAGTCGATTTACTCTATTTGATTATAATTATGCAATATTTCGAGATCGTTTGGTTACTCAATTATTTTTCCAAAATTTTTAACTATACTTTTAAGTATTTGATTTGACTCAATTGGATTAAGAACAAATCACTTTTGGTGGAATTTTTTTTTTGTCAAGATGTTCATTTTGACTATAAGTTTATTGAAATTAAAGTTCAAATGATGCAACATCAAATTCTTATCCTACTACTTGGGGTTGGAGTTCAAATTATAATGAATTTAATTTTAAAAATTTTAATATAAATAATGCATACATTAGATGTTTTTTTTTAAACTTACCAATTCTAATTTAATTTGAAGGTATATAAAAATGATAGCATTATTAAGTTGAAAACCGCCCTAAATCTAGTATTTCCTTGGTCTTTCGCCCGCTTTCGAGAACCTCCTTGTTCTCTGGCAAGCCGAAGCAAAAAAAGATCAAATAGTCGAATTCTCAAATTTCTTAGCGCGAGAGAGAGCAAGAGGGCGAGAAGCCGGAAAAGCCGCAGAAAACAAAGTTTTCGGTTTTTCCTTATCTTCTGCAACTTCGATTTGATATGGAAAGCGGCAAAGCACTCACAGACATCCGGTCAGCGGCAGATGCGGTCTCCGCCGAGGAAGCCTCAGAGTCGCCGCTTCACGAAATTGAGAGCCTCTGCATGCGTTGCGAACAGAATGTAAGTATTTAATTCCATCATTTCATGACGCTACCTCCTTGCTTTTTGCTGTAAGTCTTCCATCGAAAAAATCTCTCTTTTTTTTGTTTTGATTTGGTGCAGGGCATAACCAGGATTCTCCTGACTCGGATTCCTCATTTCAGAGAGGTTACTTTTCTCCTTCCCATCAGTTGACTCTTTTTTTGAATTGAACTTGTTACACATTGTTTTTATCATCCCGTGCAGTTAGTGTTAATGGCATTTGAGTGTCCACATTGCTATGAAAGGTATTAATCTGAATTTTTCCTGCTGCTGCGACAGAAAATTCATTTGCTTTTCAAAATCTAGTATCTGATCATGCTAAATTTTCTGTAATTTGGATTTTATACTTCAAGTAACAATGAGGTCCAGTTTGCTGGCCAGCTTCAACCACGTGGGTGCTACTACCAATTGAAAATTCCTTCTGGTGATCAACAGGTTTGTGTGTGCCTGTAGCATTTTTATGATCAAGTTGTAATCACTCCCTTTACTTATTATATTTTGTTTATTTATCCATATATTTTACACCTTTCATTTATTTATTATTATGAGTTTACCACTGAGTGGCCAGCATAATTAGATCTTTTTGTTATATGAAACTGATTTAATATATGTTTTTCTTCAGATGCTTAATCGCCAGGTTGTGAAATCCGATTCTGCTACCATTAAGGTATGATATAACTTTAAAGAGACACTTTGTTAATTACCTTTCTCAATCAAGAATGTGCATTTTTGAAAGTAGTTTTGAAACAAAAAAACATATTTTTCCATGGCCTTGAATGAGTTAACAAGTGACATTGGATCACTTTACAATCTTATTTGTTATTATTCATTGGTTTATTTTGAGAGACTTCTTGATTTTAACTTTTGCACTGGCCATTTTCCGAAGAATAAAAAAGAGAGAAATTCGAAGGGAATATATAATTCTATTCTCTTTTTTTTTTACTGCAGTAGTATGTCTTCAAGTGATGCTTTTGGGAGATTTAGAAATGGGTATCATTAGTTCTTAGGCTTGGAGTTACTACTTTATATTTCAGTTTATTTCATGATCTTATTTCTTTTCAGTAAGATAACGGGTTGAAAGTGCTGCTTCACATTGTCAGCACATTTATTGTTTCTTAACTTGTCAAGTTAAGTTCAAACTAGAAGCATATGAAAATTTATTTTTCAAAATTTCCTTATTTAATCGGATTTCTTTCTTCATTGGGAATTTATTGTGAACTCTTAGAATGCTTGTGCTGATGTCTTAAAAAAGTCTTACCTAACCTAAGAACCTTTTCATCTCTTACATTGATGTTGCAAACTTAACAAGTTTCACGTGTTAATTGATGAATAAAGAGGATACATGCACATGCTAAAATTTTCTATGGCAATATTTGATATCAACTTTAAAGCATGATTTAAGCAAGATTTAACTTAAAAATTTCCAAGTAGAAAGTTGGACACCTTAAATCTTATAGGAAACCTACGAGGCTGTTTGGATACAAGTACGACTCAATAAATCTAGATTTTGTAAATCCTCAGGGGGTTAAATTTTGAAATTGTTGCCATGATAGTTGTTAAATCCTGGCAAATTATTTTGCTATTTATTTCAGGATATAAAGATATAAATAATAATTTAAACAATTGATAAGATTTTATTTGAATTCTAAATTGAGAAAATATTTTCATGACCCAATTGGGCCTTGGTTTCAAATTATTTTATTTGAATTCTAAATTCTAAAAGATATAAATAAGAATTCAAATTTCCTTCCTCCCGGGTTCCTGCGATTTTCCCGGCAGAGGCTTCAGACATGGCGGCAGGAGGCCGCCGGCCATCTTTGGCTTCGGACTTAGATGGTTCCTCCGTCTTAAACATAAAATCAGAAGTTCCAGGTAATCTGAATGTTTTTCAGAAAGAGAATGGTCGAAACCTTGAAGCAGGTTCTCGCAGCAAATCTAATGGAGGTATTTTCATCTCTGAGCCATCATATTCTCGTATTACCCCATTAAAACATGTGGAAGGTAAGGGCAAAGGTATCGCGTTGGATTTAGGATGTAATACTCCTCAATTTAAGAAAAACTCTGCTATTTCTCCGAAAATTAAGGATTCTGATGCTTCTTCTTCGAGCATGAACATTTTTGTTAACCGATTTGGACATTCAAATGCTATCCCTGTCCACGGCAGTAAGATAAATGCGAATGATCTGACTGAGGTTAATAAAAATTTTCATGACCCAATTGGGAAACCTAATGATTCAAAAGGAATAGCAGGGAATATAATCGAAGGCAGTGCGTTGCAAGTGTCTGAGGTTTTGCCTGGTTACAAGAGTTCAGTAAATGTTGAGGATAATCCTTGGAAGAAACCAGCTTATATCAAGATCAACTTTTACAGCAAAAACATAACTCTATCAGAGGACGGTAAAGCAATTAAGTTCAATGAAGCTGCTGAATTGGAGAATGCCAAGAAACTAGAATTTTCAATAGTTGCTAAGGTTTTCGGAAGTGTATTGCCATCTCATGTGGTAGCTTGGAATTTGAGAAGGCAATGGGCTCCTTTTGGAACATTTCATTTTACCACTCTCGGTAAAGGATGGTATTTGTGCTCCTTCAAGACAATGGAAGCAATGGATGGTGTTCTTACAGGTGGGCCTTGGTTTGTCAATAACCATATTGTAGGAATGGAAAGATGGTCTACTAAGTTTTCTCCAAACTCTCTTAAAGGTTTGTCTTCACCTATTTGGTTAAGAATGCCCCACCTGCCTTTGCATTGTTGGGACGAAAACAATGTAGCTTTGATAGCATCTATGGTGGGAACTCCTTTGATGATGGATGGGAACATGTTTAGCTGGGGAAGGAGGGAATTTGCAAGGGTATGTGTGAGAATGGATTTAGACAAACCACTTCCTGCAGGAGTGTGGGTGGAAGGCTTGGCTGGAAGGTTCTACCAAAAATTAGAATATGAAAGGATTGATTCTTTGTGCTATGAATGTGGTTTGATTGGTCATAAATTAGAAGAGTGTAAGAATAAGAAGGTAGTTGAGGAGAAGGGAGATATTGTTTCTTCTAGACAACCTGAGGAGGACATTGCTATAAAAGACCGAGATATGGGAACTTTTGGTTCCTATGGACCTTGGATCCATGTGAATCAAGGTAGGAACAAGAGTAAAGTCAATCCTTTGAATGTGAAGAGACGGGCTGTTTCAAAGCTTGGAGCATTTCCTAATATACCTGCTGTTAATAAAGGAAATTCTGATTTTTTAAACAAAGATGTAAAGATGAGACAGGAGAATATTGTACAGCATAAACAAGTTGAGGAAGAAAATAATTCTGAAGGTATTAAGATGGTTCAGGAGCAAAAATCTTTGAGCTTGAACAATAAATTCAAAACCTTTGTGATCAAGAGGAGTAGGACCAAGGTAATTCCAACAATGTCAAAGTGGCCATTGATCTAGATTCAAATCTAGTTCGGGAGCTGGAAGTTGAGGAAGGGGAACTAATCTTGGATATTCCATCTAGGAATTCTGAAGAAGCTTTGCCTCTAAAAACAGTCGGGACAGTCAATATTAGAAAACCTGAAATAAAGGAAGCTGACAAGGTCTCGGGTATTGAAGCTCTGGTCCAGCCAGAGGATACTGAAAATGTTAATGAAACGGTATGTGTTGAGGAGCAGGAGTCCTCAATCTGTAAATCAGACACGTTTGGGAAGGGATGCTTGCGAACTCAGGTAACTCCTGCTGGATTACCTGCGAACTCAGGTTCTCCCTATCAAAAATCTGAAGTTAGACTCCATAAGGAATTGCAATCCTTGGGAAAAAATAACGTTATCAATCATGGTAGGAAGGTTGGTAGTAATGTTAAGAATAGGAAAGGGAGCAATCCTAGTTCCTATCATTAATGGCTGCCATTGCTTTCTGGAACTGTAGGGGGGCTAGGAAGAAGGAGGCCTCCCATTATCTCAAGGAGTTTGTAAGAGATTTTGATGTATTTCTTGTTGGATTGGTAGAGACAAAATGTTCTATAGTTAATAGAGAGGATGTTAACAAGTTGATTGGGAAAGATTGGGATTACTTTAATGTCCCAGCAGAAGGTCTTTCAGGTGGTATTCTTATTTGTTGGAAAATGAATTATGGTGACTTTTCAGTTATACATGCTTCTTCTCAAGCGGTTGTGGGTTGGTTCAAAGATTCAAGTAAAGGGGAATGGTTGGTTGCATTTGTTTATGGGAGCAGAGATATTTACAATAGAAAGCATCTATGGGATTCCGTAGAAGCTTTTTCAAATACTCATCTTCCTTTTATAGTAGGGGGAGACTTCAATTGTGTTTTGTCCCAAGAAGAAAAGAGGGGAGGGAAAATGTTTGTCTTCACCCAAGGACCTCAGGATATGAAAGAGTTCATGAATAAATGCGATCTTAAGGATATTGGGGTGATTGGACCCAAATTCACTTGGTGCAACAACAAAACAGGAGGGGCTCGCATTTTGGAAAGGTTGGACCGTTGTCTCCTTAATCAGGTGGCCTTGGCTAAAATTAAACCAGCAGTAGTTCGCCATCTTGGGAGGATTGCTTCTGATCATTGCCCTATCATTTTAAAACTTTATAATTCAGGTTTTAAGGCTCCTAAAATTCAGAAGTTTGAAGATGTTTGGGTTTCTTTTCCTGCTTCAAACTACATTGTGGCTAATTCTTGGAGTAAACCGGTAAGGGGAGATGAGGCGGGGGTGCTGAATTCGAAATTTAAAAGAGTGTTGAAGGCTCTTTTCCATTGGAGCAAAGCTAAACACTCAAATCTTAACATATTAAAAGAGAGGTTGAAGAAAGAAATAGGGGAATTGCAGGAAGAAGAAGCCAACGGTGGGTCTTTGTCTGATTTTCAAATCAGCTTGTTGAAATCAAAGGTTTTGGAGCTTAATTCAACCTTGGGACGCCTAAATTCTTGGTGGAGACAAAGAGCAAAGGTCAAGTGGATGAGGGAATGTGACTCTAATTCTAACTACTTCCACTTGGTGGCAAATGCTAGGAGAAATAGCAACTTTATACATCAAATTAAAGATGGCAATGGAGCTTTGATTGAAGACCAAAGGCAAATTGAAGAAATTATTTTGAAGTATTTCTCTAACAAATGGATGCTTTCTAAGGGTGTTCCTAACGGGTGGCCAACTATTTCTAAGGTTCTTGAAGAAGGTGATATCAGAGGACTTCAAGCAGATTTCGTGATCGAGGAATTGGAGTCTGTTGTTCGCCAGCTTGAAGGTAATATTGCTCCTGGTTTGGATGGTATTACTTATTCATTCATTAAAAACTATTGGTCTATTATAAAAGTTGATGTTCAGAGGGCCATTAGTTCCTTTCTTAAAAATGAAGTTATGTGTGAAGAATGGAGGTAATATTGCTCCTGGTTTGGATGCCCCCTTTCTCCTATTTTATTCATCTTATGTTCCCAACTTTTGTCAGAAGCTTTCAACCAAAGGGCTAATAATATTGGAATCAAAATTTCTCCTTCAGCAGAGAAAGTATCTCATTTACTGTATGCTGACGACATTATCATTTTTTCTGAGGCAAGGCTTAGAAATGCTAGGAAGATCATGAAAATTTTGAAAGACTACAGCGGCTGGACGGGGCAAAAGGTAAACATGCAGAAATCTTCTTTAATATTTGGTAAGTCAGTAAGGAGGAGAACTTCTAAAGCAATTTCCAAAACTATGGGCATTAAAGTAGTTAAAGATATGAATTATTTGGGTGTTCGTATGGCTTTGAGGAGGATAAATTCTGCAGATTTTCAATTCATGATTGAGAAAGCTTGTGATAAATTTAATCTTTGGGGTAACAGGAGTCTCACTTTAGCTGGCAAACTTGTTCTCATCAAATCCTCCATCTTATCATTGCCCATCTTCCTTGCAACACAGCCAACAGGGGTGTTGAAGGAACTTGACAAGTTATGTAGGGACTTTATTTGGAGGAAGCAAGATAAAAATAAGGGCCTTCACTTTATTGACTGGGAGACACTGTGTAAACCCAAGAAATTAGGTGGCCAAGGTGTTATTTCAGCAGTAGACAAAGTTGATTCTTGGAGGGCTAAGTTTTCTTGGAGCTTTACGTCCGATCCCGGATCTTTGCTTAACAGAAATCTTATTTCCAAATACGGTAATGATTTGTGGAATGCAGATATTAAAGTTGGGAATTCAATCACATGGAAGGTTATTACGAAGGGAGCAAAAGTTTTGCATCAGATTTTAAGATGGAAGATAGCTGATGGAAGTTATGTTAACACTACCAAAGATATATGGATCTTAGATAAGAGTATTGACAGGTGGCCTACCTTTGTGGCTGAGTTAAACGAAGATCAAGGTAGCTTGAATTACTTCATTCATCAAGGTAGCTGGAATGATCGAAAGCTGGAGAAGGCTTTCGGAAGGGATCTCATGGATCTGATTAAGTTAGTTCCAATTCATAGCAATCAAGCCTTCGATGATAGAGAATTATTGTATAACCATACAGGGAAATCATTGGCCGCCATCATCTCGGATCATAGCAGATTTCAAGATCAAGAAGTTAAAAACTGGAAGTGGTTAAGGAACTTAAAATTGAGGCCTCGGGTGGAGCTGTTTTGGTTGAGGTTGGACCACAATGCAATTCCTTCATTCGACTTCTTGATGTATAGGAGACTGATCAGCAATAATGGCTGTCCTAGAGGCTGCAGGGAAGTAGAAAATACTGAACACATTGCAGTCCATTGCAGATATCTTCAGAAGGTTTTGAAACAGCTTAGCAACTGGGGTTATAACATGCCTGTTTTTTGTAATATACAGGACTGTTATAAGAAATTAGCTGGTTTGTCAAAGACTAATCAATTTATGGGAAATCTATATTGTTCAGCGGTATTCAACACTTGGAAAAGTAGAAATAAATTGGTACATGGAGACAAAGAGGAAAGTATAAATGTAATTGCAGGGAATGCTATCAGCTTGGCTGCAACTTCTATTTCCTTTAATCCAATATCGGTCAACTGGGAATCTAATCAGCGTAAGCTGTTTCCAAAATCTTGGACTCCCCCTCCAACCGATTGGATTAAATATAATATGGATGCTTCTCTAGATGGCATGTACCAAGGAGGAGTAGGGGGTGTAATAAGAGACTGTAAAGGGAGATTTTTTTTTGCTTTTGGTTGCAAGTGTGTGCATTGGGATAGCTCAGTTTTGGAGATGCGATCCATTCTATCTTTGGGCAAAGTGGCTAAAGATTGGATGTATGAAGCTAAAGGCATCATCATTGAAGGTGATAATTCCAATATCATCAAGTATGTGCAAAGAATAATGAATAAGGAGGTCAAGTTGCCGGATGGATCATATCAAGAAGACTTTTTCTTTCTCAGAAGGTTTAATCAAGTTATTATTCAAGATGTGAATAGGGAATGTAATAAGTTAGCTGATTATTGTGCTAACATAGCTAAGTTCTCAGATTTTGTTTGGGATAGTTTAAATGATTATAACATTACTCCTTTCTTTGTAAAGTTGTTAAAGGAGGAGTGTGATAATTGTCACTTGTATTAGGCTACTTTATTTTTCCTTTAATTATATTGCTTCTAGCATTTTCTCAAAAAAAAAAAAAAATTGAGAAAATATTTCAAACATCATTGTACACATGGAAGCACAACTTTCATAATTTCTATGTATGATATGAGTCACTAGTCACAATATAAATTGTTGGAACAAGTTGAGTGATACCTTTATCTAATTGCATAAGATGAAAATAATATGTTAATAGAAGTCAAATTTCACTTATAAACTTAATATTGATTATATACTTCAGTTAATATATTAAATGTGTCTCACATTAGGAGTGTCAATAAATGACATGACACAAACCAAATTCGAAAAGATTGGGTTTGGGTTTACCTGATTATTTTTCAGATCGAGTTCGGGTAAAAAAATTTAACTTATTTAATTTTTAGTCTAAATTTGGGTTGACTCAAAATCTTGAAATTGACCCAATTATCATTTGAGTTTAGGTTTTAATGGATTGGGTTTGGATCAAGCTTATTTGGGTTGGGTCAAGTTTGGGTTAGACTTGAACCTAACCTTGGGACCTGAATTGACATCCTTGCATCACACATGTTTGTATTAATTTGTATACAATAGTGTTTTTCTTTGAATTCTCTCCCTAGGTCTTGCGTGCATGAGTCCATCATCATTATGCAATACCTTATCCAACTCACGACCATGTTGCATTTCAGCTTGAGGGTTGAAATACAGATCAAGACCACAATATTGACCAATGTAATTGTGTAGATTTGAACAAGGTTAATATATGCTTGAATAGTTGAAGGAAACCATCACATACAAGTTAACACTTGAAATCTCTCTTAATACCGAAGTACTTTCCAATATATTTTGCAATTATGCATGAGGATGATAATACAATTCCTATACGACAAAGTTTTTGAGATGTACTCACTTGATACCAAGGTTTAAAATTGCGTAGTTTAGTATTCAGACGTTTTCTGTTTGTGAGGCAAGGCGTAAATTTCAAGGCATTTTAGGCGTAGACCTCAAAATAAAAAAAATGCGTATAATGAAAATGAAGGTTAAAAGTGATTTTTTTGTATGATAACCAAATAATATGTTAAAGGCCGACATATTAACTTTCTATTGAACTATGAAGTAACATATTGACATACAAATGAAAAAAAAATTTCATAAGACATAAAATAACAAGTGATAAATTATATTAAATAGAATTTAAATTCAAATATCATAATAGCTAAACAACATAAAATATAAGAATTGCATAAAAGTAGCGAAGCCGAAGCAACAATGAAAGAAGGAAAGCAAACTGTAGACGGGCCTAGGACTATAGGGCGAGGGCAAGGTAGGTGAAGTCGAATAATAATGAAGAAATGAAGAGGTGGATTTAGCTTTAGGTTTAAGTTTTTATTAAAAAAATAATAAAATTGGTGAGACGTATGCCTCACGATAGTAAGGCGAGGCATGCCTCAACCATAATGGGGTGCACGCCTCACAAGATAAGTTTGAAGCGTGCACCTCGAGGAGTTTTTGGTCAGATTACGCTAAGGTGACCTCAAGACGCACCTTGTATTGCGCAATTTTAAACATGGCTTGATACTCGCTTAGTTGTATCAGTATTAGGGGTGTAAACGAGTCGAGTCGAGTTTTGGCACTATCGAACTTAGCTCGTCAGTCGGAAAAGGAGCTCGAGTCGAGCTCAAAAGGTGAGCTCGAGTCGGGCTCAAAAGGTGAGCTCGAACTTGAGGTCGTCCCACTATAAAAGAGCTCGAGCTGGTTTGCGAGCCTCTGTGGTCGCCCGTGTCGTTTGAGTCCGAGCGAGTCGTCCGCCTCCGTCACTCGCAAAAGAAGAAGCTTGCTTCGCCGAAGAAGAAGAAATGGTTGTCCTCTTTAATGTTTTTATAACTTTTTATTAATGTTTTTTGAAAATCGTGCGGATGTTGTAGGAGGAATGAAGGCATGAAGCTGACGAAGCTGAACCAAAATATCTTTATAGCTTTTTTTATTATTATTTTTTAAAAAATGTGCATATTTTTCAAATAAAACCTACTGTAGCTTTGAAAAAATCAAATTAATATTATATATATACTATTTAGTATTTATTATGTATAATATTTATTATGTGCAGTTCACAAGCCAGTTTTTAAATTTTAAGAAAATGTGTAGGTTTTTTCAAATGCATGTTTTTTAATTTAAGAAAATAATAGTTATTTAAAATATTAATAGAGATTCGAGCCGGCTCGCAAGCTCATGAGCTGAGCCTCATCAAGTTTGAACTCAAGCTCGTTTAAAAAACTAGCTCGAGTTTGAGCTCGAGCTTGAGCTCCCGGCTCGATAAGCTCGGCTCGGAAGCTCGAGCCGGCTCGGCTCACTTACACCCCTAATCGGTATCATCTAATGGGTGCAATTGAGTTACATATCATTGCATTAACATAAAATAAACGTCATGCCCTTATCCCATCACATGAGGCCGGCTGCATCAATCATTTCTATTTATTGTTTCCTATTAAGAGTCAAAGTATCATTTAAATCTAATACAAAAAGTCATTTCCAATGCTTTATAATCAAGTCTTTTTAGGTCTACTTCTACCTTTATTAACATATGTCATATGTAACACATATACTCTCCTAACTAGATCATTGGATGGTTGATATTTTATGTGACCAAACCATCTAAGCAACTCTCTGATCTTATCTGCCACTGAAGCTACTCCAACCTTTTCACTATATAATTGTTTCATATTCTATCTCCAAGTGTGAAACCACACATTCACTTGAACACCCTCATCTCTGCAATACTTGACTTAATTTTATGCTTATCATTTAATGACCAATATTTTGAGCCATGAAGCTTTGCAAGTCTCACCACCATCTTACAAAATTTCCCCTTGAGTTTGAGGAGTACTTTTCTATCACATGACAAGCCCGATGCATTCCTCCACTTCAACCATTCAACTTGAATTCTACTTATAATATTCCCATTTATTACACCATTGCTTTGGACAATTGATCAGAGAAATCCAAAACATGCACTCTTTTTAATGACTTTATCATCCAATTTCACAATCCCACCACTAGGTTTATTACTACTAAAATCACACTCTACGTATTCAGTTTTAGATCTACTCAAATGAAAACCTTTAGACTCTAAGTTTGACATCCAATCATGCTAAATAGTTTGATTTACCACATATGGCTCCATTTTCCTTAGAAAAAGCAGTCGATTTATAAGATTTAAATTCTACCTTAATTAAATACTACTTGTATCCTACCCCTATAGTGATCATGTGTATATATATAATTGTTAATCTTTTTTCTGCTAACACCAAATTGGTTTACTCCACAGGAAGGATCATGCACAAAATGATATATAATTTTGAACTCTACATGCTGAAGTATGGGGAAAGGAGCATTCTAACATACAGTTGTGAATTTGACTTGAAGTTAAGATTGAGAATTTGTTGAAATTTTGATCGTTTTTTTTTTTGGCTCATCATGAGTTTGCATTGAAATCAATGAGCTGACTAGTGAGCCTAGATTGAACATAAATAGTCAATTCAAGATTGAATTGAAATGTAAATATATGTATATATGAGTGTATGTGTATTAATATTATATTTCAATAATGCATATGTGTATCGATATATATGTACTTATGCATGTTTGGGTGTTTATATGAAGGTTGTGCTATATACTTTATGCCAAAAAAAATACAAATTGATCCAAATCAAACTGATTCAAATCATGCTAGGCCTTGCTCAACTTGAAATTGAATTTAATGGCCTCAAGTTAGATCGGCGCAATGTCAAATCATTCAAAACCCTATTTTAATATAACACTAATATGATTGTGGTGTAACATACAACGATATATGGGATGAAAAGTTATTAAAATCTATAAATTAGTAAGAACTATGATGCATAGACACGAACATGGTGACAGACCATGGACACGTTAATTATTGAAAATACAAGACACGAACACGAGTTTGACATGGTATTATAATTTTTATATCATAAAAATAGTGTATAGAAATTGAAAAAGCGGAATATTAAGAATAGTTGAGAAATAATAAGCCATTTAACTAGGTTCTGTGCTTAAAATGATTAGTAGTAGGATGTCGAGAGTCAGGCGTGAATGTTGTGTTAGGTATTGAGAGGGGAGACGACAATGCTATCGAGAGTCAGACATTGATGTTGTGCAATGGGCATCGACGCCAAGACAACATCGGCCCTTAATGTCGAGATGATGTAGTTGTCGATGTTGAGATAATGTTGGACAAAGATGAGTGTCGGGATGCGCAGAGGCATGATTGTGGGTGTAGAATTATTGGCATGTTCGTCAATGTAAAGGCAGTATCAAACTTCAATGTTGATATGATTTTAAAATATTGATATATTGACGACGTCGGACAGATGATATCGTGCATTTTGTGAAACCCTAGTCATAACTCACTAGAGAGAACTAAAAATAAGAATGTTTGGGGAATGGAATATTGAGCATGAGCAATTGATTTGGGGCTTTGGAGACAAAATAGGAAATTTAGTTTTTATTTTTTAAAATAAATAAAATTTTAAAGTACAATAAATTATATTTTAAAAAATCATACATATTTAAGTCATGTGTGTCCAGTTTATTTTTAGTATTTTTTTAATTGGACATTTCTTTGGCGCGTCCGACACGTGTCGGAGGCGTGTCATGTCCGATATGTGTCGGATACTGCATACCTCTTTTGTGTTTGTGCATTATAAAGTAAGAATTAGTAGAATTATATGTGGAAGTAGCAACATAAATCCAACGTATATTTAATTTGTTGGTTGTGATTTTTTTTCATACAAACAATATAAAAAGTGTAGGAATTGCTAATATTTATTGGTCAAGGAAGAAAAAATGTGCACTCACATGCACACACTCACAGGTACATGCAGGCAGACATACTCGCAAGTCGCAAGCACATACACGTACATAGAAATGAAACCTTTTTTATATTTTTGTGCTGTTACTTTCAGGTTAAATTGTAGTCTGCATGTTTATAATGAAATAAATGACCATATTTTTTTATTATTTTTCTTCATATGCAGATTCCAGAGTTAGATTTTGAGATTCCACCAGAAGCTCAGCGTGGCACCCTCTCCACGGTAGCTCTATTTTGATTTGTTAAATCTGCTTTATTATTCAAGTTTTTGTTACTCTACTTGAATATGCATTATGATAATCAAGTGCATTCATGAATATAATTCTTGACGAAGAAATAAGAAGCCATTGGCTACTGGATTCCTATATTACCACCTTTTGTAGTAGTCATGGATGCGTTCATTTGTTATATTTTAGAAACGCAGTTGTATTTTTGTTCGTTTTGTTTGGCTTTAGTGTTTGATCAAGTAACTGAGCCATCTTTAATGGAAGATGTTTAGAGGACATTGAGCTCTTAAAGAATATGTGATGCAATTTGTTATGTAGTCAACATTCAATAAACAAAAAGCATTGAGTGGACCACTTTAGTCTATATGAACTGATACTCTTAGGTAAAATGAGCTGATTGCTCTTGATATGCTATTGTAAGAAGTGCGAAGTATTTTAATTTATGTGTTTTTCTTGCTACTATGGAACCATAAGCAAAATGGAGTGATGGTAGGAGGCTAGGTACTTCAAAAGAAATAAATGGATATTTTGATACGAGATCAAGCTATTAAATTAGTTATGTAGGTATACACAGAAACTGGTAACATAGATTAGGAAATCCTGGAAGTATCAAAGACTGGTAATTCTTCTGGTTTATATTTCTTATAATAATGCCATAGAAAATGAAAATTACATATGTTGGCAGAACTATAATACCATCAATCAAGGGAAGGTAGAAGAGTTATCTATTATAACAATTTTTAGAGACATCACTAGAAGTTTAAGTTAAATTAATGGAGCAGAGCTTTAGCTGAAAATTATATAGCAAAACGAAATTAGAATGTGGAAGCTGTTCTTGAAGGTACATTCAAAATAAGACTGCTGATGGAATCTCTTCATAGGAATTAATGGAGTGGTTCATCCCGAACTATTTTGGTAGTTTAGCATGATCAATGTTTGAGCAATGTTTTGTAGCTAATAAATAGTAAGTAATTATATTTTGATTTGAATATGCTAATTTATTCTATATTAGCACTCTTCTTTATTTCCTAACTAGTGTCAATTTTCCAACTTTTTGGGGTTGGCTTTACGAGTCATCCTTCATTTATGCTTGTTGAGTACCGTAGGAGGTGTGAACTCTAATTTACTTTTTTTTTTTACTTAAATTCTTCCATTTATATTTGATCTACTTATTTTATTATTTTATATCTAATTGTATCTTACCATTTGATTAACGCATCTTCAATCATGCATGCCTAAACCACCTAAATTTATTGGGGTAAACTTCAAAATAGTTTCCCAACTGTTAGGATCACTTTTACTAACCAACCTTAATTCTAGAAGTTTTTCTTCCTCAATATTAACTTTAACTCATTCATTTGGGATTGGCTTATGAATCCTTCACCTCTCATTCTTGTTTAATAAAACAACTGCAATGTGAAATATGCCATTTAGAATTGTATATTGTATATGTGGCTGTGATGTTATTTTGGCATCGTGCAGAACATTAGAAGGCATAGTACAGAGGATATATTGCCACCTTAATGGATTTATTACTTAAATACCCTTTGAAGACCTGTTGAACAAATCACTACACTCTGTGGTCTAGAGAGTGAAAAATCACATGTCCTTCAAACACCGCATCCTATTGGTTGCTTTGCAATGATAATCTGGATGACAAGGGAAATTGCAACCTAAAGCTGATATTTTTGTTAGTAGATTTGTGTTTGTATAGCAATTTGTGTAACATTAGCAATTGATAACATTCGTGAAACTAAGTTTATTTTCTATGATTGCTATTTTTTTAGTATGTTTTTAGGTGCATGGCATATTCTTTTTCAGACTCAGACTTCTAATGCTTTGGGTTGTACAATCTTTTTCATGTGCAAATACATTTTATTCTAGGTGGAAGGAATACTTAAGCGGGCTGCCGATGAATTAGAGGCCCTTCAAGAAGAACGCAGGGTAAGCTCAAGAGTTTTATCAAGTGGGGTTTAATTTGGTTTGCATTTCTTCAAATAATTGCTATTTTGTTTATGTAGAAAGTGGATCCAGGAACCGCTGAAGCCATAGATAAATTCTTGATAAATCTAAGGTCTTTTGCTGAAGGAAGTGCTTACTTTTCCTTCATTCTTGATGATCCAGCCGGAAATAGCTTCATTGAGAACCCGTAGGTTTTCCTTCATACTTTTAAATTTGTGTTGTATTTATCATCTTGGCTTTAATTTCTAGTATGGTTACCATTACCATTTAATTCTTTTAGCATCAATATGGTAAGATTAAGACAGCAACTTGTTTGAACTGTTACCAATGTTATGTTTTATCTAATTTGCAGTAGTCGTTCCTGTCAGCATTGATTCACCTGGAATTCTAATCATATCCTCGAGATGTGAGCTATATTTAGTAGATTAAAGTAAGTGAAGAACTTGTGTCCTTAGCGTATGCAGGGCATATGCTTTTGCAGGCTTTATAAACGTACAGTTCTGGCATTTTGGTGATGCAGCCAAGTGAAAATTTGGTGATGTGGTTGTAATGCAGTTAATATTGTCATAGAACCTTCTTTAACAGTAGTTATTTCAAGCTCTGTTAGCATCAAGATTTGTTTCATAATACTCTTGTCCTGGTAATTTGACTTAGGTTCAATACTCTGGCTTCACCATAGCAAATTTTGTTTCGAACAAGTCATTCACACTTATATTGGCAACTTTATTCGTCTCTAGGTCAGAAAAGAAATTGTTAAGGCTGCCTTACATAATCTCTATGCAAATGAACGTAATGGCTACATATTATGTGTAGGATACTGGATATGTTTTCTTGGGGTTTTCTCACTTTTCTCATGCCATTGTCAATTTGCTTCATTTCACCAACTCATTTCATTACTGTGCTAAATACAGGTATGCTCCAATGCAAGATCCTTCATTATCTATCAAGTTTTATGAGAGGACACCGGAGCAACAAGCAACACTAGGTTTTCTTGCTGAGACGTCCGAGGAAATTGAGAAGCATTCTGAGAGTAATTCTCCAACTGATGAAAAAAGGCTTTCAGGGATTGGAGTGCAAGGGTTTTCCCACGGTTCAGTTGGAGCTGTTGCTAATCGCCATGCAATCGCTCAGGTTAATAGCGATCAAGATGCTGAAGCCTTATGTAGATACTCGGCACCCGAAGAGGTAAACATCATGGGATATGCAGATTTTGCTTTCTCTTGTATTCTTCAATCATCTTTTGATTTGGCTTCTTTGCACAGGTTGAAACTTTGCCGTCAACTTGTGGAGCATGTGGAGCTCCATGTGTTATCCACTTCCATGCAACCAGTATCCTTTCTGCTGATATGGCTAATTGTTTGACATTTTTATCATTGCAATATATGAGCCTGAAATTGATAAGCCATCAGTTTTTGCAATAGAGTTTTATTGCTCTTTGCAATTGTTAACAAAATTGGCATTTGAAATAAAAACACCCCTTAACATCCTAGCCACATGATGGACACAGCGTTGTGCAGGGTAGCCATCCCATCCAATTGGTGAAATACGGTTCCCCAATTACAAATACATGGTTATGTCTACATTTTAATGATAACTAATATAATTTGCAATTTAGTATCTTTCCTTGACTGGTGCACTTTCCTAATTTATAATGTGTTAAGCATACATGAAATGTGATGTAAGATATTGCAGTGTCTTGGATTTTTAATGTTCATATAACCTACGATGCAAAAAAAGAAAAAGCAAAATTTTGCAGGACACGAGTATTTATACAACACAACTATTGACTATTTTTGATATAGATAAAAAATTAATATTAATTTATTTTCTTAATGATTTATGTTGGTATGTCCTTTGAGTAGAAATTATGATTTAGAATTAAAGATCAAGAAAGTCATAAACTTGACTATATTTCATGCAATTGACATAAATCTAAGTTGCAGTTGATTAGACTAATCAACTTGTCAATTTCGAGCACTAACAAAAGATAGAAGAGAAGAAAAATGAGAAGAAAAGATGGGTAAGAAACCATCAGCACAAGAAGTGTTATGCATGTATGTGAAGATAATCACTCTCGAAATTCTTCAAATCTCACAAAAAGTAAAATCTTAAAATTGATGGGTTAGTGATGAGGACATCCGACCATAGATAGTCTATCAGAGAAGGGGACAATGATCTACAGTCACGATCGCACCACTTTATTTTTGAGCTAACATTTGTATTAGGTTTATTATTATTTGTGTATTTGATTTATTATCGCAATTTTTCGTTTTTACCCTCACTTGAGGGAGTAGTTGTTTGTGACCCTCAGGGGCACTTTTGTCTTTTGGATTTACTATTGTAACTTGGCTATTTATAACCCCTCCTCTTCTTTGCAGAGGGTAATGACGATTATTATGAAATTTCTTCACTTTTGTTCCTTTGTGAGTTTTGAGAGTTCTTGTGAGAACCTTGGTGAAGTCTCTAGGTAAGGGCAACGCATTACCCATCAGCCACAGGAAACGTCCGGGCTCGTGGTTCTCCTCCTTCCCTTCTCCTAGCCACCGGCCTCCCTCCCCTTTCCCAAGCTGCCGGCCCCCATCTCCCCTTCTCCTCTCGGTCGAAACCCCCCACCCACACCATAGGCTGACTCCACCCTACTTTCCCCCTCCTAGCTGACTCCACCCTACTTTCCCCCTCCTAAGCCGCTGGCCTAAATCCCCACTTTTCCCTCCTAGTTGCCGGCCCCCAAGGCCCCACCATCTACCCTAGCCGCTGGCCACCTTGGTCCTTTCCCTTTGGGTTCAAATTTTCAAAATCTTGACTTTAAGTACTTTTCTATCTATTTTAAGTTTGGAAAGCATTTAAATTCAGATTTAAGTAAATTTGAAATTGAAATCTATTTCCTAAATAAGAAAAGTTAATTTAGGAAAGCCCACCAATCATGCGTTATTTGAATTTTAAATAGGAGTTGATTTAAATCCACTTTCCTATTTAAGATTCTAAATATAACAAACATTAACTCCTCAAATCAAAGCCTCTATCCATGCTAGCCACCGACCCCAACCCTCTCTCCTCCAATTATTTCCTTCCCATTAATGCTCCCAATCCAATCACCTCCTATTATGGTGTGCCGTCCCTCCCTATCCCCAATTAAGGGAGATTCAAATTCAAACTCTTCTCTTCTCTCCAATCATTAAAATTTGGAATTAAATTTCAGATTTCCTTAATTGCCTACCTTCTTTTATCACACACATAAAAAAATCCGGCGCTACTTCCCGTCTCCTTCTCCTATGGCTGACCCCCACCACCTCCCCCTCTCTACTTGGAATTAGTTCTTCTAATTCCCTTCCATCGAACCTCACCTCCGAGGGATTTCCAACTTGCAAATTGCTGTCCAGATTTTCTGGACATAAAAAAACATTGCTGTCCTAAAATTTCAGCAAAGATCGTTTGTTGTCCTGCCATCCGAAAGCCCTTTGTTTGTTGTCCAGAAGTTCCTTAATCCCTAATTTGTTGTCCCCTTATGTATGGTTGATCCAGAACACGATTACGGCTTTGTTTTCGATGATCAAGGGCTAATTGACATCCTCTAGTCTCCGTTCTTTGACATCGACTTTGAGAACGACCACTCCGTTGAAGAGTACGTGGAACGAATCCTCTTCTCTTGCAACCGCTATCGATTAATGACAACCTTCCATTCAGTGGCAATTTTCTTCTAACTCCTAATAAAAGTGAACTCTCTCCCGAATCTCATTTCTTCCAAGCCGTTCTCAATTATGGCATTACAAAGATCATGCAAGTTTTCTCCGCTGAACCAGTTAACAAGAGTAAAAGTGAGGGATCTTAAGTAGTGACTATTCTAAATGTTAATTAAGGAATTTCTTTCGAAAACTCTATATTAAGAAAAATTTGATTTGAATTGTTATTTTATGCTCTAAATCTTTACCATATCTTCTATTGCTTGAACTAAATCATGGCTTTAATATTTTCATTCATCGTTTAAAGCATTGAAAGTGATTAATTACTCTTGGTCTTTCAAAAAGCGTATAATTTCAAAGGTAAAACATCAACAAACACATTTAGTTCAACATCATCTTGTATCAGAGCATGGTTGCATTTAGGTGCCTATTAGGATTTCTTTCTTACATGTTTTAGCATCTAAATCGCATCTTGCACACATTACAATTACTTGCCTGTTATCATATTATTTTCTTTCAAATCTATATAATCTTGAGTCACCCTTAGACATAGGATGGACCCGGAACAAATTCACAGAACTTTAGATCTGTTGGTAGGTCAAATCAACACGATCAGTCAATAACTTAGAAAAAATCAAGCCAACCTAGCTGAGCTCCGTCGCCAAACGAAGGAACGATTTGACACACTAGATCAAGTCAGGAATCACCCTACACCTTACACGCCTTCTAGGCCTCCTTTTATGTATGGGGACGACACCTTACCGGATGAGGGACACCCCCGTCCCCTTATCAAGCTCTCCAGTACAGCCATGACCTTAATAACGATCCTGATAAATCTTTGTTGAAAAGTATTAAGGTCGATGCCCCAACCTTTGATGGTACTCTCGATCCCCAGCTCTTTCTTGACTGGATCAAGGGTAAGGATAGTTTCTTTAAATGGTACAACATATCTGAGGCTAGAAAGGTTAGGTTTGTTGAAATGAAACTCACGAGTAGAGCTAGTCAATGTTGGGCCAACCTAGAAAGCCTTAGGGAATCCCGCAATGAGTATCCCATCACTGATTTGCCTTCAATGAAACGTGAGCTCAAACAAAAGTATTTGCCTCACTCGTACTTCCCTAGGCTCCTGGATAGGTGGAATAGGTTGACCCAGGGCAATAAATCGGTAAAGGAATACATTACAGCCTTTGAAGACTACCTGATTCGTTGCAAGGGGGAGACCTCTACTACCCCAGCTCAAATTCTGTCCATGTTCCATACAGGTTGCACGAGGACCTGCGCAACGAACTTTTTGCCCGTAGCGTCACTACTCTTAAAAATGCGTACAACCTAGTCTTAGAACTTGAGGAAACCCATCTCCAGCACCCTAGTCGGCAGTAGGATTCTAGACCCTCCTACAGACCCTCCATTGGATCGGCCCCTCACCACTTCACTTCCCGGCCGACTCCAAGTAACACTAACTGACCACCTTCTGGTCCTTCTACGCACCGTCCTGACTTTAGGGGCAAGCCTCCAACCCCTGATACTCCTAGGTCCCACCCAGGGACCAAGTGTTTTCGATGCCAAGGGTATGAGCATATCTTTTCTCAGTGTTCTAGTCCTTATAAAGTCACCATTATTGAGGAGATCACTGAAGATGAGCTTGAACCTGAGGCTGACCAGATTTACCAAGTTGAAGATGATGGTGAATTCTTTGAGGAGGACAATGACACTGTTGTCGTCCACTGTATATAGAAAGCAGACACCTCTCCCATCTGCGTAGTGAGATGTGCACTGTCACAACTTGTTGCCACTGATGATTGGCGTAGGACTTCAATCTTTCACACCTACACCAAAATTAAAGATAAAAACTGTAAAGTCATAGTGGATAGTGGCAGTTGCATCAATGCTGTCTCTTCCAGCATGGTGTCTAGACTTAGTCTATCTGCCGTTCCTCACCCTAAACCCTACAAGGTAGCTTGGGTCAACTCCACTACTTTAGAGGTGAAGGAACGAAGCCTCATACCCATCTCTTTCACTGATTGTAAGGAGAATGTATGGTGTGATGTTCTAGTGATGAATGTTGGATAAATCATCCTAGGTCGTCCTTGGCTCTTTGATAATGATGTTCACATCTATGGACGTTCAAACATCTGCGTGTTTGAAAGTGCGGGCAAAAAGATCAAACTTCTGCCAACGCAGCTCAGGGTTAAGGACGATCCTAAACCCAATCAAATCAAGCCCAAGAAGGGGTTGAACCAGCTCTTGTGTTGTACCAGCTCTTCTTACAGAAATTTCAGCAAAGATCGTTTGCTATCCAGAAGTTCCTTAATCTCTAGTTTGCTGTCCCCTCATGTATGACTGATCCAGAACACGATCACGGCTTTGTTTTCGACGATCAAAGGCTAATTGACATCCTCTGGTCTCCGTTCTTCGACATCGACTTTGAGAACGATCACTCCGTTGAAGAGTACGTGGAACGAATCCTCTTCTCTCTTGCAACCGCTTTCGATCAACGACAACCTCCCGTTTAGTGGCAACTTTCTTCCAACTCGTGATAAAGGTGAACTCTCTCCCGAATCTCATTTCTTCCAAGCCCTTCTCAATTGTGGCATTACAAAGATCATGCACGTTTTCTCCACTTAACCAGTTATCAAGAGTGAAAGTGAGGGATCTTAAATAGTGACTATTCTAAATGTTAATTAAGGGATTTCTTTTGAAGACCCCATATTAAGAAAAATCTTATTTGATTGGTTATTTTGTGCTCTAAATTTTTACCATGTCTTCTATTGCTTGAACTAAATCATTGCTTTAATGTTTTCATTCATCGTTTAAAGCGTTGGAAGTGATTAATTGCTCTTGCTCTTTCAAAAAGCATATAATTTCACAGGTAAAACATCAACAAACACATTTAATTCTACATCAGTTAGAATGTCCACATTCATCACAAGAAAATTTTTCATGTCATGAACGATATTGCATAAAATTAAAATATCTATCAATATCTCACAAGTTTTTACTTGGGTGGATGGTGTTTACTCGAATGATTTGCCTCTTTCAGGATCTCTTATATCAACCCCACTTGGTTCAGTAAACAAAGACATTTTTTGAACCCATTATCATCTCTATGAAGTGCTTTTTTTTTTCTTTTAAAATTTTCTTGCACCTGCAGCATAAGGATCTGCAACTTTCTAAATCCCTCTTTCTAAATCTCTTAGTTGATTGAACAACTATTTGATATATCTGTACAAAATTCTTATTCTTTGGTCTTATTATTTCCCATTCTTTTCATTTTGTCAAAATTCTAGCGTTGTTGATTGTATTCAAGTCATTTTCTATCAATCTTGCTCTTCCTGATTACACTGAAATATTGGATTCTAAAGGAATCAAGGGTTGTCGGATTCAATCCCTTAAAAATTTGATAATACTTCTCATTCGAAGTAGCCACTAATTGGTGTGCTTAGTGAGCTCTGGTTATAAATTTTGCTTCAAACTGTATTTGACTTTTCACCTGATCTTACTATAATGAAGCTCTCATCCATTTGATGCCCGACTCACGGCAAACTAAACCAATCACAACAGTCATCGTGAATTCTTCCGATGTAATCTGAGTATTATGTTTTCTTACCTAACTCTTCTTGTTGTTGACCTTGTATCCATTTTCTACCTCTCCATTTAAAACCAAGCACAATTAATGATAATTTCCTAGCTTCAAGGCATACCATACCATACAATTAAATAATTTTTTTTATCATTGAAGGTTGTTGTTTGATGTGATATGCTCTTATTTCATTATTGTTGTTGGATTATTTCTAAACTATATCCGTTGATTTATTTTCTATTGGGCTGCTGAATCATTGGAATCTTATTACATTGTTGCACTTCTAGAATTTAGTTGTGGCATGGTTGTTTTGCAATTTGATTGCCGCTTGTGCTTACGCTATATAGCTTATCATGATAATTTTTCATCCATATTCTCAGATTTTTGTGGTTGCTTTCTGTGTGTGCTTTTGTACTTAAGATGACGAAATGCCTTAGCTTTCCTTCATATGCTTGTGTTGCCATCTCTCCATCTTCATCCAATTCGCTTTTGTGGGTTTTTTATTTGACATGCTATGATGATGAAATAGTCCTAACTACCATCTTCTCCTTCCTCCCCACTCCCACCACCACGTGCCTTGATAGATGTTGCTTCCTCCTTGGGGGTGTTTTGTGACAATGTGGTTGTTTACTTCTAATGAGGCTACCTATTACTTACCAGTCATTTGTTGTTGTCTGCTGATTGTGCTCAATGGCTCTATGACTTTTTGGTTTCACTTTGGAGTTCTTGGAAATGAGGAGCTTTGATGAGGACATTCGACCTTGAGAGTCTACCAGAGGCGTGGCCGTTGATCTACGGCCACGATTGCACCGCTTTACTTTTGATTATCATTGTACTAGATTTATTATTGATGTATTAGTTTATTATGTTTATGAGTTTTATTATACCTTTTCCTTTTATGCACTCACTTGAGAGTCTACTCATGTGTATGCCATAGCGGCAAGTTGGTCTTTTGTATTTTCTTCATTGTATTGGCTATTTAAAGTCTCCTCCCCCTTCTTTGAGGGGTGATGAATGATAGTATGAAATTGTCTGCACCTATGTGTTTTAGAGAGCTTGAGAGTTCTTGGAGAGATTGAAGTCTCTAGGTGAGGGCATCACAATACCCACCAACCGCAGGAAACGTCCGGGTTCGTGGTCAACTTCGTCGCTCCCAATCCTCCCCTCTCTTCCCCTCAAACCGCCGGCCAAATACTCCCCTCCCTCTCTTGGCCGACAAACCCACCCTCCTCCCTCTAGTCGCCGGCCACCCAAATCCCTCTCTCCCTCTCTCGGCCGAACCCCACCACCACCACCTCCTATCCGGCCACCCCATCCCCCACCTCCAAGCCGTCAAACTCCACCCTAACCCTAACCTAGTCGCCGGCCCCCACTCCCTCCTTTTCCTCCATTTGCCTCCAAAATTCAAATCCCTCTTAATTCTTTCCATTTATGTGACAACTTAAATTAGGAAAGTATTTGATTTCAAATTCCAATTAATTTTGAATTTGAATTTACTTCCTAATATAAAATGGCCTATTTTAGGAAAGTTTCTTAAATTAAATCTAATCAAATTTCTAATTGGATTTGATTTAAATCAATTAATCCTAATTTAAGGTCCCAATTAAAGAAAGCATAAAAACCCTACCCAAATCCCTCTCACTCAAGGATGCCACCGGTCTCCCCTCCCTCTCTCTCCATATTCCACACTAACTCCCTTTTCTTTTAAAGCTCTAATCAATTTCCCATCAAATAAGCTTCTTTCCCTCCCCTCCTCAATTTTGAAATTCAAAATTCAAAACCCTAAAACCCCTCCTAAGCAAATCTGTAATGAAAGTTCAGATTTTAGCTAATAGCCCTCCCCTTCTCCCTTAGCCGCCGCCCCTTATCTCTCCTTTTCCCCCTCTCTTCTTCTTTGCTCTCTCTCAAGTAAATTCTCTCCCAACTACTTACTCCCCAAGTTAATTTCAGAGTTTAAATTTTCTGAAATTAATTTCAGATTTGTTTCACAAACATCTGCTCTGCCTTGATTCACCAAATCCGAAGTCACATATTGTACTTCTTGTCTCCATTGTATGGCAGATCCTGAGTAAGACCACGGGTTTGTGTATGCTATACTTGAATAATTAATTATTTTGTGATTTTAACTTCTAGTTGTGTGACTTGGACTAAGCTAATTTCACCCCTCTCTTGTTTTCTTTCATCGTTTAAATCGCTACAAGTTTAATATTTAATATTGCTATCATCTAAAAGCGTGCAATTTCTTATTTAATATTGCTTAACATTTAAGTCCTACATCATCTGGTATCAGAGCATGGTTGCATGTTGGTGCCTGTTTAGGAAATTTTATTTCTTGTCTTAAGCATCTATATCGCATTCTACACGCATCATTTTAATTGCTTGTAACATCATATTCCTTCCTTTTGTTTTCATAAATCTGAGTCACCTTAGACATAGGATGGACCCAGAACAACTATACAGGACTCTAGATCTATTGGTAGGTTAGATGAACACCATTAGTCAACAACTCAAGGAAAACCAAGCTGACTTAGTTGATCTCCATCGTCAGATGACAGAACGATTCGATACCCAAGATCGAGGTAGGAACCACCCTATCCCTTATACAATATCTAGACCTCCTTCCACGCATGGGGACGACACTTTTCAAGATAAGGGACCACCTCGCGCCCCTTATCGAGCCCCCTAGTATGGACATGACCATAACCCCGACCTGGATATTCCACTAATGAAAAATATCAATGTCGATGCTCCAACTTTTGATGGTACCCTCGATCCCCAACTTTTCCTAGACTGGATCAAAGGCATGGACAGCTTCTTCAAATGGTATAATATCTTTGAAACTAGAAAAGTCCAGTTTGCTAAAATGAAACTTATAGGTAGGGCTAGTCAATTTTGGTCCAACTTAGAAAGCCTTAGAGAATCTCGAAACGAATATCCCATCACCGATTGACCTTCAATGAAACGTGAGCTTAAACAGAAGTACTTACCTCCCTCGTACTTCCTTAGGCTGCTCGATAGGTGGAATAGGCTAACCCAAGGTAGCAAACCAGTAAAGTATTACATTGCAGCTTTCGACGACTATCTGATTCGCTGCAAGGGGGAAACCTCTACTACTCCCGCCCAAATCCTATCCATGTTTCGTACCAGATTGCATGAGGACCTACACAACGAGCTGTTTGCTCGAAACATTACCATCCTAGAAAATGCTACAACTTAGTGTTAGACCTTGAGAAAACTCGTCCCCAACACACGAGTCGACACCAAGACTCTAGGCCTTCTTATCAACCCTTTAGTGGTTCGGCTCCCCACCACACTACTGGCCGACCGACCCCTGGAAACCCTGCCCTACCACCTTCTGGCCCTCCCACACCTCGTCTTGACTTTAGAAATAACTCTCCCACTTCAGATACCCCTATGTCCCACCCAGGGACCAAGTGCTTTCGATGCTAGGGGTATGGGCATATCTCCTCTCAGTGTTCTAGCCCCTACAACGTCACTATTATTGAGGAGATCACTCAGGAAGAACCTGAGCCTGAGGCCGATCAGATTCACCAAGTTAAAGATGAGGGTGAATTCTTTGAGGAGGATGATGACACTGCTGTCATCCACTGTATCCAGAAAGTAGACACCTATCTCATCTGCGTGGTGAGATGCGCTCTGTCACAACCTGTTGCCACTGATGACTGGCGTAGGACTACAATCTTTCACACCTACACCAAAATCAAGGATAAGAACTGTAAAGTTATAGTGAATAGCTGTCTCCTCCAACATGGTGTCTAAGCTTACTCTGTCTGTCGTTCCTCATCCCAACCCCTACATGGTAGCCTGGGTCAACTCCACTGCCTTAGAGGTAAAGAAATGAAGCCTTATACCAATCTCTTTTGCTGACTACAAAGAGAATGTATGGTGTGATGTGTTGATTATGGATGTTGGACAAATCATCCTAGGGCGGCCCTAGCTCTTTGATAATGATATCCACATCTATGGGCGTTCAAACACCTGCGTGTTTGAACATGCAGGCAAAAAGATGAAGCTTTTGCCATCGCAGTCCCGGGCTAAGGATGATCCTAAACCCAATCCTGTCAAACCCAAGAAGGGATTGAACCTTGTGACTGCCAAGGTTCTAGATTCTGAATTAGCCCAAGGTGCACTCTTGTATGCCTTAGTCGGTCGTGAGAATCCCACTGAGTCTGTCGAGCCTATCCCTCAGGAGGTCCAACCCATACTGAGTGATTTTGCTGATGTCTTCTATGATGATCTCCTTGATCAATTACCTCCGCTTAGAGACATCCAGCATGCTATAGATCTTATCCCTGGAGCCTCCCTATCCAATCTATCTCACTATCGCATGAACCCCACGGAACATGCTAAGCTTAAGAAACAAGTGGATGAGTTACTGTAGCGAGGCTTATCAAGGAAAGTCTTAACCCTTGTGCTGTCCCATCCCTTACATCGAAGAAGGATGGTACATGGGGAATGTGCGTTGATAGCCATGCTATCAATAAAATCACTGTCAAATATCATTTTCCTATCCCGAGGTTAGACGATATGCTTGATATGATGACAGGAGCCACTCTATTCTCCAAGATTGATCTTATGAGTGGGTACCATCAGATCCGGATTCGACCCGGTGATGAGTGAAAAATTGCCTTCAAGACCAAGGATGGTCTGTATGAGTGGATGGTCATGCCTTTCTGGTTGAGTAATGCCCCGAGTACTTTCATGAGGATCATGACCCAAGTGTTGCGCCCTTTCATGGGGAAGTTTGTCATTGTCTACTTTGACGATATCCTCATCTATAGCCAATCTGTGAGCCAACACTTAAACCACTTAAGGCAGGTATGTGTAGTCTTAAGGAGCAACTTTATGCTAATCCTAAGAAATGCACCTTCCTTGTTGACCGAGTCATTTTTTTGGGATTTATCGTGTCTGCCAAGGGGTCTCTGCAGAGCCCGAGAAGGTGAAGGCCATTGTAGAATGTCTAGTTCCTCAAAATATTCGGGAAGTCCGCAGCTTCCACGGTTTGGCCACCTTCTATAGGAGATTCATTAGAAACTTTAGCACCATTGTATCTCCTATCATTGATTGCCTCAATAAAGGTGATTTTCATTGGACCCCGGCTGCCACCAAAGCCTTTGAGGAAATTAAGACACGAATGGTGAAAGCCTCAGTTATGAGACTTCCTGACTTCTCCAAAGTCTTCAAAGTGACCTGTGATGCTTAGGGGGTCGGAATTGGAGGAGTCCTGTCCCAGGAAGGTCACCCTGTTGCTTATTTTAGCGAGAAGCTAAATGACATCGGACAACGCTATTCCCTGTATGACAAAGAGTTCTATGCCGTGATCCAATCCCTTCGTTATGGGCTACACTACTTGCTCCCGCAAGAGTTCGTTATCTTTTCGGATCACGAGCTTTACATTATATCAACTCCTAAAAGAAGTTGAACGCACGTCACGGTCGATGGGTAGAATTCTTATAAGAGTACACTTATACCCTTAGGCACAAGGCGGGAGTTGAGAATAAAGCTATCGATGCTCTCAGTCGTCGTATGATGACAACAATCGAGATGAGAGCCGAATTCGTAGGGTTTGAACAAATCAAAGAAGATTATTTGGAATGCACTGACTTCAAGGAGGCTTACTCTCTTTTGTCTACAGGCAGCACGCGTCTTGTGGATGATTTTCTCCTTGAAGATGGATATTTGTTCAAAGCTCAGAAGCTTTGTATCCCTAGTACGTCACTTAGAGAATTCCTCATTTGGGAACTCCTGCCAGAGGCCTTGCTGGACACTTCGATCGTGATAAAATGATAGAAGCCATAGAGCACCGCTTCTTCTGGCTTAGTCTGAAGAAGGATATTGGTAAAATGGTTAGTAGGTGCCACACTTGCCAACTGGCAAAGCAACGAAAACAAAACACTGGTCTCTACACTCCTCTACCCGTTCCCATCTATCCGTGCCAAGATTTTGGCATGGACTTCGTCCTAGGCTTGCCCAAGACTTTTCGTAGGAATAACGGCATCTGTGTTGTAGTTGATCGCTTTTTCAAAATGACCCATTTCCTATCCTGTTCCAAGACATCCGACGCCTCCCATATTGCCAAACTGTACTTCAATGAGGTTGTCAGATTATATAGTTTACCCAAGACCATTGTATCTGACAGGGATGTCAAGTTCACTAGTTATTTCTAGAAAACTTTTTGAATGAAAATGGGCACTAAGTTACAATTCTCCACAGTCTTTCGTCCTCAAATTGATGGGTAAACTGAAGTGGTCAATAGGAGTTTAGGTAATTTGTTAAGGTCCCTGATAGGTGAGAACATTAAGGATTGGGATTCCAAACTCCCCACAGCCGAATTTGTCTACAATAATTTGTGAACCACACTATTGGCCTAAGCCCTGCTAATTGTTTATGGGTACAAACCTAGACAGTCATTAGATCTTATACCCATGTGTTCTAAGTATAGGATTTTTGAGTCTGCATCCTCATTTGCATCGCATTTGCATGAACTACATAAGAAAATTGCACGCCGAATTGCACAAAGCTATATTAATTATAAACTGTATGCTGATCTTAAACAAAGATTTTAAACTTTTGAGGTTGGTGATTCAGTGATGGTGCGGATTCGTCCGGAACTGTTCCCACAAGGAACTGTTAAGAAGTTACATGCTAAAGTGCGGGACCATTCAAAATAGTCAAAAAAATCAATGACAATGCTTATATGGTGGATCTGCTTGCAGAATTCTACATTAATCCCTCTTTTAACATAGAATATTTAGTACCATATGAGGGTCCAGAGTTCAACCCACCAAATCCACTGCAAAATGAGCCTTGTGTGACCCCACCCTGTGAGAATCCAAGCCTACCTCCACTCCCAAATATTCCCAAAATACCTACGACGGAGAAGGTTGACATGATCCTGAGTGATGATATCATTTCCACAAAAGAGGGTGGACGAAGAAGGTATTTGATTAGGTGGAGAGGTAAGCCAGAGTCAGAGGACACCTGGCTAGAGTGTGAGGAGCTCTAGCGGATTGATCCAGATGCATTAGAGATTTATGAGAGTATCCGGGACGCGTACTCGACGGAGTCGAGCTTTTTTCCATCCCGGTAGAATAATGAGGACATCCGACCTTGGAGAGTCTACCAGAGGTGTGGCTGTCAATCTATGGTCACGATTGCACCGCTTTATTTTTGATTATCATTGTACTAGATTTATTATTGATGTATTAGTTTATTATGTTTATGAGTTTTATTGTACCTTTTCCTTTTATACCCTCACTTGAGGGCCTAATCATGTGTATGCCATAGGGGCAAGTTGGTCTTTTGTATTTTCTTCATTGTATTGGTTATTTAAAGCCTCCTCCCCGTTTTTTGAGGGATGATGAATGATATTATGAAATTTTTTGCACCTATGTGTTTTAGAGAGCTTAAGAGTTGTTGGAGAGATATAAGTCCCTAGGTGAGGGCATCGCAATACCCATCAATCGCAGGAAACGTTTGGGTTCGTGGTCGACTTCATCGCTCCCCATCCTCCCCTCTTCCCCTCAAACCGCCGGCCAAATACTCCCCTCCCTCTCTTGGCCGACACCCCCACCCTCCTCCCTCTAGTCGCCAGCCACCCAAATCCCTCTCTCCCTCTCTCGGCCGAACCCCACCACCACCACCTCCTATCCGGCCACCCATTCCCCACCTTCAAACCATGAAACTCCACCCTAACCCTAACCTAGCCGCCGACCCCCAAACCCCCTTTTCCTCCCTTTGCCTCCAAAATTCAAATCCCTCTTTAATTCTTTCCATTTATGTGACAACCTAAATTAGGAAAGTATTTGATTTCAAATTCCAATCAATTTTGAATTTGAATTTACTTCCTAATATAAGATGGCCTATTTTAGGAAAGTTTCTTAAATTAAATCTAATCAAATTTCTAATTGGATTTGATTTAAATCAATTAATCCTAATTTAAGGTCCCAATTAAAGCAAGCATTAAAACCCTACTCAAATCCCTCTCACTCAAGGATGTCGCAGGCCAAATACTCCCCTCTCTTCCCCTCAAAACCGCCGGCCAAATACTCCCCTCCCTCTCTTGGCCGACACCCCCACCCTCCTCCCTCTAGTCGCCGGCCACCCAAATCCTCTCTCCCTCTCTCGGCCGAACCACCACCTCCTATCCGGCCACCCCATCCCCCACCTCCAAACCGTCAAACTCCACCCTAACCCTAACCTACCCCCCCCCCCCCCCCCCCCTCTTTTCCTCCCTTTGCCTCCAAATTCAAATCTCTCTTTAATTCTTTCCATTTATGTGACAACCTAAATTAGGAAAGTATTTGATTTCAAATTCCAATCAATTTTGAATTTGAATTTACTTCTTAATATAAGATGCCCTATTTTAGAAAAGTTTCTTAAATTAAATCTAATCAAATTTCTAATTGGATTTGATTTAAATTAATTAATCCTAATTTAAGGTCCCAATTAAAGCAAGCATTAAAACCCTACCCAAATCCCTCTCACTCAAGGATGTCGTCGGTCCCCCCTCCCTCTCTCTCCATATTCCACACTAAGTCCCTTTTCTTTTGAAGCTCTAATCAATTCCCCATCAAATAAGCTTCTTTCCCTCCCCTCCTCAATTTTGAAATTTAAAACCCTAAAACCCCTCCTAAACAAATCTGTAATGAAAGTTCAGATTTTAGCTAATAGCCCTCCCCTTCTCCCTTAGCCGCCGCCCCTTATCTCTCCTTTTCCCCCTCTCTTCTTCTTTGCTCTCTCTCAAGTAAATTCTCTCCCAACTACTTACTCCCGAAGTTAATTTCAGAGTTTCAATTTTTTGAAATTAATTTCAGATTTATTTCACAAACATCTCCTCTACCCTAATTCATCAAATCCGAAGTCTCATGTTGTACTTCCTGTCTCCGTTGTTTGGCGGATCCTGAACAAGACCACGGGTTTGTGTATGATGACCAAGGCCACATCGATATCCTCAACTCACCGTTCTTCGACCTCAACCTCGAAGTTGACCAAACTGTAGAGGAATACGTGGAGAGGATTGTCTTCACCCTCGCCGAAGCCATCGACGACCAACTCTCCTCCGTGTAGTGGCAGATTACCTCCAAACCCTGATGAAGGTGAACTCTTCCTCCGAATTTTATATCTTTTGAATTTCTCTCAATTGTGGTCATATTTGATTCACAAAGGTTGTGTTAATCCCTCCGCTAAATCTAGTAATATAGAGAGTGAGTGAGTTGGTTCTCCTGATGCCTAATCTCATTGTTAATTTAGAGATTTCTCGTTGAAAATCCTTCGTGTATGCTATACTTGAATAATTGATTATTTTGTGATCTTAACTTCTAGTTGTGTGACTTGGCCTAAGCTAATTTCATCCATCGCTCGTTTTGTTTCACCGTTTAAATCACTACAAGTTTAATATTTAATATTGCTATCATCTAAGAGCATGCAATTTCTTATTTAATATTGCCTAAATATTTAAGTCCTACATCAAGCTTGCTCCAAGTTATTTTGCTTCCCTTTGAAGGATTCCTTTTAGCTTTCAAATTTGTGATTATTTTTTTTTGATATGATTGATTTGTACGTCTGGCATATTGCCTTAGTTTTCGGTATCACATTGATAAATAGTTTTGTTGTTACATTATTCTTATCATTTAGGAACTAAGCTAAGTTTAAGAAATATGCTTTTTTTTGTGAGGAAAATTTCACAAACTGTACTGGAATGTCTTGGATTTCTCAAATTGCAATTTTTAATTGTAGAGTTTTACTAAAATATCTTGAACCATTACTTTCCTCAAAGTGGACTTTATTTACCTTGACTATTCTTAGAAATTCCATATTTTCGGGAAGTAATTGTCATGGCAAGTTGTTGTGATTTATGTGGTTATCGCAGCTCCGAGGTTTGCTATAACACTATGGTTTTCATTCTGTTTTGGCACTACATGTTTATGGACGCGCTGTAATTCGTTGTGCAATTTTGTTTCTTTTTTGCATAGTTGAAGCCGGGTGGTGAAATTTCAAAAAAAGGAAAGAGGATAATGGTACGTGTGCAAACTTTAAAAGACCTCAGCAGAGATGTGATAAAGGTCAGTGTCTGCGCTTTTTTTGTATTTTATTACATTCATGCACAATTTTCAGGATGAAAAATTTGGCAGCTTGAATAATTTTATGACTTGACCGAGCTCTGTTGAGCATTCAGCAAAGTAGCATTTGCTAATAAACCATCCCTAAGAAGCCACCATAACTAACTAGCAGATCTAGTTTCACTAGTAACTTGTTTAGTGGTAGTCAAGTTAAAGAAAAGCTGATATAGTAAACATTGATGTTAATAGGATTATTAATATGAAATTATTCTTTTGCTCATTGGTTTATGAATTAACTTCAAATTACTATTACCTTATGAAAGCTTTCCACGTCTTTGAAGGAGTAATACTGTAATTAGCACTCTCCCCTTTTACTAACTTACTGGAATAAACAAAATAGTTTGCAACAACTCTAACATAGAAGAAAGTAGAAAGGAAAGAGGCCGTGTTGGGTTTGAATGATCATGATTGTGTGATGAGATACCTGAATGAATCCATACAAAAAGGAGACGTTCTTTTTAGTGGTTTAGGGTTGATAGTACAAAATATTGTCAAAGGATGATATGCATGCAAAAAATTCCTTTAGTGCACCCAAGGATTGAATGATTAGACCTTTAGTATAGAGGAGGTTTGTTGAATTGTTCAAGGGGGTTAGCTGCTGTACAATACCCATAGGTAAGAGTGGGTCAGGTTATTGATGTTTGGACAAGGAAGTTCTTAAGTTGCATAAGGCAGTACATGTTACCATACTTAGTTGCATATATATATATATAATATGTATATATATTTGAAATTTAATATATTTTGTTGTGATTAATATTTGACTTATGGACTATTTGTATATTTTATACATCTTTGAAGACTTGGGCATGGTTTGCTCTTGTAAAAATCCTTCATAAGCTACATAAGCTAGCATATAGTACTATTTTTTTTAGAGAAAAGGACCAAAATGGTCCCTCAACTCTTTGTGAGGGACCAAATTAGTTCCCAACTTTTTTGGGTGATCAATTTGGTCTCTCAATTCTTTAAAATGAGATCGTTTTAGTCAGAACATTTAATGTTGGAGTTAACGGTGTTAAATATAAGAGGTATTTAGTCATTTTTTAATTAAACATTTATTAAATATAATTTTCAAATAATTATAATTTTTTAAAAAAAATTTATTAAACATTTCTTAAAAATAAAAGTAAAATTTTAGTTTTAATTTTAAAATTTTAATCATCATTTATAAAATATGATATTTATTTATTTAGAGAAATCAAATACAAATAGATGTTATTTTCAACTTAATAACATATTTTTATCAATCATATTTTATAAAATATGACTAAATTTTTTGAAACTAAAACTAAATTATTATTAATTTTTTTATTAAATATGTGTTTAACAAAAATTTTTAGAAATATTATAATTATTTGAAAATTATATATAATAAATGTTTAATTAAAAAATGACCAAAATATTCTTACATTTAACATCATTAACTCCAACATTTGATGTTAGGACAAAAAAGTCCAATTTTAAATGAGGGATCAAATCTGGTCCCTCAAAAGAGTTGGGAACCATTTTGATCCCTCACAAAGAGTTGATGGACAATTTTGATTCTTTTATCTATTTTTTTAGGTTAATATCCATGTTTTTGAAGGATGTATAGTGGAAAACTATATGAATACTTCAATTGAGTTTTATTTATGTTTAATTTAGGGTCTTATAATTGTGGCTACAAATCTGCCTTAGATTTGGATTCATCTTGTTTGACAATTTTATCTTTTTATTTTGATCATGATTCTTGTTTTTACAAAATTTAAAATTTTAGGAGCATAAAGAGAATAATTTTATCTTCGTTGTGGCATAATAATTTTCATATATATCTTATATTAATCTAAATAATAAATAGAATATTAAATATAAGAATCCTTTAAACCTTATAAATGCTTTGCGATGGCTCTTTTCTCAGCACCATCATAGCCATCATGTTTTTTTACATTGCCACACATGTGACACCTCAGGTGTTCATTAAATGCTATTTGTTTCATTATAACTATTTGAATCCCAATTCTGAAAGTGAGACTCATTGAAGTGAGTTGTTGCGGTTTTATTTGTTTGTAGGAACTCATTTCTTATTTGTTTGTAGGAACTCATTTCTTATGAAGTCAATTCATCTGCTTGTTTAAGATGCACTTAGTTTCATTTTTATTCTACATAATATTAAATTTTCATATTATTATTATTATTATTATTATTATTATTATTATTATTATTATTGTTAGTATAAGTAGTCTAATCAATTATTG
Source organism: Dendrobium chrysotoxum (assembly GCA_019925795.1). Lineage (NCBI taxonomy): Eukaryota > Viridiplantae > Streptophyta > Magnoliopsida > Asparagales > Orchidaceae > Dendrobium > Dendrobium chrysotoxum. Next base: position 3,189,265 of record CM034309.1, on the reverse strand, counting down.
CATTAATTTATTTTTATTTTTTGTTATTAAATGACAAAAAATGAGATTGAAGGTGACTTCCTAGTCCTTATAAATGAAACTAGAGGTGTCAAAAATTGACCCGGCCCAAAAATTCTGGGTTTGGGTTGACATGCTTAACAAACGGGTCGGGTTTGGGTCTGAGAATTCGACCCGTTTAATAAATTGGTTGGGTTCGGGTTAACCCGCCTACCCGAAATTAATCTGATTTTGACCCGGATCGGACCAATTTATGAATTTGGCTGAAAGCGTGCGGTCTATCATCCGATTTACGAATTTTGCTGAAGGAGCGAGCTAAATCCGGTTTCGTTCGCGCCTTTGCCGTAAATTAGTGGGATAACATACCCTCCAATTGTTGTCTCATAACATCAACTATGCGCGTTTTTTTAAGTGTAGTGGGAAGTAGGGGTGTCAAATAGGTTTTCAGGTTAGATTTTGGGTCAAATTTGAAATTGACCCGCTTTTAACACTTCCGACCTGAACCTGACTTGTTTGTCCAAACGGGTTAAAAATTTAGACCCGAACCCGACCCAATCTCAACCTAACCTAGCATGACCGACCGTCTAATCCAATTGAGTGCAATGGGCAGGTGAGCGTGAGGGCGCGGGCTATCAAGTGAGGGTGCGGGCAAGGGCGAGTGCAAGCAAGGGCAAATGAGAGGGCGGACACGAGCGAGGGCTAGCAAGCGAGTGGGCGGGCTAGCGGGCGTAGCCCTCCTGCGCGAGGGCGCGAGCGAGAGCGAGCCGGTGGGCGCGAGCGAGGGTGAGCGATCGGGCAAGGGCTAGGGCAAGCAGCGAGTGCTAGCGCTATGAGTGCGAAGCGGGGCGAGTAACTGAGATGCTGGTGACGGGCTGGTCAAATGGGTTGCATTTGGGTTCGCAGGTTAACCCGAACCCGACCCGACAATCGGGTCGAAAACTTAATCTTGAAACTGACTTGTTTGTTAAATGGGTCGTCCTGAACAAAAAATTTTCGGGTCGGGTTCGGGTTGGATTTTTGGATTGTGTCATATATTGACACCCCTAATGGGAAGGCCTAACACCCCCGAAGATGCCTCCTTAGATGGGTGAGAGCACGAAGACTATCATATTCTTTAGTGAACAGAGAATTTGAAGAGAATAAAATTGAATTACTAATAAAAAAACAACTTAAAATGAAAATGCCAAATATAAACTCGGAATAAGATCAAAATGAACGCTTGAAATGTGACATACGTTGTGATGAATAAGGACGAGTTTTGAACTGAAATAAAACTTATAGGGACTTGCGATGAATTTGAAAATTCATCAATGAGTGAGAGGGTGTGTAAAAAACTTGAAAGCTTGCTTGTGAGCATATAACCTCATAACTATGGAACAACTCTCTTGGACACTCAAAACCTAGACACTCGGTGAACTAAAGTTTGAATAAAAATGAACTTAAGTTAGCTCATATTTTTAGATAGAAAGCATGACCTCTTATGGGTCCCACCTAAATAAAATACGAATCATATATATGTGAGGTATTCGAACTTATCACATACGCTACCGAATCTGCAACATGATACAATCAAATAAAATGTGAGTAGTAATGATTCGAAAATGCAAAGTCACGTGCACGTTTCTAAGTCAATACATTAATGTGAATACTTGCTATACCTGACTCTCATACATCTCAAACACTTATGTTAATGTGAATGCTCTTCAAACAAAGCAAAGTGGTCCAACTTGTTGCACGTTATAGGTGTACAAGTGTACTAAGTGATGCACACATTAATTACTAAAAAGGAAGTTTGTACACATCTTGTGAACAAGCAACAAATCCTGTGAATAGGCGGTGCACCCTATGAACAATGCACCTCATAATGAAAGTTTTTCAAATGGACAAAGTGGTGCATTGATGCATTTCACGGGTTGCACGACCATTTTAATAAAGCGTGCATGATGCGTTAAATCACAAGAAGCAATTTTATCCACACGTTCAATAGTGTAAATATGGTAATGAATATGCAAAAATACTATATTAGTGTATCGAAGATCGTGCAAGTATGTAAGAGTATTGTGTTTGTGAAGAAATATGCAAGTGTCTCGTGCAAGTGTATTAAGAAATATACAAGTGCAATATGCGAATGCAGCGTGAAACATGCAAGTATATTGCATAAATGTAACAAAAAGTATGCGCCATATATTAGACTATTAAAATCAATTTACTCGAATGTGTTCCGATCAAATACATCAATTTTTTTAATTTGAGGTTTGAGAATACTATGTTGGCCAAAATAAAAGTGAAATAAAATTTGACATCGCATGAAGTGGCATTCAATCACCCTAAATGAATGTATTATTGCTTCGAACATTTTACAAACTCTTTTAAAAGTCAAACTCATCTTTGCATGATGCTCTCGAGCTGGTCGCTCTGTTTATATGACAGGGTTAGTGTGGTCACAGATTGCCTTTTTCATTAGTTATGCTTCTATTAATTATTATGATAAAATTTTGATTATAATATTTTAACATAATTTATTTTTATTTAAAGGTTATTCATAAGGAGATGATTAAATGAATAAAGATGAGTCGTTATATTTTTATTTTAATAAAAAATAATAATAATATAGAAAAAGATTATATTGTTTTTTTGTCGGGGGCAGTGCCTCGAGGCGTTCCCCCTCAGGCTCACTGTTCAATTTATCCATGATAGTCGTAAGTCTCAAATTTCAAGTACGATCCTTCTCCTAGTAAGGATTGGAGTTGACAATAGTTGACCTCATGAGAGATGTTGAATAGTAAATTTTAAATGATGCACCATAAAACCTATCATCATAAACAAACATACAACTATAAACCCCAAGATGATATTTGATTTTAATTTTGCAGCAGGCCTTTAATGCTTTTTACAAAAGAAATTCATTATAAAAATTCAAACTCTCGAGTTCATCGCTTATATAACACCTCACAAAATTAACACTTAAACACAATTCTTTGTTAGGAAGTGGGTAAAGTTGAAAATATTCAAACAACAAAATAAAATATTCAAATACCATGATGATGATCGTGTTGACAAAAAATATTAATGGGAGAGGATTTTATATTTCAAGATGCCCCCAATTTTTGAAGCTAGTAATTGAGGCTTAAAATTCTGATAAAAAATAAAAAAATTCAATATTTGCAAAATCTAGAATTTTTTAAGCGAAATTAATCTATAAAACCTTAAGTAAAATCCAATTATGCTCTACAATTATTAGTCTGGGTTGATAAAATTGAGAATAACCTCAGCTTTAAAGAGTAGGACTGTAAACGAATTGTGTTGAGCCAAGCAGGTGCATGTTCTATTTGAGCTCTCATTTATCACCAACATGGTCAAATTTGGTTCGAGCTCAATTTGAGCTTTTTTGTTCATGTTCAAGCTTGATTCATTTAAAAAAGTTAGTGTTCATGTTTGATTTGTGTTCACTTCACATTTGGTTCATATCGTGCTTATTGAGCTTAAACAAACGGCTCATATAAATTAATATGAGCCTACCAACTAATATTAATATCGAGCCTTATCGAGCTCGTTAATGAACATATTTATCGAGCCCATAAATGAGCAAGCTTATTGAGCTTTCTCGAGCCTTAAACCAGTAGCTTGTCGAGCTCAGAAATGATACTTTTAATAAATGAGCTTCCTAATGAACACTCAAAATAATTAATCTATCAAACATAAACATGTATATCATGATCATAGATAATTTCAATATAATGATTAATGATTTATTTTAATTAAGAGATGCTATAATGTTCAATTAGTTTTAAATTTATCAATAATTAATATATTATTAAATTAACACTGCCGTTGCCAGGTCCCAAGTCCTGGATGAGAAAAGTGGAGGGTTGCGTTAGGTAGTCGACAGCCAGCGTAAAACTTGTCGAATAATAATGACATGAATCCTTTAAGAAATTGTGTTAATGCGAGGGCGTCCCCTGGAAGCGACGCGTTGTATGGCCTGAATACAGCGACAAGTATGCAAGGGCCGCTGCACCGCCGCCCGGGTGCAGTGTTAAATAGGCAAGGGTTCCCACATCAAGGACGGATGTGGGCAAAGAAGCTAGTCCATGAAACTAAAATTAGGATAGGAACTTGGAATATAGGTTCCCTTACAGGAAAATTAATGGAATTAATAGATGTTATGATTCATAGGAAGATAAATATTCTGTGCATTCAAGAAACTAAATGGGTTGGAGAGAAGGCTAAGGAGATTGATAGTTTAGGATTTAAACTTTGGTATTCGGGTAGGAGTCGTACTAGAAATGGGGTAGGCGTGATTTTAGATAAGAGTTTGAAGGATAATGTTATAAATATTAATAGAATTGGAGATAGAATTATAGCTTTAAAGATTATTATTGATGCTAAGGTTGTTAACATTATAAGTGCTTATGCTCCTCAAGTGGGTTTGGATATGGATTCAAAATTAAAATTTTGGAATGACTTAGAAGAATTAATACAAAAGATACCTCTTAAAGAAAGAGTTTTTATTGGAGGAGATTTAAATGGACATGTTGGTAGAGAGGTAGATGATTTTAAAAGCATTCATGGTGGCCATGGTTTTGGAACGACAAATGAAGGTGGTAAGTCTATTTTAGATTTTTGTTTAGCTTATGATTTTTTAATTACTAATACCTTATTTAAGAAAAGGAATGAGCATCTCATTACTTATAAAAATGGATATAATACAACTCAGATTGATTATTTTCTTATAAGAAAATTAGATCGTTTAGATTGCAAAGATTGTAAAGTTATTCCGAGTGAAAATTTATGTACCCAACATCGTTTATTAGTTTTGGACTTGAAGATAATGGGGAAGAAAATAAAAAATAAAGTAAAACGATTTCCTAGGATTAGATGGGGGCATTTAAAGAATATTAACAAAAATATTTTTGAGAGTAAGATTTTAGATCTTAAGATTTTGTCTGTGCATGAGGATGCTAATGTTATGTGGAAAAAAGTGGCTAGTTATATTAAGAATATTGCAAAAGATGTGCTTGGAGTTTCAAAGGGAAAAGCTCCTAATAGTAAAAATAGTTGGTGGTGGAATCCAAATGTGCAAGAAAAGATTAAAAATAAGAAGATTTGTTATAAAAATTGGTTTAATTGTAAAAATTCTGATAATTGGAAAATATATAAAGAGGCACGTAAGGAATCTAAGAAAGCAATATGCGATGCAAAGAGTTTAGCTTTTAGTGATTTATATAATAGATTAGATACTAAGGAGGGAGAAAGATATATGTATAAGCTAGCCAAACAAAGAGATAGGAGTAGTAAGGATTTAGTTCAAGTGAAGTGTATTAAGGATGAAGATCAAAAAGTACTTTTTTTAGAAGATGATATTCAACAAAGGTGGATGAGATATTTTGCTAAACTTTTTAATGAAGAATGTGAAAATAAAATTGACTGTAGTGATCTTAGCACCCTAAATGAAAATAAAGATTTATGTTTTTATCGGCGTATTAGTAAAACCGAAGTTAGAGAGGCTTTGAAGAAAATGAAGGGTGGAAAAGCTGTTGGACCTGATGATATTCCAATAGAGGTGTGGAAATGCTTAGGAGATGAAGGAATTTCTTGGCTTACTAAACTTTTTAATACTGTTTTGAAGACTAAAAAGATGCCAGATGAGTGGAGAATGAGTGTGTTAATCCCTATTTTTAAGAATAAAGGTGATGCACAAGATTGTGCGAATTATAGAGGAATTAAGTTAATGTGTCATACTTTAAAACTATGGGAACGAGTTATGGAGCATAGGTTGCGGCGTGATACTAATGTTTCTCAAAATCAATTTGGATTCATGCCGGGTAGGTCTACTATGGAAGCCATACATTTATTAAGAGGTTTGATGGAGAAATATAGAGAGAATAAGGAGGATTTACATATGATATTTATTGATTTAGAAAAAGCATATGATAAAGTTCCAAGAGAAGTGCTATGGAGAGTTCTTGAAAAGAAAAGAGTTAATAACGCTTATATTCAAATCATTAAAGATATGTATGCAGGAGCTATTACCTGTGTTCAAACACAAGGTGGTTTGACCAAGTATTTCCCTATTTCGGTTGGATTACATCAAGGATCAGCCTTAAGCACATATCTTTTTGCTTTAGTCATGGATGTTCTCACTAGACATTTGCAAGAGGATGTACCTTGGTGTATGCTTTTTGCTGATGATATTCTTCTTGTTGATAAGACTAGAGAGGGAGTTGAAGGTAAACTAGAATTGTGGAGGTCAACTTTAGAGTCTAAAGGTTTTCGCTTGAGTAGATCTAAAACGGAATATATGGAGTGTAATTTTAGTAATAATAGACCTAGTGAGGGCATTGTGACTTTGGCCGATCAAGTCATTAATAAGAGTACACGTTTTAGATATCTTGGATCTATTGTTCAGAGTGATGGTGATATAGATGGGGATATTATCAGCAGAATTCAAGTTGGATGGTTGAGGTGGAGGAATGCATCAGGCTTATTGTGTGATAGAAAAGTACCTCTCAAACTTAAGGGAAAATTCTATAAGATGGTGGTGAGACCTGCAATGCTTTATGGTGCCGAATGTTGGCCATTAAAAGAGAAGCATAATTCTAAGTTAAGTGTTGCAGAGATGAGGATGCTCAGGTGGATGAGTGGCTTTACCCTTAGAGATAGGATACGAAATGAGCATATTCGTGAAAAGGTTGGAGTAGCTCCAGTGGAAGATAAGATTAGAGAGAGTCGCCTTAGATGGTTTGGTCACGTAAAACGGCGGCCTCCCGATGACCCGGTTAGGAAAGTAGAGGTCTTAGATTTGACTTATGTTAAGAAAGGTAGAGGTAGACCTAAAAAGACTTGGTTAGAAAATATTAAAAATGATCTTTCTTTATTAGATTTAAACGAGAATTTGACTTTTAAAAGGACACAATGGAGAAAAAGGATTCATGTAGCCGACCCCACGTAGTGGGATAAAGGCTTGATGTTGTTGTTGTTGTTGTTGTAATATATTATTAAATTATAATAATTATAAATATTTATATTAAGTTATTCATTATTTTCAAAATGGGACTTATTACTTGCTAGAATATTTACGGCAATATAGCATGTTTTATGTCTTAGCTTTTAACAAATATTTAGCTTGCACATAAAAAGTTGTAGGAGATAAGATGTAATTACTCAGATATTTGAAATAAATTTATTTGAAAAACATAAAAATTTTAAAGTAGAGCGCTTTGATGCTGATTTGGTGAGTACTGTAGCGTTAGGCCATGAATAGTATATATATATATATATATATATATATATATATCCCTGACTCACCCCCGACTCCCTAACTTAGTTGCTTGGCTAGGAAGAAATTGAATGAGGGAAAGAAGAGAGAGGATAGAGAAAGATCTTTGGATCATATTTGTCAGACATACTTATATAGATTTTATTCTATTCATTGTAAGTGACTAATTTCTTACTTCTGTTTTCAATAATTTTGATTTCTATGGATTTTATCTCTCATAAATCTGCAAATATTGCATTATCTCCTGATTTCATAAGCTTTCACTATGCAAATTTGGATATTTTATAGATTTGATCATTTTGAATGATTTGATATGATTTTATTGCATTTTAAATGAAGTATTGAATGATATCAGATACATGATATGATAACTTCACATGACACCTTTTTGATCTACGTGATTCACTGATTGAGAGTCATAAAAAGTTGAAAATTGATTGTGAGTTAAAAGGAGTCGGGGCGACTGATTCACGTGATTCAAGAGGAGTTATAATGAGTACATTGATTGAGAGTTATAAGAGACGACTAATTGAGAGTTATAAGTGCAGGAGCAAATACTCTTAAGATACACTCATTGAATATCTGAATACTAATACAGACACTGCTACGAATATTGTATTAATATTGTGACTGACACTAATACTGTTTTCTGTCATTAACTCTATTTAACGTTGTTGATCATGATACTAATATTTTTATTGGCATTAGTTTTGTTGATTGATACTGATACTATAATTGATAATATAATGGATTTAGATGTGATGAACTATAGAAGGATAAATTGATACTGATAATTAGTATAGACATTGATGCATATATTAGTAAGCTCTAGTTAAATAGTTAAAATGAAAAACAGATGTAATTCTTTCAATATAGATTCTGGAGTGATAAAATGGTATCAGAGCAATGGTTATTGAAAGAATTGAAATATAATTAGAGCTTATAAGCAGAATAGAAATGTGATTTTCGATTTATAATTAATTGATTTTAGTTTGAAAATTTATTTTGAGCATGCTCTCTCTCTCTATCGGATTGATATAGAAATATCAATGACGATATTTTTCGAAGGTGGGGAGATTCTAATAACTCAAATATTTGAAATAAATTTATTTTAAAAATATGAAAATTCTGAAGTAGAGCATTTTGACACTGATTTGATGGGCGCTATAGCGTTAGGCCATGAATAGTATATATATATATATCCCTGCCTCACCCCACTTCTTGGCCAGGAAAAAATTAAAAGAGGGGAAGAAGAGAGAGAATAGAGAAAGATCTTTGGATCATATTTGTTAGTCATTCCTGTTATAGATTTTGTTCTATTCGTTGTAAGTGACTACTTTCTTACTTCTATTTTCAATAATTTTGATTTCTACGAATTGTATCTCTCTTTAATATGCAAATATTATATTATCACTTGATTTCATAAGTTTTCATCGTGTAAATTTGGATATGTTATAGATTTGATCATGCTGAATGATTTGATATAATTTTATTGTATTTTAAATGAAGTAATGAATGATATCAATTACATAATATGATAATTTCACATGATATCCTATTGATCCACATGATTCACTGTTTAGGAGTTATAAGGAGCTGGAGATTGATTGGGAGTTATAAGGAGTCGGGGCGACTGATTCACGTGATTTAAGGGGAGTTATAAGGAGTATATTGATTGAGAGTTATAATAGACGATTGATTGAGAGTTATAAGGGACGATTGATTGAGAGTTATAAGTGCAGGAGCAAGATAAATTTAAGATACACTCATTGAATATCTGAATATTGATACTGCTACGAATACTGTACTAATATTGTGACTGACACTAATACTATTTTCTGTCATTAACACTATTTAACGTTATTGATCATGATATTAATATTTTTACTAACTTTAATTATGTTGACTGTTACTGATATTGTGATTGATGATGCAATAGATTGAGATGTGATGAACTATAGAAAGATAAATTGATACTGATAATCAGTATAAACATTGATGCATATATTTCTTTATATGATTTATAGCATATTGTTCTCCTTTATCTTGCATTGATTTAAGTTATAAGATTTTAGTTATTTGTTGGGCTATGTGCTTATGACGTGGTTTTACATGTTTTTCAGAAAATGGTAAGGATTTTATGATATGAGACTTTGAATAAGACAAAAATATAATCATGTTTCTTTCCGCTGTTCATTGGTAAGCTCTAGTTAAATAGTTAAAATAAAAGACAGATGTAATTCTTCCAATATAGATCCTAGAGTGTGACATAAGATATTTTTGACTTATAAAACTTAGAAAGGGAACAAAACACGAGTTCTTGCTTAGTTTAATAATTCACTATATATCAGAAAATATAAGGATACTCCTTGTCTTAGAGTTGAAGAAGATAAGATTACTTATGAATTAGTATTTGATTTCCCTTATAAGGATTACAAAAATTAGATGTCTATAGATGGACAATTAAAATCCAAAAATAGTGTTAAATCTTGAAAGAAATCTGGAGATGATGATGGTAATTCCCAGTTGTGATTATAGGCATTGATTGCCAAAAAATACAAGAGAACTCTTTAGTTCTCTTAGCCCTTAAATTTCCTTTCTCTATAGATAATGTAGTCTTGTTTATAAGGAGATGGGTATTTTGATAAATTTGACTAGAATCCAAAGCACTTCCTCGTACGGTCCATATCGATCCCCTTGATTATAGATCATTTATCAAGTATTTGAATGCCTTAGAATCAAGTGTTCCGTATCATTAAGCTGCTTGATTTGACTATAAACATGCCATAATTGGAGGTTGTTTGGTCCATCTATTAATATTAAGAAATTTTCAAACATAATTTAAGTATTGGATTTGAACCCATTTGGAGTTGGATCAGATCATTTATAGTGTTGATAGGTTCGTCTCATTGAGACCATCAGTTTAATTATAAGTTTATTCAAATTGAAGTTTAAATGATCTTAAATTTAATTTTAGAAGATCCAATTCAAATATTCAATTGAGATTTTTGCAGATAATATGAATTTTTTGGAGTCGTATCAATACTTAATCGAGCTCTATATCAAATATGAATTGAATTTCTTAACGAGTTGGTTCATGAGCTCTATATTGAACAAGAATTGAACTTATTCACGAGTATTAAACTATGTTGTTCATGAATATAAATGAGTTGAACAAATAGTTATTCAAACTTATTTGTTAAACCATTGATAAAAAAATGTTCATGCTTGATTATTACATAATCAAACGATTATGAACGAGCTATAATCAAGCCGAGCCATAAGTAGATTATCGATCGCTTAGTTTGTTTGTAGCCCAAATAACGAGCTAATGTGTTGTCGAGAGTATTCTACTGTTCATTCTTGAATGATCTCTCGCTTGTAAGGATGTGACACGTAACCTCTGGTTGGTGGTTTTGCCACCAAACGACACCACATATAAATGGCTATGATTGGGGCCTTTTAACTGGGTGGCTTTGCCGCAAAATGATACAATTGCATTACGATCATGATAAGAACCCATAAGATCCCTAATGTATAAAAACCTTTGTAATGAATCATAGGGTGCACTTGAAATGAAATAAAGTTCTCTATTTTTTATGTTTAACTTGAATTTGTCCCCTTAGATAAAAACTCACTCCAAGCCTATAAGATTTTCTTGGACAAAGCAGCTTATGAATGCCGACAAGGATCCTTTAGATAGGTTAGGTCGACTGCCTCCTTTAACTAAGCATATCAGGGTCTGTGATAATCCAAGCTGATGGAACCAGAGTAGCTTGGTTTTATATCAAATTTCCTACTATTATAGACCAAGTATTTAGTTTCTAATGGTTAGCTTTAATTAAATATTTTTTTTTTGCTATTCGCTAGAGCAGATGGTGCGTTTTTTTTTTTTTGGGGGGGGGGGGGGGGGGGGTCATTAATCATATGAGTTTATTCTTATGTGAAACCTAGAACGAGATTATGAAGTCCTCGTGAAATAAGGATGAAATATCTCAGTACTATCTTAAGTCTAATCTAATAAAATATTTAATCAATTTTCTTCGGTTCTTGTCAGTGTCAATGTACCCTTTAAAAAAAAAAAAACCCTTGTTGAGAAGAAACTGTACTGAGATGCAGATTCATGTTACTTGTAAGATGGGATTTGGTTTCCTTGCTGCCGATGGTGGCAGTGGCTAATTTTTTACATGGCTGCTGGTGTTTTAATAATAGTGAAAGCACTCTGGTGAAGGCATCTTTTAAGTTTATCACTACAGAACCGCATACACTTTCTACTGATTGAGTTTCTGTTATTAATAATGGCGGCATCTCAATTTCTTACAAGTTTTATTGTTGGCGAATATCTAAATAATGTTTCCATTCCTGAATATTAAAATGATTTTCCAATATTTTTTGTCAAGAGTTGAAGATGCTTCACCCAACCAAAACAACATATATGCTCATATTTGAACTATAGATTTTCTATTTTCTTAGCCTAATTTCTAATATATTCATTTACATCCTTATCTTGCTCTTATTTGCTCATCACATGATTTGAGTCAATTTAAATATGTTCTTTTTTGTTGTAAGCCTATTAGATGGTTGTATTTTGTCAACAAGAGATGATTGGGGGCCCTACATTAGTTATCTATATGATCTCTTGCATTTGTATTACATTTTCTTTGAGCATAGTATGACATCTTCATATAATTTGTGTTCCTCAGTACTTTCAAATAACCATTTGATAATAGTTGGGATAAGGTGTCAGTAGATGTGATTGTCGATTGTTGAAGAAGATCAAGAGCCAAGGGCCATAAGTTGTTTACATTTTATTGGCACATCAGTTCTAAGATGCCTTTGTGCTTTATTTTATAAGCTCTTGTTGATTTCTCTTGTGGTTAACTTATATGATTGACATGCATATTGTTCTCAATTATTGTCTTACATGTTTCAGTCTGATACTGCATGTGTGAAAGTACCGGAGCTAGAGTTGGAGCTTGCAAGTGGCACATTAGGTGGACTTGTTACCACCGTTGAAGGTTTAGTTACTAAAACTATTGAAAGTAAGAGTACCATCTGAACTCATGGATTTGTGTTTTGGTTCAAATATTGGGTTTATCTACTTTGATAAATAATTTGTTTTCATGGTTTAAATTAACAGTGATACTAAAACTAATGTTGGTATTCATTTGATTTTGTCATCACTTGTGGCTTATTTCTTATGGTAAGCTTATATGGAATGCACACAACTCATATTCAAACTTGTTTAACCCAATCTTTTTATCAGACACATGCCTCTCTCTATGTCTCTCTTTCCCTCTCTTCATCTCTTCATCCCTCTCTAACTCACTAAAGGACAATATAGGCACACATTGTTTAAAATTGTGTAATATGAGGCTCGCCTTGAGGCCCACCTCAGCAAAATTCCAGTGAAAATTGCCTTGAGGCTTACGCCTCGACTTTTATTAATGAGGCTTGTGCCTCAGCTTGGCTGAGGTCCTCCTTGAGGTGGGCTTCACCTCGCTGGCATAAGGCATGCGCCTCACCCTATTTATATATATTTTTATTAAATTTTCCTAAATCCTAAACTAAAGCTTCAAACAAATAATGCCTTCTTGAACCCTCAAGCCGTAACAACTTCCTCTCAATTACCTGGGCTTCGAGTCCACTACATTCGCTGTAGCCACCACTATCGTAGCCATGGGGATCACTTGAAAGCCGCACACCACAATCACCTCCTTCTCTTAAATTTGTGGAGTATTACTCTTCATCTTTATGTTGATGACAAATATTTATGAAAGAGGAACATAATTGAAATAAATGAAGAAGCTGATTGGGAGTGATTGGACTCCACGGGATGAGGCAAGGGAGAGACCAATTTTTTGTTTCTTATGTATGCTAATTTATTACTTCATAGTTTAATAGAAAGTTAATATGTCATTATTTAACATATTATTTAGATGTTATATAAAAAATCACTTTTTAACTCTTATTTTCACTTTTTGTAATTTTTGGATTTTGAGACTTACGTCTCACCTCACAAATAAAAAACGCCTCAATATCTAATTGCACAATTTTAAAACCTTGCAGGCACATGCCCACCCACACAGCCACACTTGTACTAGATCAACTAGTTATGAATGAACACATGCATGGTGCATGCTTGTTAGTGTAGTAATCTTAGTATTCGTAGTAATCTTAATCTTGTCTAAAGTGAGTCAGATATTCATTTGGACAAATTATTTAGAAAATCTGTGTTTCTTTCCTTCCTGCTTGGTTAGCACCATAACCAATTGCTCCAAACTGCCACAAACCAATTACCAGGTTTTCTTTTAATTGGAAGCTTGGTTCATTAGGTGTAGAGGGTAATGAGTTCATTTATCAAACAAAAAGGCACACTGTCATGTACCTTATTTTGAAGGTTTTCTTCTATTCTTTCTTTGTTACAATCCTCACTCAGAATTCCCTGACTGCAAATCCATTTCCGAGTAGAATTCATCTCATTAAATTTGATCAAAGCAATTAGCAGTTCGAGATGAGTAGGATTAGGGGTGGCTGGCTAATTTGATTTTTTAAGACTTATCAACATTGTTCTGATCTGATGTATATCTTTCATCATTTTATAATTAATAATTCTACATGTTTCGGATGTATTATGACCGATTATTTCAGAGCATGCTATTTTATTCATTTTGCAGATCTGTGATAAAATGAGATTTTTCTTGCAGATCTTGAGAGAGTGCATGGATTTATGTTTGGTGATAGCCTTGATGAACCCAGAAAGAAAAAATGGCAGGACTTCAATCATAAACTAAAGAAGGTATAAGCTTTGAAGCTCATTAATTTGTTACATCTTATGCTGATTAGCAAAGTTACAAAGTTAAATCATTTGAGGTAGCTGATTAGCAAAGTTACATATTGGATATGGTTTAGTTTTGTTTAAAACAAGCTCAGTAAATTTATTTTTTGAGCCTATTGAGGAGATTTTATTTTATCACGGTAGATTAGGTGTTGCATCAACTGATCTTGTTGTCAGATTCAAAAAAGTAGGAAGCCCAATCACATAATTATTTGTTATCTATTTGGAGCAGTTTTAGCTTTTTGTAAAAGGTCAGGAAAACATAATTTTTTCAAAGTTGCTAGTATTATTTGACTTTTCTCCTATGAAAAAAAGTGGCACAACAATTTTATTACAATTTTCATGCTTTAGTAAATTTTCTTATAAAAGGTTGTTTACAATAAAAATTTTCAAAAAACAGTAAAAAAGTTGTAAGTAATTAGAATTGTTCTAGCTGTCTGGAAAATAAAGCTGTGAATATTACCCCAAATAGACTTAAAAGTTGTCCAAATTTCTACTTTACCAATTAATTTAATCCCTCCTTTTGACCCAAACCCGCTACTGTGCTGAAACCAATTCTTAACATTTTTCATTTAATCTGAAGCTGGTCATCTTTTTCATTATTCAGCTTTTAGATTTGGAGGAGCCATGGACTCTTATACTGGATGATGCATTGGCTAGTTCCTTTGTTGCACCAGTGACAGATGCCATAGCGGAGGACAAACAACTTCATGGTTTGTTCATTAAAACTGTTTTGTCATCTATGCTGCTATGATATGCTCTCTATTATCTCTCAAGCCCTTTTACCAACTAATAATTACTAATTTTTCAAATTCGAAGTTTGCATGAGAATGAGAAGAAATTATTATGATCAGACTACGCATGTAGCTCTACATGCTGATCAAGGAAATACATAGTTATGTTTTCACTGTATACTGAGTATATAACAATATATAATTTTTTTACATAAAAAAATAAAATATACAACGACTAAGTAGTTTTGTACTACAATAGTCCGGATGTAGAGCTATATGATGCGTAGCTGCCTGTAATAATTTGTTGACAAACAGAGATGTGATACTGGAAATTTTCATCTTACTATCATTGTGCTATGATTTGTGCTGCAGTTGAAGAGTATGAGAGGACCTGGGAACAAAATGAGGAGCTGGGCCTGAATGATATGGACACATCTTCTGCTGACAATGCTTATAACTCAACTTCCAGTGGTGCCATCTTTCAGTAAGTAGCTTTATAATGCTTATATTCTCAAATATTGTATAACTTATATTCACATATGCTTTGATCTCATGTAAGCATGCCAAATTAGAATATCAAAGATGGCTCGAAAGTTTTGCTTCAGACACTCGAATTGAAATGTGTAAGTTGCAAAGGATATATAATTCTATAGTGAAGCCCTTAGTTGGAAGATAATTAGATTATTTAGAAGAGATTTTTTTTTCTTCTCCTTACAAAGAGGCTTATTGCAATTTTGTCTTTTGAAAATGATGTGCACTGAAGGGCAAATATTAATAGAGGTAGTGGAAGAAAATGCATTTGAATTTAAAGCTTTGTTTGAGACATCTTTCTTATTGCTTTTTAAAATAATTTTTAAGCACAAAAAAATTATTTTTTGAATTAAAAATTTGTTTTAAATAGCAGTGAAAAAGTCGTCCCAAATGAAGCCTAAATCAGCTAGCGGTAGAAAGAACCTCAAATATTATGCCCCAATTGAAATAAAAATTATTATGAATGTTTTGGGTTGTCTCCCTAATATTATATATATATATATATATATATATATATATATATAACTTAAAAACATAATTTTCTGTGAAATTTGATGCTAATTCTCTTTAAAATAAATATAAATATATTCAGTTTTTTAATAAATTTTAAACAAAATAAATTAAACTTATAGTCTAGAGGTAATTGTCTAATATAATATATTAAAAAGATCCCAAAGAAATATCGGTAGGGGTAGGGGTTGCTTGGAAGGAATACTTACAAGCAACAAAAAAATAATAGCTAAATAAAAGTAATGAAAAAAACATTCCCGAACTAGTAATGAAAATTAGTGAAAGTAAGAGGACTAACTGAACTCATAGATTAGTTTTTTGTTTTTGTTTTGTTTTGTATAATTAATTGCTTATGGTTGTTTACATATTAATTTATTCGTATTGTTTAAATCTAATAGTGATATTGAAATTGATGTTGGTTCGCATTTGATTCTTTGTCATATGTGACTTATTGCTTTATGGTTTTACATGGGCAGTGCACAATTCATGTGAAGCTTCCTTAATCCAATCTTTTTAATAGGAAAAGAAAAATATGCAAGAAATATGCTGATGATATATTGGTGCCCTAGCTCGTCGTCATTGGCCATCTTCTTAATCTCTCTCTCTCTCTCTCCATGCTCTTTTTATTGTGCGGTGGTTAGGCCCAGCCCCTTAAGATTTCTAGGATGACGTCAGGAGGCTGCTAGAATTTAGACTGGAATTTAAACTTAAAACAAGTACTATAGGGGACTTATACTTGTTCTTCATGAAACTTTAATTTGCAAATGATCTAACTAAATTAAGCAAACTAGAATCCAAATCAAATGCCTAAAGAAATAATGTAAATGACAATCAAAATAAAATAAGCAGGGAACAAAACTTGTATGCTCACTAGAGTAAGAAACATAACTCTAGAATATTCGAAGACCCTAAAGCCCACAATCCAAGCTAGATTGAAACCCAAGGGAGCTGAAGTGAACTTTGGATTGCATGAAATGAGCTCCTACATCAACCATATATATAGGAAGAAAAATGACCCTATGGGCCCGCTCAAGTAAATAAATATTATTAAAATCCAAAAATACATGATGTTTAAAATGTGATGTACTCATGCATGTGCCCGTCCCATAGTCTTTCCCAACATCACCTTTTTGCCACCGTATTCATAATATTTTTGTGAAAGAGGATAGAAGGTAAAGGCTAAAATTCTCAAAAATTTAAAATATTAAAATACAATATTCGAATCTACAAGACTTTCACTTGTATGAATTGTGCAAGATAACGTTCAAATATGTCATGTCTTAAAGTTTGTACAAGAGTCCTTGTATTTGCCCTAAAAACACTTTATATGCCATCGCATTTGCAACATTTTCGTACAAGCGGATAGAAGGTGTTATCTAAAATATTTAAAATTACAAAAATATAAAGGCAAAATATAGAATTTACATGATAGCCACTTGCACAAATTTCTTAAAGTAACTTCAAATTCTCAAAAACCATGTAAGAAATTCAATGGCGAATAAGATAACCCAATCTAGATATTTTCAAGACATATGCATGCATTCTTAGGCAGTCTCAAAATCTCACCAATTTTTTCTTGAGAAGCATGCAAATGTAACTAGTGCACTGAATGTCATATGCAAATGTCATACGGATGCACTGAAAGTCATGCAAGTGTGTAGTTCAAATATTTTTAAAGTTACATGAAATGATGATAAGTCCTAAAGAAAATAGATTCACATCCTTCAACGAGCATTACGAATATGCAAGCGTGATGTTTGAGAATACTATGTGGACTGAAAGACTATGAAAAAAGTTTTAAAACTTCTACTCTAAAAAGAATGTAAATACAACATACAAGTGCACTAGAATTATGCAAGTGCATCATGTATGTGTACTGAAATGTGTATAAATATAACACATAAGTGCCATGATAAATATGCAGAATGTATCATGCATATGCATTTTGCACACATACCTAGCAACATGTAAATTCATGAAAGCATAAGTACCAAACAACATGTAAATGCGTCATCTAAGGGCACTGAAATACATGCAATTACATTATATATATATATATATATATATATACGCCCAAATGTACATATACATATATAACACTAAAGTGCATTAAAATGCATAAATGTAATATACAAAATACATTGAAAAATGTACAAATTATGCTTTGACTATTGCACCCAATTTCTTAAACTAAAGGTCTGAGAATGCTATGTGGATTAAGATTGGAATGTGAATTTTCCAAATTTCAAGTCCAATGCTCCTCCTTAAAAGGGCTAGAGTCGACATTACTTGAATTAATAGGAAAATATACAATCTTAAAATCCACCCAAAGTTTTTATTTTTAAGTTCACATTAGGCCTTCAAGGTCTTCTTAAAAGGAATTCATCCATAAAAAAAATAAACTCTCAATTACAAAGCCTATATGATAATCTATAAAATCACTAGTTTAATACGATTCTCTGTTAATGGGCTAACAGATCTGACATAATTCATACTATGAAATGAAATTATCTAAAATCCTTGATGATAGCTATGTTGAAAGTGAATCTCAACTGAAGAAGATCCTATATTTTAAAATGCCCTAAAACCTAATAAATACATAAGTATTTTAAAGTAACTTTAACATCACATCGATGATGGCCATATTGAAAGTGAATCTCAATAGGAGAGGTAAATATATTATATTATATTGAAAAATTGATTAAATTAAATAGTTATATTAAATAATTATATTATATTATATTATATTGTAAATATCTTAAAGCATCGATGTGATGTTACATTCATATGAAGGCCAAGGCATCAAGAGTGGAAATTTTTAAGGAAAAAAAGGTGACATCTAGTGGGTGTTCCCAGAGTTTTACCTCTAGCAAGCATTATCGAGGGTGGATCCCAAAGAGGATTCTTTTTAATGATACCTATGATAGTCGACACATTGGACAATCTTCCAGGAGACCCCATCACCAGCCGGTTTCACCCTCTCAATAAGTAAACTTCAACCATAGTGCATGAGTCAAAGAATTTTTTGTACTAAATAATGAGCCAAAAATCCAATGGCATCGCTGCTTAGATATTTGTATGCAAGAAGAAGAACACAATGGAGAGATCATGAAAATAAAGATGGTCTATTTGGTGAATTTCTAGTGACACAAAAGAGTTAGATCTACCATGACTGGAACTTTTAATATCCATGGAGATCAAGTTTGCTACAACTAATATGAGGGCACAATCCCCTTAGAAAATAAAGATGTGAAAGAACTTGAAGAAAACCCTATTTTTTTGACATTGTTACATTGGCAGAGATGCAAAGGCAAGTGAAACGCTAAATAAAGTGAAGGATTGAGAAATTTCCCAGTTGAATGCCAAGATGATGTAAATAATGGCTATGATGATGTAAATGATGTAGAAGAATGTTCTCGTTGACCCCATTCTTGCTTTGCTTGTCAGTAATCAAGTGTTAAGCAATACTTTTGTCAATTCGTTAATGTAGCAGATATCATATATTTTAGAAATATAGATAACGTCTGATAGAGGAAATTAAATCAATCACCTAATCTAATAGCTTACTCCATAAAATGTGGTGAGTGCATTTGAGCCAGTGATAGTTGCATAGCTAAAAAATATCATCAATGAGAAATTAAAGTTGTCATAGCTTTACAACATGTAGAGAAATTAGTAAATAAAGGTTGCCTATATCCACCTAAATATAACTAGGCATTGTACCTAAAGGGTTATTCTTTTCCAAAATTTAATACATTCAGTGGCAATGGCAACCCCAAATAACACCAAGCCCAGTTCAAGGTAACCTATGGAAATATAAGAGGCAACGACACTCTACTCTTTTGACAATTTGTCAGCAGTTTAAGTTTGACTATTTTTGAGTGGTATGTTGAACTTTCTAACAATTCTATGAAGACATTTACAAAATTGGAGACTATGTTCATGAAGAGGTTCACTAGTGTAACCGAGAAGATCACTATTACTAACCTCACCTTGGAGAACCGATGAGTTAGTGATGAGGTATATAACCCACAGGTGTAATATAAGTATGAAATGTGAACATTAAATAGGGGAAGAACATGCAATCCAATTACTGATAAGTAATATAGATGACAAGATGGCTCCTTATTTATGCATTTCTTCCACTAAAATGTTCCAAGAGCTACTTATCAGGTAGCTATGCATGTCTTCCACTAAAATGTTCCAAGAGCTACTTATCAGGTAGCAAAATTTAAAAAGTTGAACATTTCAAGGTTAGAAGGCCATTCTAATAAATTTGAGAAAAATAAAGATCCTAATCATAGAAGGGGTGAAGTGCTTATTGCTTATGATGTTGATAAAGGAAAATGGGCAATTTATAAATTAAACAAAAGAAAACAACCTGTGTATAGTGAAGGAAAAGTTAAATAAGATGTAAACCCTAATCCTCAGATGAAATTAGTACAAGAAGGAAATGATAAGCCTCATAATGTCGTAGGTGGAGGAGATCATCCAAAGCAGGCATTAGAAGCTAGTGACAAAACTTTCCTATTTCTCAAAGAAAGGTTAAGGAGTACTCATTTAAGAGGGAAAGTGTTGCAAAGTTTTTTAGCATGCAGTTAAATAAGGACTTCAATTTAGAGTGTAAAAGACCTAAGAAAGCCAATCAAACTAATAACCTTAACTATTATTCGTATTACAAAGTAATCAATCATCCAATCAAAGATTATTATATATTCAGGGATTAGCTAAAGAGAAAGTATCAAAAAGGGGAATTCAAACCATCAAATAGTATCCTGGTTCACCCTAACATAAAATCAACAATGGGAGACCACGGTCTCAAAAAAAAAATAGTGAAGATGTTGAAACAACTTGAAGGTGTTCTTGGTTTAATGTGAAAGTCTCCAATTGATCCAATACTCAATTTAAAAGGGTTACCATATTTTAGTGCATCCACTTGTAAATAGCAAGTCAAGGGGAACCTTAGCTAGGCTATTTCTTCAAAGTATGATAAGAGGAAGTCTAATACCCCTAAAAGGTGGGCCAAATTAAGAAAATCAAATGAATAATACCGTAACTCAAAGGGTTATAGGCAATCAATATGACTATTATCAGTCCATAAGATGACATATTAAGCTTATTGACTTCTTTACTAAACTTTAGATTGTTGAAACAAAAGAAGAAGAGGTTGATGAGGATGAAGATTCCCTTCCAGCTGAGACATGTTGAGTTATCTTAGCAACATCAAATACTCAATAAAGAATTTATTCTTAAGTTTATAGTAGGAGTTAAGTTGTAGTGGCTCCAGTGAATGTTAAACAAAAAATAAATTTCAAAAGATTTATCTTAGTAAAAAGTGGAGAGTTTGGAAAAATGATATTTGAGTCCTATCTAATGGTGTAATAAATAGATGACAGCTCAAAGAATTTATGCATTCATGATGGGAGAGAGTCTGAATCAGTGGTGGTATGAAATTGGGTAGATTTTGAGCATTCCAATTAGTCATCTGAAATGATGGAAGATGAATCTAAAGAAGTTACCTCATCAAAGTATTTTGATCTTAATGATGTAATTTAGGTTCATTCAAGGAATGGTAAGGTATTACCACCTGTACTGAAGAAAGGACCATCAAATTCAAACAAGGGAAAAAAATTGTTATTAATGAAGAAGTCATTCTTGAGTATCCCATAAAGAAGTCCACTTCAGTCAAAGAAGTTGAATATAACATTTATCTTATCTATAAAAAAATTCAGGCATAATTATTGACCTTATTTTTGTATTAGGTCATTAGGACCTACCTGGGTTTTCTTTTGGTGACCTAATGATTGGTAGGTGCCGACTTGCCAATCATATAGGTCCCAATCAAACCCCAATCCAACTCTTAATCAAAACCCAGTCCAGCTTCCAATCTGACCTTTAGTCCAATTTTCATACTCCTAAGCTCTAGTCTAGTCTTCAACCAATTTTCAATCAACCTTCAAAGCATATCCAATCAATTTCAATCATGTATTTGACTGTCATTTGATGCAGATAATTCAAACTCAACCATTCAAGTCCAAAATCCAACACAAATCCAGGATTCCAAACCAAATCCCAAGATTAAGGACCTAGGTCCTGAAACCCTTTCTCAAAGGTTTTTGTACCACCTTGAAATTCAATCAAATGACCTCTGATTTAGGGTATATTAATTACATATTATTTATATATGTCTTTAAAGTCAACCCACCAAATTTGAGCTTATTCTGAGGCCCCTAGCCCCAAAACCTAATTTGATTTTCAAAGGCTGCAAAATTTTCAAATATTTACAGCCTATGCCACTAGACTTGCCATTCAATGGAATTTGACCTTGGGACTCTTCCAAACCTTCTAATCACATCCATGGACTTTGTTATTACTTGTTGATTAATAATCCACACTTTGTTGAACCCAATTTGACCTAGAGTTGATCATGTGTCAAAATGACCAAAATGCCCTTTTAGGGGATTTTTGGTCTTTTCCCTAAAGTTCAACATGGCCTAGCCATATCAATCTTAAAAACCTATTTCAATGGATCCTAAATATCATTAAAAATATATTGGACTCAAACCCACCCTTTGGTTTGACCTGGTTGACCAAGTCAACCATGGTTGACTAAGGTGCCCCTTAAGGGTTTAAACACCCATTTCAAACCAAATGAACTCCCCTTGACCTGAGACCACTTCCATTAGGTTCATACGATCAATTTGAACTCAATGAACCCAACCCTTAACCCTAGGTCAACTTGGTTGTCCAAGTCAACCAAGTTTGACCAAACTCACATATACCTTCATCTCTTTCAAACCCTTTGACCAAGGCTTTTCCAAATCCATTCAAACCCATGGGATGACCCATTATGTCTCTAGGGAAGCCTCCTTAAGCTATACCAAGGCTTTGGGCTCACTTGGGTTAGCCATTTGGCTTGACCCAAGTGCCCAAAGAGAGCTTTCTCTTGAGCCAAATTCTACTCTAAGCTAAATCAAATCAAACCAATGGTTGCATTGGGTCCCCTTTGACTCAATACACCTACCCTAGTTGACCCAGCCCTTGGGTCAACTTGGGTTGGGAATTAAGCTAACCCAAAGTGGTTAAAAATAATATGGGTTGAACCATTTCCCAACCTAGGACTCACCAAGCCAAACCAACACTTGCATTGGCTTGCCCTAGACCCAAGGCACCTACCCTAGTCAGTCCAACCCTTGAGTTGACTTGGGTAAACCTTTAGGCTAATCCAAAGTGGTTAAAACTTCTTTGACCCGAGCCATCTACCACCTCAGACTATATTAAACCCAATTGACACTTGCATTGGGTGCCCTATGACTTATCCTACCTACCATATCAATCCCACAACTTGGCTTGACCTAGGTGGCACCCAAACCGACCCAAACAGTATAGGTTTGGGTCAGCCCGAGCCATCCAAGTGAATTGGGCTGCCTCTTGCCCAATTGAGCTCATGGATGAGTTCACCTGACCTCCATCAATCTTTTCACCTCAGCCTGACCCAGCCTATGGCCAGCGGAGGCTGGAGCGAATGAAAGCTTGCTCAAGTGGTCCCCTATTCACGAGCCCTGGACGAAGCTACCCAAGGCCTGAACTCATCTTCTCTGAGCTTGAAACGACTCCCCAGGTTGTTGCCTTCCATTTGGCAGCCATCCAACGGCTGGCCCGATCAATCTCGGTCGTCCAAGCTCGTGGCTACCACTTGGATATGGCACATCAAACCAGTGCGCCTCATTCGATCCCAAGTTTTCAAATCCCTTCCCAGAACTCTCTAAGCATTCCTCTTTGTTCCTCTAGCGTTCCAGCCTATCCCAACTATTGTGCCGAGCGAACTCCAGTGAAAGCTCTCCGCCTCCTGCTCAAACTCCTACTTCTAGTGGTCCTCCAGCCTTGGTGTCTGAAGGATAACTACTCACCATTTCCCCCTGAAGCATCCTGATGGAAAAACTCATTCGTTGGGGCTTTCTACATGGTGAGAACCCTTTCAAGACACTTGGAAACATCCCCTTAGGTTATTTGAGACCATTAGGGGTGATTTAAAAAGTTTGGGAATGATTTGGATCAAAATCTAAAAATCACATCGAATTAAATAATTTTAAAAATCCCAAAAATATCATAACTTTGAAAAAGCATAAATAATTTAAGAAAAATTCAAATTGAGCAAACTCAAAGCCTAATTACTCATCTTAAGATCTAATATTTAGGAAAAATATTAAAATTCTAGAAATCACTTTAATTTTAAAAGTCAAAATTTGGCCCCTTAATTAATGTAATTAAATAATTCTAGAAATTCTAAAAAATCAGTAATTCACTTAAAATTCTAAAAAATTCTAATTTAATCATTCATATTAGTAACTAATTAATTAATTTAAATTTATTGACCTTTATTCCCCAACCAACTAAATTAACTTAATTAACATCCGTTACTATTAGGTAATCCGGGCCTACGAGGCTATTAAATTAGCCCCAAGGAAGGTGAAATAAACTTCATAGTCCTGGTGAGCAACAAAGGTGGTAATCATTTAATCATTAAAATATACCTAAATTAAGCTTTAACACACTAATATTTACAGTCAAACATAAATTTCCCCATCGACCTTTAATGAGCCCGAACATTTGATAACTTCAACCACTTACCCAGTTTAGGACATACCCAAGCCACACAGCTTACCTCATACACTTTAGATGGATTGTTAGGATAATCAACTTTGGTCTAGGCTAGGCCAGTGTTTACTTTTACTACTGTGTGCCAGATTTTTTGAGTTGTCATTACTTGCTGTGATTGAAAATTGATTGATGTGAGTGTTTACTTACTTTAACTATGATCTATGGATTGATGTGATAGATGATAGGCTACCCTTAGGTTAGGAATGATCTGGTTGCTCATAGGATATTTTGCAAGTGTCCATGTTCGTATAGGGAAATAAAAGGGGGCTAAATTAATAATAAATATAAATGCTACAGGTGTTTATACTGCTCAGCTCCCAAATAAATAGAAGTTTGGCCAAGTGTGATTTATTTTTTTTTTGCACATACATATAAACTGCTTGGGATTTATGAGATTTCAAATGTTTAGGATAACCTTGCAGGAGAGTTTATCATTATTATGTTATTGATGTAATTTGTGTAAAGTATCAAGTTGTAAAAGTTAAACATTTGAATTGGGATACATAGATCCAAACTTGATTCCATAGAGGAAAGGACATCCCTCAGGGGAGGGTCCTTTTTCATTTGGAAGCTCAAATTTGAATTATTTCAGTACCCAAAGTGAAAAGAATAATTATTTTTTATTTGGCTATCCAGATATAACGAATTCAAGGAGCCTGAAGAAGAGGAGGATGAGGAGTTGAGGACAAAGAGTATCCCACTCAAAGTCAACTTGCGTTGATCTTAGGATTAGAATTCGAGCATGTTGTTAGTGGTGCCCAGCCACTTTAATTTATGCAAATTTTGGGTTTAAAAGGGGCATTTTGCCTATGGACATTACTTTATGGAATTAATTTGATTAATTGATGTGTTTGATTGATTTTGATTGTAATTAGGATTGCCTATTTTTCCTAGTTTTTATCCAATTGCTTGTTATTTTTATTTTAGCCTGGATACGTAGAGGCTCATGAGAGTACGCCAAAAACTTTTTTTACTTAAATAAATTAAATTTTTTAGGTTAAACTCTAACGACCTAAGAAGTAAGCTCGGGACCGCTGAGAATTTGTATAATCATATTAATTTACTTCTCTTCTTTATTTGGCACCTCCCCACCTACGGGTTCTGGTAGACCACCTAGCCTTTGAGGGTATAGATCTGTCAAGGGAATGTTATGTAATCTCTATGGAAAAATAATTTTCGGCCTTTTTAAAATTGCTTCGTATATATTTTATACATTTAATCGAGTCGATCAGCATACAATCCATTAAAAATAAATTTAAAAGTGTTTAAAATTTTAATTGCATTTGATTTTATCATTTTCACCCTACATAAAGTCAATGGACCAATTAGGATACGCTCTAGATGTCGATCCTAATTCTAAAAAACTTTAAACAGTAGCCCTACCATTATTTCATAAAAGATCGGGCACATGGATTTTAATCAACTGAGTGGTTAGCTGGCTCCCCAATCCAGGCTGGGGTAAGTCCAGGTTTTGCACTGTATTAGTTAGGTTCGGGCTACTGTGGTTCAGTACCCAATTTAGATTTAGGATTCGGGGCAAATTAATTTTTAAAACTCAATTATTCTTCTTTGGAAAAATTAAAATTAATAACGATCATTATCGGCATGTTTGAACAATTGATAATGAATGATATCTTCATCCTTTGGAGAGAAATATCATTTTTTAATAAAACTTTGAATATAAAATAAATAATAATTCATCTAGATTATCGTAGCTAAATATTTTTGTTAAACTTCACTTTGACCCCTAGGGCCATTTGCAGTTCTTTCCTAGAAATGGCTACGATATTCGAGATAGAATTTGCATATCAAAATTTGAACCCCATTTTAAAATTTTATTTCCACCTCTCGAGGTGGTATACCTTTTTCGATGGGATATTCGATTTCAGAATTAAAATTCAAAGTCAATTCCAAAATTTTTCAAAGAAAATTAACTTTTCAAAAACCTCCTTTTAAAACTCCACCAATAATAATTTAACATTTATGAGGCCCTCTTAATGTTACAAGATCCCCGTAAAACCTTAATTCAGACTTTAAAGAATCGAGACAGATATGAAATATAATTTGTTAAATGCTGTATAACTAAAGTCCTATGAGCTCAGAATGAGCCAACCAATAATTTCTTTGATGTTGAACTCATATTGGGGATAATAGAGCATAATAATTCACTATATGTTATAGTTGAGAGTGATGGTGTGATGATAAAACCATATACTAGTTAACCTGATCTCCTTAGTAAATCTCATGAACCTACAAACATTGAGATGGCTGTCTCTTAATGCCCAACACCTCGAGTGAGACAAAGTCATGGTGTATGGTTTCAATGAGAAGGGACAAAAAATAGTAGGATCATTCATCCTTCCCCTTATTTAAAAAAAAAAACTATACATATAAGCCAAATTTTATAGGATTGATACCGATAAATCTATTGACCTCATTTTGTTTGAGGTTAGACCCTATATCAGATCTTAAATCTTGGTTTTTAATTTCTTGAACTCCATTTCAATGTTTAAATCTAACTATCCACTGTGCTCTTGCATGGTGATTCAATCATTAAATTCTAAATCAATCATTTGACAATCACCCCTTGATGGTCACTGTGGGTCTCCAAAAGGATGCTGCTAGTGGGGATCATAATGCAAAGGGTGATCGCACCATTCTGTAGGACAAAATAGTCATAAGCCTTTACACTCTATGCAAGTTGGCTGATGGGAGAGCAAATGAAATCATACATACAATTAACCATGGGGGATAGTGGCTTTCACCTGCACATCTCGATGGGTAATAATATATATGACTCGATAATTATGAGATTTCCCCCCGTTCGATACATTAGCTTGAATGAGGTTTATTACATGTGAGTGTCACCCATGATTAGTTACATCTTAGGCCTTGACCTAAGAATACTCTTGATTAATGATGCTATATTGTTCTCTTCAGGGTTTGATGCATAAGGGAATATCTAGGCTCTCCTAATCCAAAGGGAGATAGGCTCAATCAGGTTATTCAACATGCAGGGATCACAAAATCACTTGGTCGATCCAAAGAGAAAAAAATTAGAAGAGGAGTCATCTCATACGAAACATGCTTGAGAGAAGGATGGAAGTGGTGCCATCAGTATGACACAAAAATATGTGATTTACTGCCTCTGAAGAGTGAAGGATCTATCCAATGATGAGGCATGCAATGATATACCCATATTGCCAGCCTTTGACCCTAGATCTACAAAGAATATACTGTACACTCGGTACTAACACCCACAACCTAACTAATGCAATACACCACGAGGGTACTTATAACCTAAACCCACCTAGGGATCTAGGTAGCCCCGACTTGGATTTACCACCCTGCTCTAAAAGGGGTACCATCTAAACTTTACCTAATGTATTAAATCCGTGAAATCCGATCTTATACAAATGCACGAGTAGTGGGAGGCACAGACAGGAAATGGGTATCAAATATGACCTTGAATGGTACTATGCTATGCAAAATGAACTATCCCTTTATGTTGTAAAAATAAACATCTATATGCTTTGACTCAAGGCTATGCATGTATGGGCATGGCCAATCAGAACTAGCTAATAGTCACTATGAAGTGAATAAGGCGTGAAATAATGAGTTTTAAAAAAAAGTGACCCCATAAGGGATCATGCATTAATTTTGAAAAATTGATTGATTTTAGATCCTATGTTTATTTTTATCGTGTTTAAGAAATTTTTAACTTTTGTAAAAAAATTTAACATCCTAAAAAGCCTAACAAGGACTCCGTCCGAGCCACCTTTAAGTAAAATAAATTAAGAAACTTAGAAAAAGTATGCAATTCTAATATGCAATCATAATAAACACATCAATCATTACATAATGAATAAAATTAATGGCCATAAATATAGTTGGGTTATGCAATATACCCTTAAGAAAATAAAGAAAGGTAGTTGAGCTCTACCATATATACAACTCAGCCTTGATCTATACATCATTGAATAGTGTGTGGGGTCTTGATCGCTCTTCATACATTTGAACTCATACCTTCTGAAATGCCCACACACCTACAAGGCTTTCCTAACTAAAATTACATTTGAAAAATAAAAATTACATAACCAACCTATAAAATAGAGGTTAGCATAGTTATAATAAACATCACACATATCAACATCAAGAATCCTAGTCCTTTGGGCCACATTCCTAAGGGCTTAGCATTCCTCATAGTACCTATTAAAGAGTGCATTTATGATAATTATTTAAGCATTTTTATTTTCTCTTTGGAAAAATGCCCATCTGTAGAAGATATTTTTATAAAAATCTAACCACTTAAGAGCAAGTATCCATTCATCAATTAACAAAATAAAAATAAAGCAATTAAAAATAAACCAAGCTAGAAATAACCACCACATCATCACATATACAAAATATAAAAATAAAAAATAAAAAATGTTATCTTAGCTATACCCTACCTTAGATTGCCTTTGAAAATTATCATATCCAGCATCTAAGTGTGTACAAAAATTAATGCACTTAACTACCCCAAATTAGGTGATAGGTTTGAGTTACAAGATCAAGTTCTTATTATTTAATTTATTAGCCCTCAAATTTCTCTTTAAGTGCTTAGTCATTTAAGATGAATATATTAATATTTAGTTTTAGAATTAGAATTTTGATTATTAAGTTATGGAGAGCCCAAAGATATGGGCCCTAACATACACTAAGGTTATAAAGAATTGAGGGGCAAGCAGCCCATCCTCAATCCTACATCTAATCAAGGCTGAAATAGTTATGAGGTGACAAGAGTCGGTTAATCCTTCCTCAGTATTCTAAGACTCGAGGTAAGGCTAATAGGTGACACACTAAAATGGGCTAATTTCTCATAATAAAAAAATCCTAACCTTCCTATATCTAGGGTAGATTTATTTTTAGAGGCTGACATGAGAATAGAAACTCACTGCCTATAGATATGTATAGATTCTACCTGACTTAGGATTTAACACTTAGGTGGTTACGGAGTTAGCTTAGGTTTCTAAGGATGGCTTTATATTTCTAAAGGAGACAATTTATATAGATCTTTAGACTCTTTTTCCATTAACTTATGAGGTACATGGCATTGTCACAGTAGGCACAAGGTTAAAATCTCCATAGGATATATAGCTCAACAGCTCAAGGTAGTCTATCCTATATATCTTTCATGTGCTAAGAGGAAAATGTATAAAGATAAACATAAATCAAATGTAGGTCACAAAATTAAGGTGAAAATTGTTCATTAGCTCTTCCAACAAGTTCATTTGTTTGCTTAGAGTTAAAGGATTTTAGCTTAGATTTAAGTTTTAATATCTTTGTGTTTTATCAAATATTCGAGAGTTTGGGGGGGGGGGGGGGGATTTTATAGTTTTATTTTTATTTTACATTAATTAATGTATATTTTTATTCATGATCAAGTTAGGAGTTTGTGAGGAGTATGTTTTATATTTTTATTAATTTTACTTGATTGGTTATGATTTTTTAGAGTTATAGGTTGGTTAATGAGTTTTTAATAATTTTATAGATTTATACAAGTTTAATTAGAGGTTTTTAATTTTTATGAATTTTATTAAATTTTATCATCAATTGGTTCATGGCGTTATCACAATGGGCACGAGGATGAAACCTCCTTATAACTCATAGCCTCGTAGCTCAAGGTAGTCCAGCCTATAAACTTCATTGATGGATTTGGTTGTATTAAAAGTTTATATATTTATTATATCTTATTAGTTAACTTTAATCATTAAAGTTTTAAGTTTGATATACATTTTTTTATTCTTTAAATTGAGTATGGTGGAGATTATAAAAGTTCATTCTATTAATAATTTGTTACTGATTATTTAAATTAAGTTATGATTATCCTTGTTAAACTAGAGCCATGAGATTTGTTTCATCCTCCTTGGGGCTAAGTTAATAGCCTTGTAGGCTTCAGTTACCAGATAACCATCTAATTGTTATTAGATTTTATGTTTGTTACTTAATGAATTTTACTGTGTGATTATCATTATGATTGGTTCAATATAAATTTTAAGATAAGTTAAAAGTTTATTAGTCGTGTGTTTTATCAATTGGTTTTATGGCTTTTAAAGATTCTTTGTGTTGTTTTGGAGCAAATGAACTTCAAATATAAGGTACTATACTAAGTTCAAATAATAAAATTAAACACACTAATTACTAAGAGACATACAACATAGAGCTAACACATAAATCTACCTAACATACTAGAGCTTAAATTTTATTTTATTTTTGTATATTTTCTTTTAAAGTGTTTATGAAAATTATATTTACAAGCTAAAAATCATTAAGAAAATTTTTTTTAGAGTTATTTAAATATTTTAAAATCCTAAAAAAATATCCTAACGGTGCCCACTATGTGTGGGAAAATAGCAATGCACATGTCACAATATGTAGACCTACACTACAGGCCTGGGGTGACCATGAAGGTCATTAGGGTTTACAGAAGGGGGCAAGCCGGCCAAGGCTTCGTCAGTGCACTAACCTATGGCTAGTTGACTAACATCCTACCATATACATAGGGTGGGAAAGTAAAGTGACAGTCAAATGTGTGTAAATGTAGCCATTTAACATACAGGGAGTTGGTCTTTACAAGTTATAGAAGGTTATACCTGACGGTCATTTTCATAGACCCCCAATAAAACATAGGAGCCTTCTCATAAGGCCCCAAGCAAACGACCCACTGACCCTTGACCATGCAAGACACAAGTATCTCAAGTGTATGGAAAGAAATGTAACTAAGTAAGTATTAATTTAAAATGACTAGGATTTATAACTTTAGAATTCATCTCAAGTGTATGGAAAGAAAGCATAAAAAGAGCTTGTGTAGGAAGAGATGCAAATAAGTGATAATCACATATAAGGTTATGTGTGTGTTTAAGTCAATGTATGAAATTATGCATGGATGAGGAGTTTTGCTAAATCATGTAGCAAACAAATATGTTCTATTAATGTTGGTGTACACATGAATTAAACAAATGCAACCATCAAATTATATGTGAACATGAAAATTACAAATAAAATACAATGGCCTTAATGATCAAAATTAATAAATTGGACTTGCTACAATGCTTACTTACCTACATACTTATACATGATTTCCATTTTTTTTCTACATCATAATCCACTCTCACAAAGCTACTCTTGCAAGTATATATTTATTCCCTCCCAATATAAGTTTAAACTCAAATTTGATTAATGGTCGAATGTTAAAATCCATTTAAATTTCCCTTTATAGATAACCAACCTAATCTAAAGCCTACTATGAAGTGTCATGAAATGGGAATCCTACCATGAATTAATGAATATACAAAATCAAATTTATGACATTCATAGGATATTAAATCTAAAAGGCCTCATATTCCTCCAATAAAAAGAATAACAAAAGAAAAGGAAGAGAATGTTTAATTCCTATAGAAAGCTTGAATCCCATTTATTCTTCATCTTTTTTTCTTTATTTTCAAGATTATCTCGATCTCAAAATCTAACATATAGCTTCATAGCAAAGCTTCTATATAAAGCATATGAGAAAAATCATCATTGTTTTAATGAATATCAACACGACTGTCTCAACAGAGCTTAAATTTTGTCAAATGCTAACTTATATGTAGAGGATTTAATATATGAGCATTCTTTTAAATGTATCTAGTAATTATTGGCTATAACTCGTGACATGCATCTACTTTAAAGAAATGTTGTGCAAAATCATGTATGTAATCACATGCCTTTAAGCAAAATCTTGATAATAGTAACGAAAAATATTTAACTAAAATGGAACTAGAAAAACACACGCCTTATTTGCAGTTAAAGGATTAATGTTGAGGGAAAATAAAGAGAGTCTAGATATGGTGTAGTTTGTTCTCAAAATATAACATTGAAATCCTCTTATTTGTATGTATGTATACATTGAAATGGGTGAACAAAATTTACTCAGCTATGTGATTTATGTGTCAGAATATAAACTTCATCGAATAACAAAAATAAGAGTTAAATCTCAATCCTTTACTATTTTTATATTAAGTTATGATTAATTCAAATCCTACCAAATAGAGAAATGGCCACTTTAAATTCTACATAAATTTGAGCACAATGTTATTTGCTTAAACTCCACAAGACAACAAAATAACAACTCAAATGTTACAGAAATCTTAAATAAAATTTTGTATATTCTAGCCCAAACTCCACCAAATGGCAAAAGCAATTAAATCCTTTCAAACAGCAAAATGATGACTTTCGACATTTTAAATTCCATTATTTTCTCTGTTTTGCTTTAGATCTACGATTTAGAAGGAGAAATATCATTACCTTAGCTGCCGGATTGGCAAGCTGTACAGTGGCTATGGCTTAAGGCTATTTATTTTGGAAAAGGAGCTTTGCTTTGAGGAAAGATGCAAAGCAAATTAGAATTAAATTTTTTTTGGGAAAATTTGATTTTTAAAAATTTAATTCTGAAGTCGAACATGTCATTATGAATGATATATCACCTCAGGAGACAAATATATCATTATCTAATGGTTTTAGATAACAAAATTATAAGTCTATTTTGATTATGATAGTTAGATTCAAGGAAGAACTATATATACCCTGAAGGGTTAAAATGATGTTTGATCAAGTATTTAACTATGAAATATCTAGATGAAGTATCATTGACTT